>CAWUFW010001289.1:1575000-2070000 GCA_963921515.1 Calotriton arnoldi
ATTGGAATCATGTGAAGTGGGATTGTGTGTCATGGAGTGTAATTATGTGGAATGGTATTTTGTGGAGTGGTATGTAGTGAAGTTTAATTATGTGGTTTATTTTGAATTTTGTGGCATGATGTGAAATTCTGTGGTGTGGATTGGATGTATGTGTGTTGTATAATTATGTTGAATTATGTGGTTTGTTGTCGAATGATGTGGTGTGGAATGGAAATGTTTAGAGTTGAATTGTGTGGTGCGTAAGTGTGTGGGGTTGAGTGAAAATATGCTGATTGGAATTATGTGGCAAGATATGGAGTGTATTTGTGTGGATTGTGTTACCAAGTTTAACAAGCACTATCGGGCAACCAACAGTGGTCTACCACGTTGCAAATGCAGGACGCAAATTCCCCAGTTGCCAGGAAAGAGGGAGCACTAAACCGGCAAAATTTAATTTTGCTTGGGGCTTTTAAAAAGGAGGCACCAAGCATGTCTGCAAGATCTGAGAGAGCCTTAAAGGTATATCTGTGACTATACCTTGGTAGAAAGTAGATTTTGGTGTCTCTGTGCCCCCCTTTCCGTCTTGTACTTCCAGACTGCTCCTTAATTTCTCCATCTATCCCACAGCGCCGTTCCAGAAGGCAGGGAAAGAGAGCGAGGAAAGGTGGAGAATAGAGTGAGGAAGTGTAGAGGGACAGGGAGAGGAGAAAGAAGGGGGTGTCACTATGGCACACGTGTTCCTTTAAACATGGTCATATACCACAGCGCCGTTGCATAAGTCAGGGAAAGAGAGAGAGGAAGGGTGGAGAATAGAGGGACAGGGAGAGGAGAAAGAAGGGGGTGTTGCTGTTGCAAATGTGTTCCTTGAAACGTGGTTATATACTTAGCAGCTATTTTTATTTAGAGTGCTGTGATTGGCTGATGTGACTTCTAAATTTTTCACTGATGTGACGCAAATACTTAACGTTTTACTGCGTTCAGAGCCAGAAAGGTGCTAGGGAGTGTGGAGAAAGAGCACGGAGAGTGCAGTGATTGGGAGCAGACGTTAACTAACCTATCTGTGCCCCAAAGCTTAAGATCCCCGTTGAATGGGAAGCTTTCTATTTAATGAGATCCCCTGAAACTAGAACATGTGTCTTAAATACAAAAGGTAATCAAATTCCCACAGGAGCATTGATGTGAAAACGAGCAGGAAATTGTAAAAGAACCCTGCTGCGTGCCTTTAATGTTACTCACTGGGAAGGAAGACCTGCACATGTTGGACGGCAGCTGTAAGTAAACAAGAAAGACGAAAGAGAAAGTAGAACAGGAGATGGTAAAAAACAAGAATGAAGAGTAGAAAGGAGGTGGAGGGAATGTTGGGGGGTAAGGAGGGACTGACGACAGAAGCCATGAAAAGCTATGAAGAGGGAAAAGAAAAGACAATGTGCTGACTGTGGCGCAGTACAGTAGGAGCCAGGGAGGGCTGTCAAATATAGAATTATAGCAGGAGAACTGGGAAGAACGGGATGTTATTCACGACAGCTTCTGCGTGACATCTGGTGGCTGAGAGTGAAGCTCGTGCTTCCAATGACGTCCATTAGAATCGCGAGATGAATAGCACCCCCGTTATTCACAGATGCCAATCTGCCATTTTATGTAGTATAGCGACCCCCCCCCAAAATAATTAATTCCTGCATCTAACATACAAGCAGCGGCAGAGGGGCCATACAAAGTGTAGTAAAAAACGGGTATACAAGTCTCACCTTGAGTTAGCAACTGGCGACTACCGGCCTCTGGGCACTACGAGTCAGGCACAGCTGACTGGGCCTGTCCGGTCACATTACGTGGAATGGTAACCCCAGTACACCATGAGAAAGCAACGCTTATCACAGAGTTGCTCTACGCGCGGACAAGGCTGGACAATAAATGTAACATGTATGTTCACCTTGGTGGGCGGGAGACCCCTCAGCACTATAATTTTAATACTGCTGCATACACCGTCACTGACTAAAATGAAAATGACATCATTGTGTGTTTGAGGAAGGCTGTGCATGGAGACAAATATGCCAGCGCCACATAAAAAAAAGAACAATTAGTCAGTCGTTGTTAGAAATGGGGGTCTCTAGTTGGCAATGGCTGGCCACTGTCCAAGTAGGGACCCTTCTTCCTAAGTCAGAGTGAGAGGGCTACCCTCTTTAATACCCCTGCTCAACCCTGTGGTAACGTAGCACGAGCAGGTAGGCTTATCTCAGAGGCAGGGTGTGAAGCATTTATGATCATACACAGTAACAGTGAGGAACACTACAAAGGGACACCACACAAGTAGTTATTATAAAAAATAAGTATCTTTATATAAAGGCAGATTTATCACAAGACCAATAACTGTAAAAGCCACAATACTGTCAAAAATAGGATAGCTGTTGAAGGGCTGTCAAAAATAGTTCAAAGGTTGCAAAAATAAGGTTCAAGTTCAAAGCAGTGGTCTCTGCGACCCTTTCTTTCACAAAGTACCTGGGTTTAGTAGCAAAACCAACAAAGTGTCGCAAATAAGCTGTAGAGATGATTCTCGGCACGCGAGGCCGGCGATGCGTTGAAATCCTTGCCGCAAGGGAGGATGATGCGCCGGTCTGCGGGATGCGTGCGGAGACGATGCGACAAACTTCTGCACGCTGGACCGCCGATGCGATGACTTTCTTGCCGCGTGGGAGAAGTCGATGCGGTAATCCTGTTGCGCTGTGCGATCGTGTTGCGATGCGAAGACAAGACGCTCCGCGAGGGAGCGACGAAATTCGGTGCGATGCGATCAAAGGGGCGGACGCATGGCGTCCGCACTGCGATGTCTCGAAGCGATGGTTTCTTTAAGGGTTGCGAGTGCGCGGCGACAGCAGCGCGATGATCTTTCCAGCGCGTCTCGGCTGCCGCGGCTCGCAAAGGGGCGTCAGCGATGGTTTCGTGTTGCGGGCCCTAGGCGGCAGTAGCGCGATGATTTTCCCAGCGCTCTCGACTGCAGCTGCCCGCAAAGATGCGTTAGCGTCGATTTCTCACCCTCTTTTCTCTGATGCACTACTAGAGGCCCTGGAACTCACAGGAGCCTCCTCAGCAGATAGCAGTCCTCGCAGGGAGGAAGCAGGAGGTTGGTGGGGGAGTCTGATGTGCCTGAGACTCCAGCAGGAGGCTAGCTCTTTTCCTAGCCCTTGGGTAATTGCTGTACAAAAATAAAAGTTCTCTCAAGAGTTCCTTTTCCTCTTCTTCAAGGTCCAGTGGTCACTGCTGCAGGCCAGTGCAAGAAACAACACACAGCACAGGGACATTCACTTCCTGCAGATTCTTCCAGTGGCACGGACAGAGTTTCCTCTCCAGATCCAAAAGCAATACAAAATGTAGGGGCTTGAGCACAGATATTTATACCCCAAAAGCCTTTGATGTTTGAAGCTACCAGTCACTGAACCTAGCCAGAACCAGTTCTGCTCAGGCCTGGAGCACTTTGTTTACCAGGCTGCATCCTTCCTTTCAGAAAGAGGGGTCTGCTAGCAGACACACAGTGGGAGGTGGAGCCAGCATTCACCTTGCCAGGCACAGCCCTATTCAGGTCAAGGAGCCACCCCTCCCCACACTCTAAATGCAGATCTCTCTATTCAACCCAAGTCTGACTCAGCCTGTCCTGCCCCTCTAAAACCAGACAGCCAATACACATAACGGCAGAGCACACTGGAAGGCTTAGGCAAGAAAATACCTACTTTCTAAAAGTGGTATTTTCAAACACAGAATATAAAAATAAACTTCACTAAAAGATGTATTTTAATATTCTGAGCTCAGGCATACTAAATTCGTTTTTCTACCATGTTCCTGGGGTCAGTTAGGACTATAGAATGTAATAGTCAAACTGCCCATTCTAGCCTATGAGGAACAGGTAGCCTTACAGTAGTGAAAAACGAAATGGGGCATAATTCACTACCAGGACATGCTACACACACCAAGGCATGTCCTGCCTTACACATACAAGGCACCCTACCATAGGGGTGACTTACAGGATGCCAAGGGAAGGTTCAGGGGCTGGGAAGCGAGTGCACTTCACAGCCAAGATGGCAGTTCTGGACTGCACACAGACTCTGCAGTGGCAGGTCTGAGACACACTTTACAAGCTGCTTCTGTGGGTGGCACACATCAGTGCTGCAGGCCCACCAGCAGCATTTGGTTTACCAGCCCTGGGCACACATAGGCCACACTACTAGGGACTAACAGGTAAACCAAATAAGCCAATCAGGGATATACCAATTCACATAGACATATTTATACAGGGAGCATTCGCGCTGTGACACTGAATGGCAGTGGCACAGCGCCCAGAGCATCTAACACCAGTAAAACAGAGGAGACAACAGCGAAAAATGGAAGGGAGACCCACGCCAATGGTGCCAGGTCTAACAGTCGTACACTGGAGCGCAGGCAAAAGTGCTTTTGAATGATACTGCTGCTTTGCACTTCGCCTCTTTACAGCTGTTAGTGGCACGCGATAGCCGATTGCAGTCGGATCAGAGTCCGATCGCCAAAGCAGATGAAGCGGGCACCATGGGGAATCACTAGCAGGAAAAAGACAGGCTGCCGGCGAAGATTCTCGAGCAGCCCTTCCTCACGAGCAGCCATGGCTGCACTGGGCAGGGGGAGGGGCGGTGCAAAACCAGTGGTGCGCGCGCATCACAGAGACGCGGGGGGAAAGGGAGCACGGCAGCGAGGCGAACGCGCGCTGCTGCGCGTGCTAGCCACCGACGGGAATGGGCGGAGCAAAGGCGGGACATGCGCCCGCCTTTGCCCAATTACGTGCATTTTTTTTTTTTTTTTTTAAACGCTACAGCCAATGGCAGCCGGAGAAAAATAAAAACACACGCACGTGTGGTCAGCTTCCAAAAGCCCGTAAAAGAGGTCTCGGGCTGCGCGAGCAGTTCTGCGCACTGCAACGCTAGGCCCGAGACCTAAAAAGGAATCACACCTTTCGTCAAGACAGCCGCCTTGGTCCTCAGCACCAGTTTGTCTGAAACAGCCTGGAGCTCACGCATACGACACACACGAGTCAAAACATGCAAAAAGCAGTTGTACATTGTCTCGAAGGGAGTACACATGAGAAAATCAGGATCAAATTAAGGTCCCACTGTGGCATCACAAACAACTTGGGAGGGAACATTCGTGACAAGCTTTAAATAAAATGCATCCAAACAGGTGACTGAAATAAAGATGGTTGGCCCAGTAAACACAAAAAGGGCCAAAAATACCCATTAACGGTGCCCACTGCAAGATTGCTGGGTCAAAGAGAAAACAAACAAAAACAAGTGACAGTTTAGCTTGTAATGGGTCTGTGTTGTGGACTACACACCAAGCCACAATTTTATCCCAGCTACTAATGCAAATGAACTTTGTGGAGAGATACCTGGCAGCGAGTATGGCATCCACAACCTCCACTGGTAGATCTAGCACAGTCAACTGCCATTGCTGCAACAGAAGATCCTCATGAAGAGGCAGCATGATCAGAGGTCAGATGCTCATGCCCAGGAGTTACGGCTATCTCACTCTCTTGGCCAATTTGGTGCCACTAGGATGACTTGGGCCCGGTTATTCCAGATCTTCTTCAGAACTCAAGGCAAAAGAGGCAGTGGCGAGCAGGCATACAGGAGTCCCAAGTTCCATTTTAGATGGAAGGCAACACTGAGAAAGAGATGCTTTGGAAACACCAACAAGCAAAAGTGCTGACATTGGACATTCTCGTGGAGACAAAATTATCAAGCCAGCATTCTCCACATTGCTCTGGAAAATGCTCTGTGCCACCTCCTGGTACAACTGACATTCGTGATCCGATAAACATCAGCAGCTGAGATTGTCAGCCCTGGCATTTAAAGATCCCGCCAGGTGGTTTACCACCAAAGAAATTCCCTAGAGGCCCAGCCACTTCCAGAGGGGCCGAGCCTACTGACAAAGGACATTAGAACCCACCCCCTCTGCTTGGTGCAGTACCACATGGCGGTGATGTTGCCAGTGAGCACTTGCTTCCACCCTCCTTTGATGGTGGGCAGAAAAGCCTTCAACGGCAAAAGTGGTAATGCATCTGTGACACTGTCAGCTATAGGCGGGGTAAGGAGAGGGGCTTGTCAGTGTCCCAAATCACTGTTCAGTAGCCACCACTGCAGATCTTTTGCAGTTTCCTCCAAAATCTGCATACAGTCCGACAGGTTTCTGTGATGTTGAGCCCAATGGGATTTTAGGTCCCACTGCAGAGCCTGTATGTGCTAAACGGTGTGTTTGGTTAACAGGATGCATGAGGCCAGCATCACCAAGAGCCTAATTGTCTTCCACACTGACATCCAGAACAGAGGCTAAAACATTGAATTCATAGCCCAAATGTCCTGGACTGTCTGTGCCAAAGGAAAGGCAAAAAAACCAGTAAGAATCAAGAATAGCTCCAATGAAAAGGGTGTGCTGCGAAGAAGTCAGGTGTGACTTCGCTACATTTATAGTGAATCCCAATATTGTTAGGAGGTTCACCGTCATCCGGAGGTGGTTGACAACTATCTGGGACAATGACACCTTTAGCAGCTAGATGTGGAGGTAGCAAAAGACTGATAACCCCAACTTCTGAAGGTGTGCTGCGATCACCGCCATCACTTTTGTGAACACCCAAGTTGCACTAGTGGGCTTAAAAGGGAGCATAGCAAACTGAAAATGCTCCTGGGCCACCGAGAACCATAGGGTGGCGCATGTGGTGCTGCCTGGATGGGAATTTGTAAATAAATGTCCTGCAGGTCCAAAGCCACCATCCAGTTTCCGGGGTCTAGAGGAGAGAGGACCTAGCCAATTGCAAGCATCCTGAATGTATCCTTTGCGGAAAGGTATGGAGAGGCTGAAGATGTAAAATAGGATTAAGGCCTCCAGGACGTCAGTGAAGATGGCGGCGTGAGCCCTTGTCTCCTCCCGTGGGAATGCCAGGAACTGTATTTCCACCCTTTTCCCGCACTGCCCGACATCATCCCTGCATATAATTTTGTGTCGGAACAACTGAGGAACGCAGCGGCACCGAATTGAAGTGCTCCAGGACATCTACGAGCTCAGCGGCAGCTTCACCGTCTCTACCCCTCGCTGACCGACACCCGAGCTGACGATACGCCAGGCTTAATAGTACAATCGGCGCTGGCGTTGCTGGTGTCGGAACCGGGTGTCGGAACCGGGCACGAGTGCCATTGAACCTTCCCGACTGCGTGAAGAGCAACCACGGAGGCCGTTCCATTACAGGCAACAAGAAATCCACCTCAAAACTGCACAGTAAGACCGCGCGCTAGCATTTAAAATGGCGGCTGTACCCGCAACGTATATCTGGGTCTGAGTCAAGCTTTCACCCAACGCTCCTCTGCTCTCCACTGCAACGTCAGTACTGACCAACAATCTGCCGCTAGGCGGCATATAAGCGGCATATACGCGGTATACCTATCTGCCAAACACGTTTTGTACGATTTGCACCTAATATATACACATGTAATGGCGGCCAATTCGACGCGAAATCGGCGCGAAAAAAAGGCAAACCCATCTGTCATCTGTCTTTGCGCTTAAATGACTGTAACAGAATAGACTTGGCATATTGAACAACCATATTGAACAACCTATGCAGTGCCTTATGCACAACACCTGAGAAATCGTGATGCCATGAAATACATGCCTGTTTCTTGATTTGCAGTCGGATGCCTGACTTTAAGATGGCGGCTATCATAGGGAAGCATTAGCATGTCTGTGATCCTGCACCTCTCAACAACCACATGACCAGAGTCATTCCAAATTTCCTCTGAACCGCTTTTAAACTGGTTACTAGGTATTGCACCCCAAGTTAATGCCCTAAGGGGACCACCTATATTTTAAATAAAATCTAACACACGCCTGACCCTGACATGGCTCTCCTGGTAACACTCTAAAAGAGTCTGAGGCTTCGGTGTGTACTACTGTATCCTATGTGCATCCCATGCGCATTTTGGAGGTCTCTGTGCTCACAGCTTACGCTACTTGTTATATTAGCTATACATTAGCGCCGTGTGTGTAGCTGGGCGCTGTGTCTCTTATACGCTTTCAGCAACCCGCGCAGTAGTTGGTTCAGTCAACTAGTACAGATACAGGTACAGGTGCCACTGCAACTAATCTGCGACCAATCAAAATAGAGCAATCGGTGCAGGTGCTACTGCAACCAATCTGCAACCAATCTAAATAGAGCAATCAGTGCTTGTGCCTGTGCTGATGCTTGTACTACAAGCGTCAAGGTCATTCATATCAAGTGTACCAGCCAACCTGCAGTGAAACGGCAACCTACTAAAATGGCTGACAAAGAAGCTAAAAACCTCAAAAGACTCAAAGCCGATCCTCCAAATCCAGATTCGCCTACCAAAGGTAAACGTGACATCAACGCGACGATGGACACCATATTAAGCAAACTTGCTGAGGTTCATGATCTCGCAAAATCGACAAAGGAAGAAATCTCTGCGATTAGACAGGATATTAGAGACACTAACGTCAGACTGTCTGAAACAGAGAACAGAATTAGCCAACTAGAGGACACCGAAACTAAAGTATGTAAATCCCTCAAAAACCTAACAATCACAGCAGACTCTTTAACGAAACGCCTGTCAGGGCTCGAAGATAGGAACAGAAGAGGGAATCTAAGAATTTTTGGAATACCGGAAGGCGAGGAAGATCCTTCAGGCTCATGCATTGCCTTCTTAGAAAACTGGTTTGCGCAAGCCACTAACTTGGCTTTTAGCAAACCGCTGGAATTTGACAGGGCCCATCGGGTCCCAACTAGAGCTGTAGCAAACCAGAAAACACCAAGACCAATTGTATGCAAACCCCTCCGCTACCAACATGTAGAGCAGATCCTTGCCTTCATGCGCAAAAACAACCATATCCTATGGAAAAGCAACAAAATCTTCATCTCTCAAGATTACAGCAAAGAAACTGTGGACACCAGGAAGGGGTTCCTAGCACTTCGACCAAGACTACGAGCCTTGAGCTATCAATTTGCCTTCGCGGGCCCAGCAAAGTTTTGCGTCATAATTCAGGGGTCCCCGCACTTCTTCACAGACCATCTACAACTAAAAAGATTCCTCGATGGACCAGATGATCCTTTTATGGACACAGCGACCTCAAACGCCTCCACCACAGGCTCTTAGGCCACTTAACCAACCTTGACGTTTCCACTTAACCAACCTTGACGTTTTCATGTCATGTAATGTAATGCTCACGAGTATTTTATATCCATCAGCAGGCTGTTTCCTTTTGTACAAAGTTACTAGTTCTCACTTGACTGCTGACCTATATTGGCCTCTATTGAACCTGTCCTCTATTAACCCTGTTCTCCACTTAGGCCATAAACACAGGTAACCAGATATTCAAGTATCCTATTACGTTTAGCCAACTAACTAGCTCTACTGTCTGTCATTAGATATTGCTAGATTGGTGGGTACTGTCCTCTATTGAACCTGTTCTCCACCTAGGCCATAAACACAGGTAACCAGATACTCAGGTAATCTAAAAAAATATAGCCAACTATCTAGCCCTACTGTCTGTCTTTAGATATTGTGGATTGGTGGGTACTGCCCAACATTTGCTTCACTCTGTGTCACGCTGTTAAATTGCGTAACACATATACTAATGCATAGACTATAGTACGCTAATGCACACACTAATAGTACACTAATAGTACACTATGTACATGTACGTTATGTCCATTAAGGTAATGCACTCAGTTCTCAGTTTTCTCAGTTTTCAGCTATTAATTTTCAGCTATTAGTTCCTAGACACTGAAGTTTATTACTGCTTAGACCACACAATGGTCACATGCGTTCAGCACACTCTTGTCTGGCTCTCATGGGAGGGGAGCTCTCTTCCTTGTCCCCATGCTTGTTACCTACATTCAGGGGTGGGGGGGAAGGGTTAGGGATGAGGGTGGGTAGGGGTAGGGTTTTGGATCTTGTTTTTCTTACATTATTTTTCACTGTTTACTGTGCTTTCCATGTTATTCATAATTGTTTTCCTTGCTCAAGTGTCTGGCCTATTCCTTCTGGTGAGGATCTTCGCAGTGATTCCCGTAGTGACAACCTCGCGTACACAGGTGTTGCCAAACTGTATGTGATATACCATGTGATATACCATAGACGTGACATATCTTTTTACACAGGTACTAAGTTTTCATACTCGAGGGTCTTGACTTATAGTACTTATAGTACTTATAGTACTAACTCACTATGTATAGGGTGCACCTCGCTGTTCGGTAAACACCAAACATGTGTCATATGTCATGCCTCTATGCCTGTATACCATGCCTTTTCTTTTAGATACCATGTCTTGTTACGATATCTTCATGCACAAAGGTGAAATCACGTTGATTTGTATGCCCTATGTATGCGACAAGCCTCTCCACTTAAGTAGCATACCTTGCATTTCAAGACTATTGTTTCACAGTGATAACTTTGCAGATATGGGAGGTACCCCTCTGTATGATATGCCTCATACATGTGACATACACACATGGCTAACCGATTCAACACGAATACGCCTACTAATTTCATTGCATACACAAAATGTGAACACAATCTCTCTTTCCAGGGTGTGTAAATGGCACAAAAATTACCACGGAACTAGGGGCCCTCCTACAATGTTGATAACGCACCCATGATGTCGCAAATCCCACAGGTACCTTAGCCCATAACAACCTCAAGATAGTCTCACTGAACGTTAAGGGCTTAAATCACCCTGTCAAACGAAGGAAGATACTTGATTACCTACATAAACAAAAGGGTGACGTCTTCCTACTTCAAGAGACGAAGATCGACTCAGTACAATTTAATTCACTTAAAAATAGGTCCTACAGCGGCGTCGCTGGCTCTGACGCAATAGGAAAGAAAAATGGTGTCCTGACTTTGGTGACAAAGAAATCAAACATTGACATAGTAGCAAGCACATCCAATACTAAAGGGAGGTGGGTCACAACAAAATTATCAAAAGACAACACAGAGTTCTACATTACTAACATCTACGCCCCCAACAAAGACGACTTGAAATTCTGGGAAGATTTAAGCAAACAAATTGACACAATCCCAGATTCTGCTATGCACATACTAGCGGGCGATCTTAATCTACCCATGGATCCGATGTTAGACAGGGACTCACGCTGTCCGTTTCACATCAACAACTCTCACAAAGCTCTTACTAATCTTTGCACACGTTTCAATCTGGTAGACACTTGGAGGTTACAGAATCCCACAGGACGGGAATATACATTCTACTCCTCCCCACATAACTCCTACTCACGCATTGATTACCTACTTATTTCCGGTAATGCCATGGCTAGAATCGAGGAAACCTCGATCGAACCAAGAGTGATCTCGGACCACTCGTGCATCAGCCTATCTATATCAGATCCGAAGACTTTAAAAAAACAACCTCTCTGGAGGCTCAACAATGAAGTTTTAGATAAAGAATCCCATAGACAAATTATTGAAAGCGCGATACAGAACTACCTTTTGGCTAACAAACAGGGTGACACATCGGACCTCACACGATGGGAGGCTTTGAAGAGTACCATCAGAGGAAAGATCATTAAAATTAGAACCGCCATGAATAAGGATTCCAATAACAATCTTGAACAGATAGAAAAAGAAATTGCTATATTAGAGGGGAAACATGTTATATCAAGGGATACCTCAGTCTTGAACGAAATAGTGAAAAAGAAATATGAGTATAATAAAATTCTCAGCGACAGAGCAGGGATATGGATAAGCAAACAAAAAAGCATCAAGCATTGCGAGTCCAATAAGGCAGGTAAGAGCTTAGCTTCATACTTAAAGTTTAAATTACAGAAGAATACGATCAAGAACCTAATAGACCAAAAAGGTTTAGCTCACTCTAACCCTGAAAAAATTGCAGAAATTTTCAAGGACTTTTATAGCAACCTGTATAGTAAGAACCAGGATTTGGACAGCACAAAAACACAAGATTATCTAAACGAATGCACACTTCCAACCCTCTCAGATCAAGAACAACTCGAAATCAATAGCCCGATCACTGCCTCAGAAATCGAAAGTTCAATTAAGTCCCTTAAAATTGGGAAGGCTCCGGGCCATGATGGGTTTAATGCTAAGTTTTACAAATGCTTCTCATCGATACTAACTCTACCACTATTAAACTTGTTCCATGAGTTTAGTGACTCTGGCCAAATTAATGGGACACCAGCACAGGCCATTATAGCAGTAATCCCCAAAGAGGGGAAGGATCCTACTCTCCCCAAAAGTTATAGGCCGATATCTTTAATAAACCTTGACTGCAAAATGTACGCAATGATCCTCGCCAAACGGCTTCAAAAATTTTTGCCCAAACTTATCCACCCCTCACAGGTTGGTTTTTTAAAAGGTAGACTATCCAGTGACAATACCCGTACTCTGGCACATATACTGGAGAAAGCCAAACTTATTGACTCGCCTACAGTGGCTATCACTTTGGATGCCGAAAAGGCTTTCGACAAAGTAGATTGGACTTACCTAAAAGCAACGTTGGATAAATTTAACTTGGGTAATAATTTTACACGAATGGTAATGTCACTTTATTTTAATCCATCGGCCAGGGTACGAGCGGGAGGCTGCCTCTCATCTTCCTTCAAACTAGAACAAGGAACAAGACAAGGTTGCCCCCTTTCCCCTCCCTATTCCTACTGGCGATTGAGCCCTTCCTATTTCACCTTCGGAATAATAACCAGATCTCAGGTATAAGTTTCGGTAACTGTACGGTCAAGATAACTGCTTATGCCGACGACGTATTGGTTGTCTCCGAGAATGCCGAAGCTGCTATCCCTGCTCTCATGTCCTCAATAGAAGATTTTGCTGCAGTATCCGGTTATAAATTAAATAGAGACAAGACTGAGGTTAAACTCCTGAACAACCTGGGTGGTAAAGAAATTATTGGTGACTCAGGTCTCCAGTGGCAACCTAGGTGCTTCAAGTACCTGGGCTTGGACTTCACGGGTGATCTGATCACCACCCTTCAAGCCAATGAAAATGCTCTCCACAAGAAAATCTCTTCATTGCTAGATGGCTGGTCACCTAAATTTTTATCTTGGTGGGGAAGAGCTGAGACTTTAAAAATGATGATTACTCCTCTTGTTAACTATTTAGCCAGCATGCTACCAATGACGTTTTCAAATGACTTTCTGATAAAATATACAAACTTTTCAATACGTTCCTTTGGCAAGGCAAGAAGCCCAGAATATCAATGAAAAAACTTCAATTACCAAAAGAGAAAGGTGGTCTGGGCCTTCCAAACTTTAG
The DNA here is from genome assembly GCA_963921515.1 of Calotriton arnoldi. NCBI lineage: Eukaryota > Metazoa > Chordata > Amphibia > Caudata > Salamandridae > Calotriton > Calotriton arnoldi. Next base: position 1,588,299 of record CAWUFW010001289.1, read on the forward strand.
GAACTACCAAACTGCGTATCTTTGCAAACAAGGCTCCAACTGGCTAATTCCTCAGACTGAATGCACCCCAGTCTGGATTGATATAGAAAGATCAATCATCAATGATATGCCTTTACCTGCTCTCCTCACCATGGATATATCCTATCTCCCCCACTCAAAATACATCTTGCTTAATACTAAGAGAGCCCTATTACGGCTAGAACAACCCTCTACACTAAAGATAAATAAGTCAAATTTGTCCTCTCTCTGGCACAATCCGAGCTTGAGGATTGATGAAGAGATGCTCCATTGGGAGCACTGGTCTAAAAACGGCATAAATCTAGTCAAAAACCTTTTCACAGGGTCCCTCCCTTTACCTTTCTCCGTCCTCCAGACTCGGCACGAGCTAAAACCAATGGATTTTTATAGATTCCTGAAGCTAAAATCTCTCCTTTCGATGCGTTCCATCAAACCCTCTGATCCGTCAATAGTCTCAAATATGTCAAAGCTACTAAAGTCAGGACACACTGTCTCTAAAATATATAAACTTCTTTCCCTAAGCCGCACAAATCTCACAGGAAATGCGAAGTAAGGTGGGAATCTGAACCCAACTCCAGCAATATCCCATATGACTGGGAGAAAATACATATCACCCCATTCTCGAATAAATATCTCCAATATTGTCGCAAACCAAACTCATGCTAATAAATAGGACATACTGGACACCTGAGAAAATCTTTAAACTTAATCTTAGTGAGAGCCCGACGTGCTGGAACTGTAAATCCCACGTTGGTAACCTCGCCCACATGCTCTTCTATTGCCCTACCTTACAAACATACTGGGACAAGGTTTATGAGTGTATAAGCAATACTTTCAACATAATTCCTTCAAGGGAATTTTCCTATATTATATTAGGTACTTTGGACCCCAACATCGAAGAGGTGAATGACCGCCACTTGCTAGATCTCATGCTTACTTTAGCCTGTAAAATTGTATTGTGTAAGTGGAAAAATTCCAAAGAAGTCTCTTTTAGAATGTGGCAAGAATGGCTATCCTTCCTTAGAGGAGCAGATAATGACGCACTTCATACCTCTCCCTGGCGTAAATCCCACAGGAAACTATGGAAGTCCCTTGATGCCTCATCTTTCTCATACGATCCACCGTGAAACCTGACCTAAGCTCCCAAGTTATAATGCGTATTGTATGCTATAACCACAGCGATACTCCTGTAATGCATTGTATTTCCTGCCTCCGCAACTGTATAAATGTACCTACTTGTCACACCTGTACCAAATACTGTGTTCTGCTTGTTCACCCACCTGTACGTCGCTGCGGGCTCACTGCGAATTACCATGGCTAGACACTTGAGTAACTTGTAGTTCTTTCTACTTATTTATTTACTTAATTTTTATCATGATTTGATTTGCTTAGGATTTGTATTTCTCATGATTTCTCATTATTTCATTACTGTACTTTATAGTTATTTGTTCTTTTCTTGAAATTCAATAAAAAGGATTTGAAATCAAAAAAAAAAAGGCCTCCATCCTTCATCGGCATCAAGACGTAGTGGGAGTAATACCCAGCTCCTACTTCTGAGGCCGGAACCCTCTCTATGGCCCCATTGGCCAAAAGGGCCTGCACTTCCTGCTGCAAAAGGTACAGCTGGTCCTTCGTCAGCTGCCCTGATGAAGGTGGTGGAAGGTGCGACAGAGTGGAAAGAAATGGGAAGGCGTAGCCCCAATGGACAATTTGGAAGGCCCACTTGTCTGAAGTGATTGATTGCCACCCTTGTAGGAAACTGCAGATCCGGACTCCAACAGGGTGGATGTGTCCTCGCATGGACACACTAAAATGGTTTTGTGGCTGCAGCTGCTGGAGGGTCAGGGAATTGGACTGTAAGTGGACCCTGCTGTCTCCGAGAAATGCAGCAATGACCACGAAAGGGCTGAAAAGGCTGCTGGGCCGGAGGAGCCTGAAGCTGGCAAAATAAAAAACCTGTGGATGGTTCACACATAGTCTTGCTTGGGAACAATTGCAAGGGTTTGTTTTTAAACTGGTCATAGGGACATTGTTCAGCATCTTTGCAGTAGTGCACAAACAGAGCTAATCATTTTAAATATTTCATACATATAGACCAGGACTTTCGTGACCCACCAAAAATCATCTCGCAGCCAACCAGTGGATCCACATCAATGGCCTCTTTGTTCAGCAGGGTGAGGACTTTCACCTTTAAAATCGAGGTGTGCTGGAGAGCACATCTTGGTTAAGAGAAGGCAGTCTGAAAGGTAGGAGAGTAAAGGCTGGCACAGCACTTACAAACTAGCTTGATGATACAGCAATCAATTATATTAGTCTCTCAAATGGCGAACAAGTGGGAGACCCTTCCTTTCAAGGCAGGAGAGCTGGCAGAAGATGGCAGGGACTGAACCTGCTGTCTTGTTGGTGATGGCATCCCCAAGATCCACACCAGCCTCAAAAGGAGTGGAACATCTGTTGGAGGCACTTGAAGCAGCTGTGAAGGCTGTTCTGGAATAGCCTCGAAATTTCAGACATTGTTGGTGGAATTGACTCGCTGGGGAAGCCAGACAAAGCAGTGGGTCCGAACGCTGCTGTTTCGAACATTTCGGGAAGGAGTTGTCCTCCTCTCCCAATAGCCAGTCCGCATCAAAGAGCATATCTTTCAGGAATAGGCGCCTTCAAGTTTCATATACAGGCTCAAGAAACCCATAATTAAATATAATGTTATTTCCTCTATTGGCATACATGCACTACAACTCCCATGATCCATTGCGAACAGCTCCATCAGTCATGAGGGGAAGTGACTATAAATAGAGTACTTGCATGTAGGCTGACGTGCCTAATTCCATTCACCTGTGAAGTCAGTTTTGTTCTGGAGTGGAGCTGAAGAAGTGAAGATTTATGGCTGCCGGTTTAGGCAGCATTTCTATTTTTTTTCCATTAAATGGAACTGTAGATTTTGGTGGCTAAAGGAGGCCTGCTTTTTCAGTCGTTCTCAAGTTTCCTGTTATTGTAGCAGGGAAGGATTTATCTGTTGGTTCTTCGATACACACCAGCTGGTGTGTTTTCATTTTCTGAAGCACAAGGAGTGATGATTTATGTGAATTAATTTCTTCTTCCTGGAAGTCTCATGACCTTTTGCACTCTACAAGCCTGTTGCTAGGAGCAGCTGTTTAGTAAAGTGTGCTGGGCTTCCAACATTATACAGATAAGTGACTATTTGATTTTTTGCTTTAAGATTGTTGTGCTGCTGAATCAGGGAGTGTTTCTTTTACTTCCTGCTTTTTTCCTAAACTCCCAAAATACAAGACTGGTTCACCTATTTGTTTTATAAGGGGAGTATGTTCCTTGTGACATTTAAACTTGGGAGATAAATGAACACTTTGCCATTAACCTTTTCTTTTTGTGAGCAAATATTTACCTAAAGGTATTTTGCTTTTGTTGATTTTGGTTCATTGGCTGCATATTTCCCATCACAGAAAAGAAAGGATTTTCTGAATCTAATGGTTGGTGACATTATTTGGTTCGTTGATGAGAATATTCATCATTGACAAACATACATGGGATTTACAGTGTGTGCATGGTATGTATGAATTTAAATAGAACACATAGCCTGCCTTATACAAGTACCACAAAGGTTTTGATTGAGGAATTTGAATTTACTTGTGATTCATTTGTATTGCAGCATTTGTGTACAAATCAGCAAGGAAGGATGAATGAGACTAAATGTGGTGCCTAAGGAAAGTCACTGGTTCCATAAGGCAGCACCCCATATGATAGGTATTTTTCACAGCAAAACTATACACATAAGCTATCTTTTAATAGCAGTGAGAGTGGAGACCTTCTCTATCTTTTCTTTACAGGTCTCCTTCCTTGCAGTTCCCTTCCCCACTATGCTTTCCCTCGCTCAATCTCTCCAAGCTTCTGTGCCTTTATGGTATGCAGAATTGGGGTATTGAGGGGTGGATCCAATCTGAGCATCGTTCTGATCCAGAGGAGCTCGTATGCATACATATTCAAAACCTGACAGAATTACGCACCAACGAATATAGCTCCTCTTGATCAGTGCGTGTTCAGATATGGCATCCATGGAGGATGTGTTGCAGGCATTAGCTATTGTTTAACAGGAGTTAGTGGCTTCAAGAGCAGAAACCGCTGCCTTGAGATACCAAAATGAAAAACAGAATAAAAATCCCTTTGATAGAGCAATGGGTTCCTCTCAGATACAAGTGACTGTACCACCTCCCATTCCGTTGGCCACTCCCAAGAGGTATGCTGGGGATCCTAATAAGGTTCAAGTGTTTCTGACTCAGATTTTGCTGCACTTCTCTTGCAAGCCTTCCTTTCCTACCAATCATTCCTGGGTGGCTTTTGCCATTTCTTACTTGATAGGAGATGCAGCGACTTGAGCAGTTCCATTGGTCAGGTCTAATGATCCTGTTTTATCTGATTGGAACGAATTCAGAAAAGAATTTGAGAGAGTCTTTGATAGACGCACTACTACGTTTAGCGCAGATAAAGAATTACTGGAGTTGCGACAGGGAAAAAAGGACCTAGTCACGTATTTGACTACGTTTAATCATCTTATTGCAGAAACAGCGTGGCCAGAGGAAAAAAGTATGTCTCAGTATTATAAAGGCTTAAGTGAAGAGCTCAAAGACGTCTTGGCTCAAATAGAACCTAAGCCAACTAATTGCACAGACCTTATCAACTTGACATTGAGATTAGATCACAGAATGGCTGACCGGATTTCAGACAAGAAGAAGGGGGAAAGGAATGTATCTAGATTTGAGAAAAACATTCGAAGACCTTTTCATAGTGGGGAACAAAGTGTAGAACCCATGGAAATAGGAGCGGTTCGGTCTCCACTTTCTCGTGAAGAAAAGGAAGCTCGTAGGCAAAATGGACAGTGTACGTATTGTGGCAAAAAAAGACATTTTGTGCGAGAATGTCCTGTTAAACCAAAAGGCCCTTTTTCAGGCAGTGGGGGGAAAAAGGTAACAGTCTCTGTAGTAGAAAGAGAACAAAGCACTGGTAAGGATTCTTGGGGTGAGAAAAAGAGAACTGATGCATTGTGTACTCTCCTTAACACTTTCAGTCCCAAAAGACCCTACTTCTCATATATTGGTACCCATGACTATACAGGAGAAGGATGAGTATTTTCAGACCTTTGTAATGATCGATTCAGGAGCTACAGGCAATTTCATTGATCAAGGGTTGGTGGACCAGTTAGGACTGTCCAGGATTCCGATCACTAAACCAGAAACTGTTCAAGCTGTTAATGGGAAACCGTTAACATCAGGTCCCATTGTGGAACAAACTGGCCCATTTATTTATCAGGTTTGGGGGAATCACAATGGCACACAGAGGAAATAGTCCTGAACATCATTGATGCCCCTCAGTATGGGGTGATTCTGGGCATACCATGGTTATGGAAACATAACCCGGTAACAGATTGGAAAACAAAGTCAGTCAGTTTTCAATCCCTTGAATGTAGAGAAAAGTGTTTAAGACCTTCGTCGTAGCATATATCGGCGTTATGCAACACCCTACGCATAGCCACTGCAGCAGAAAAAGACATCGAGTTGCCCATCTGTTACGATATGTATCAAGATGATATCCTTCCCCCACATAGGACATATGATTGTAAGATCAACGTTATAGCCGGGGCTACTATTCCATCTTGAAGAGTGTACGCGTTGTCAGAGCCAGAAACACATCATGTTAGGGAATACTTGGATCATTATACTGCCAACGGCTTTATTTGTCCATCCCAGTCTCCCGCAGCCTCTCCTTTTTTTTTCATATCAAAAGCGAAATGGGATCTTCGCACCTGTATAGATTACAGAAAACTGAATGCTGACACAGTTAGAAACAAATACCCACTTCTTCTTATCCCTGTGTTATTGGATGAGGTGAAAAGTGCCAACATCTATACTAAGTTAGATTTAAGAGGAGCCTATCATCTGTTGAGGATGAGGGAGGGGGATGAGTGGAAGATGGCGTTTAAGACCAGATACGGATTGTTTGAGTACACTGTGATGCCTTTTGGGCTTTGTAACGCCCCAGCGGCTTTTCAGTATTTTCTAAATGATGCCTTGAAAGAGTTTTTGGATCGGTTTGTGATCGTGTACATCGATGACATTCTGGTGTACTCACCAGATGAGAATGTACATAAAGAACATGTGCCACAGGTTTTGCAGTGTTTGAGACACCATCGCTTATACTGCAAACTCAGTAAATGTGAGTTTCACGTGAGAGAGGTGGAATTTTTGGGAGTCATTCTAAGTCCGTCAGGGTTACAAATGGCTGAGAGAAAGATCAAAGCAATCCATGAATGGCAGGTGCCTCAGTGTGTGAGAGATGTGCAGTGTTTCTTGGGGTTTGCCAACTATTATAGGAGATTTATACAACATTACTCTCATGTGGTGGCCCCCATAACAAGATTGCTGAGAAAGACTGTCACCTTTGTTTGGACCCCTGATGCTAACGAAGCCTTTGAATATCTAAAGAAGGACTTTACCACTGCGTCCATTTTGGCTCACCCTCAACCAGAGGAACCATACATCGTGGAGGCGGATGTCTCTGATGTGGCTATTGGGGCAGTCTTATCGCAAAGAAACATAAAGACAGGACAGCTGCATCCCGTGGCATGTATGTCAAAAAAGCAAAAATCGGCAGAACAGAATTACACTGTAGCTGAAAAAGAGCTTATAGCTATCAAAAGAGCTTTTTCTGAATGGAGACAGTACCTCGGGGGGCCTAGTCATTCGGTGACAGTATATACAGACCATAGAAATCTGCAGTATATGAAAGATGCCAGACAACTATCTCAACGTCAAATGCGTTGGATGCTTTTTTTTGCGGAGTATGATTTTGTGGTAACTTTTCACCCTGGGAGTGATAATCGTAAGGCGGATGCCTTGTCAAGACAAGACTCAAAATGTACACAAATAGAGAGACTCATTGAATCTATTGTGGCCCCATCAAAGGTTTCATGTGTGGTAACAGTGAACAATTTCCTGGATTCTGTTAGAAAAATCAGGTCTCCCACTCATTGGGTGGCCTGGGCTAACCAAGATCCCCAGAGGAACATCAAGCAAGGGTTACCGTTTCATAACCAAACATCTTCCTACCCACGAAAAGTCTCCAGTTGAAAGCCTTTGATTGGTGTCATGTTTCCCCTTTGGCCAGGCACCCCGGGGTTGCAAAGACTCTGGAGTTAGTTCAACAACACTTCTGGTGGGAAAAAATGGCCTCAGACATTAAGCTTTGGGTACAGAGATGTGATGTGTGTGCACAGGCAAAGACGGATCATTCCAAACCTCGAGGGTTGCTACAACCTATGCCCACTCCTAATCAGCCATGGAAAACCATTAGTATGGATTTTGTTACCGGACTTCCAAAAGATCAGAGGTATACTGCCATACTAGTGATAATTGACAGTTTAACCAAGATGGGTCATTTCGTTCCCTGTAAAACCTTACCCACAGCTGGGGAAACCACTCAGCTAATAATGGAGCACGTAGTGAAGTTACATTGAATACCAGAGATCATTGTTTTCGGATAGGGGCCCTCAGTTCTCAGCCCGATTCTGGCAGGCATGGTGTAAGGCTTGAAAGATATCAGCAGCTCTTTCCACTAGTTTTCATCCATAGACAGATGGGCAGACAGAACGACTAAATCAAACTTTGAAAAAATATTTAAGGTGTCTTTGTTGTGGTTAGCTGAACTTTCATACAACAATGCGTGGCACTGCTCCATTGGTGCCTCACCTTTTTATGCAAATTATGGGTTTCATCCAAAAACTATGCCAGTCTCCATACCTTTGGATACCTCAAATCAGCCCAGCGTACTGTCACGTGTAAAAGAAATAGCAACAAGGCACAGAGAAGATACAAAGACATCTCAACCGAGCAAAACAACAATATAAGAGATGGGCAGATCGTCATCGCTGTCCAGGGCCACAATATCAGCCAGGTGACAGGGTGTGGCTGTCCACAAGAAATATACGTTTTAAGATCAGAAGTATATTCCATCCAAGATACATAGGGCCCTATGAAGTGCTTAGACAAGTAAATCCTGTCGCTTACAAACTCAAATTGCCAAACACCCTACGAATACATCCAGTGTTTCATAGCAGTGTTCTTAAACCAGCAAAGACGGCCAAGAGGAAGACAGTGCCACCAGTGATTCGCGATGGTCAAAGCGAGTATGAGGTACGCCGTATCTTAGATTCAAAGTTCAGAGGGGGTCGATTGTGGTACCTGGTGTCTTGGAAAGGATAAACAGCTGAGGATGATTCTTTGTAACCACATCCACGCTCCTCAATTGGTAACAGTGTTTCATTTTGCCAATCCAACCAAACCTGGCTTTAAGAGGCGCCAAGGAGGAGGGCCTACTGTCAGGAAAGGGTGGGCATAGGCGCCTTCAAGTTTCATATTCAGGCTCAAGAAACCCATAATGAAATACAATATTATTTCCTCTATTGGCATACATGCACTACAACTCCCATGATCCATTGCGAACAGCTCAATCAGTCATGAGGGGAAGTGACTATAAATAGAGTACTTGCACGTAGGCTGACGTGCGTAATTCAATTCATCTGTGAAGTCAGTTTTGTCCTGGAGTGGAGCTGAAAAAGTGAAAATTTATGTCTGCCGGTTTTGGCAGCATTTCTATTTTTTTTCCATTAAATGGAACTGTGGATTTTGGTGGCTAATGGAGGCCTGCTTTTTCTGTCATTCTCAAGTTTCCTGTTATTGTAGCAGGGAAGGATTCTCTGTTGGTTCTTGGATACATACCAGCTGGTGGGTTTTCATTTTCTGAAGCACAAGGAGTGCTTGATTTATGTGAATTCATTTCTTCTTCGTGGAAGTCTCATGACCTTTTGCACTCTACAAGCCTGTTGCTAGGAGCAGCTGTTTAGCAAAGTGTGACATTATACAGTGACTATTTGATTTTTTGCTTTAAGATTGATGTGCTGCTGAATCACTGAGTGTTTCTTTTACTTCCTGCTTTTTTCCTAAACTCCCAAAATACAAGACTGGTTCACCTATTTTTTTTATAAGGGGAGTATGTTCCTTGTGACATTTAATCTTGGGAGATAAATGAACACTTTGCCAATAACATTTTCTTTTGTGAGCTAATATTATTTACCTAAAGGTATTTTGCTTTTGCTGATTTTGGTTCATTGGCTGCATATTTCCCATCATAGAAAAGAAAGGATTTTCTGACTCCAATGTTTGGTGACATTATTTGGTTCGTTGCTGAGACTATTCATCATTGACAAACATACATGGGATTTACAGTGTGTGCATGGTATGTATGAATTTATATAAAACATAGCCTGCCTTATACTAGTACCACAAAGGTTTTGATTGAGAATTTTTGAATTTACTTGTGATTCATTTGTATTGCAGCATTTGTGTACAAATCTGCAAGGAAGTTTGAATGAGACTAAATGTGGTGCATAAGGAAAGTCATTGGTTCCATAAGGCAGTACCCCATATGATGGGTATTTTTCATAGCAAAACTATACACATAAGCTATCTTTTAATAGCAGTGAGAGTGGAGACCTTAATTGTCTTTATCTCTTCCTTACAGGTCTCCTTCCTTGCAGTACCCTTCCCCTCACTCAATTGCTCCAAGCTTCTGTGCCTTTATGGTATGCGGAATTGGGAATATTGAGGGGTGGACCCAATCGGAGCATCGTTCTGATCCCGAGGAGCTCGTATGCATGCATAGTCAAAACCTGACAATATCCAGAAGGATTACAGAGACATCTCCTGAGAAGCTAGTGGAACAAACTGAGGTGTGGCCAAGCAGCATGACATCCATGCCCATGGACAGAGCCATCCTGTCTATGGAATCTAGGCTGCAATTCGGGATCTGTTTTAAGGCATCCAAACTGTCCCTGACCAAATCTGAAAATGACTTTTTCATGAAGTCTGTAAGGCTGATGACTATGTGTTGCCAGTTCCCCAGGGCATGGAAATTGCTATCCTGGAGACAGATGGCATTTGCCATACAAAGGATGAGACAACCAGAAATGGAGCCTTTCCCAACAGAGTCCAGCATTTTCGAATCCATATCTAAAGGTACTGTGAGACAGTTATTTAACTTCAGTATGGGTGAAGGGTATGACAAAAGCAACTGTGGGTTATCTGGGGCAGGCGTATGTCATATGGCTATTTGTCTGTGAATGTTGGGCCCGAAAAAGGTTTCTCCTAAGATCAGATAAGGTTTGAGAAAAACCTTAGTGAAGGGGAACAAAGGTTTTACAACTGTGGAAGATGTTTCCTAGATTTCCTTCAAAATGTTAATTTTCCCTCTGCTGAGGTCAAGGTTAGCTCCAAGGCTTTTGTTACTTTTTGTACTACTGCATTGTATAAAGAAACTTCTCTTGAGAAGCCAGAGGGGTAAAGGATGTCCCCTTCTGGTGAAGTATGCACGCCATCTGCATTTTGTACATCAAGCTGTGAGCCATCATCAGTGTTGTATGGAGGAAGGAAGCTTTCACCCTCTGAGTCATTTACAGCAATTCTTTATTAGGCTTTGCATGGGCATCAGAGTCCAACCAAATAGTTTTTCCATCCGGGAAATTCTCTGGGCCATACGAAGATGTTCTTCCAACGATTCATCATCAGAACATGTCTTCACTTCCTCTTTTGCCACTCGGATAATCACAGCTGAGTTCAAAGGCAGCACTATAGGTACTACCAAGTGTGCATCTGGGTCAGCATCATAGGTAGCTCCACTGATCAGGGGATGACGCCTTGGAAGGCATCAACTTTTTCTTAGCCACTTGGGCTGGCATCTGTGAAGTCACAGAGGTGGAAGACATCAGACTCCCAAACTCAGAGAAGCAGACTAACCCGTGAGGAGTGGTCCTGAGGGAATCTGAGTTGTCCTTTACAAATTTATCATGGCCAGCTGAAAGGCCTCAACCTGCCCTTGGTTGACTGATGAGTCAGAAATTTCACTTTTATCTTTTCAATGTAGCGATTTTCTTCAAGGTAGAGTCCAACGTTGGTTAAAGGCTTTGAGACTCCAAATGGTTCCGGGAGCAGGGCCACTACCTTGAAAAAAAAGAGGATTTCTCCTTTCTATGGCACTTTTTGGGTTTTCTTGTGAGAAGATTCATGTCAGGAGGCTTACCTGCAGATGAAGAGGAACACTCTGGAGTCTCATTCAATCCTGGCCAAACATAGCTTGAAATTCCGATTCATGATGCTCAGTGGGTGCATCAATGAGCAGCAGTTGTAGGCATCAGTGTCATGGTCTCCGTCCAGACACCATATGCAGATGGCATGTAGATCCTCCATGGGTATTTTCTTGGGGCATTTGGCTAGGGTTTAAACCCTGAACACTTCGAATGACACATTTGACCTAATACCTGCCAAAAGTGAGGAATTCTGGTAATGCACAAGTTACTACTTGTGTAACGATATATCTGTAAGAGACATTAGTTAGTGATAGATTCCTTACCTTAGAATATCCCCAGGCGTCAGACTGGATCCGGAAAGTTTTTTCATCAGCAGTACCCCTGCACATCGGTAGGTGGTGTCGTGCGGCTCCGCGTTCGTCGCTGGCGTCGTAGGCACCGAGATGACGTCACGGAGACTACTTAGGCGCCACCCATGCGCGCTGACATCAGTTCTGTACACGACTTTCCGCGCCAGGAACGCAGAGCCATGCAAGAAACTGACCACTGGTGCCATGAAACTAGGGCCCTGAAAGGGATGACCTTAACCCTAGAATCAGTTCGCAGAACGGGGAGGATGGGTGGGGTGGTAAGGAATCTATCACTAACTAATGTCTCTTACAGATATAGCGTTACACAAGTAGTAACTTGTGCATCTGAAAGAGACACGTTAGTGATAGATTCCTTACCTTAGAATAGATATCCCAGCAATACCAACCCCGGTGGTGGGTCTGCGAATAGATTACACCAGAAAGTCACGGAGAACAGAACGCCCAAAGAAGCCGTCTCTCCGCACCTGACTGTCAAGGCAGTAATGCTTGGTAAATGTGTGCAGCGAGGCCCACGTGGCTGCCTGACAAATATCCTGCAAGGGAACACCGCGTCCCAAGGCAGTAGTGGCTGCCGTTGCCCTGGTAGAATGGGCACGCAGCCCCACAGGAGGCTCCTTTTTAGCCAAGGAGTAACACGCTTTGATGCACAAAACGACCCACCGAGAGATGGTGCATTTGTGCACGGCCCGACCTTTTTTGGCGCCCACGTAACCAACAAAGAGCTGGTCATCCACCCGGAACTGTTGTGTGCGCTTTAGATAGAACGAGAGCGCACGTTTTGGGTTCAGACGATGGAGCCTCTCTTCCTCTTTTGAAGGATGCAGAGGCGGAAAGAAAGTGGGCAAAGTGATGGTCTGCCCGATGTGGAAGGGCGTGACAACCTTTGGCAAGAAAGAAGGACGGGTCCTTAAAACCACCTTGTCCGGATGAACAGAAAGGAAAGGAGGTTTAGAAGAAAGAGGCTGGAGCTCACTCACTCTTCTGGCAGAGGTGATAGCTACCAGGAAAGCCGTCTAAAGAGTAAGAAGACGTAAAGGACAGTTATGAAGGGGCTCGAAGGGAGCGCACATCAGATAGGTCAAGACAAGATTTAAGTCCCATTGAGGCATTATGAAAGGCACGGGAGGAAACGTGTGTGTAATGCCTTTCAGGAAACGGTTAACAACCGGGGACTTAAAGAGAGATGGCTGATCTGGAAGCCGGAGGAAGGCGGAGATGGCCGAAAGATAACCTTTGACAGTGCCCAGAGCAGAGCCCTGCTGGGCCAAGGATAGGAGGAACAGAAGGACCTCAGAAAGAGGGGCAGAAAGGGGATCCACAGACTTTGCTGTGCACCATGCCACAAACTTGTTCCACCTGCAGGCGTATACCGTCTTAGAGGAGGAACGCCTGGCTGCCAAAATGACATCACAGACTTCGGGAGGAAGATGGAAAGCTGTCAACTGTCGCCGCTCAATCTCCACGCATGGAGGTGGAGGCTGGACAGGTTCGGGTGGAGGACCGTCCCCTGCTGCTGCGACAGAAGATCCTCCCGAAGAGGCAGCCGGATCGGGGGATCGATCGCCATGTTGAGTAGCTCGGGATACCAGTATATTCGTGCCCAATCCGGAGCCACAAGGATGACTTGGGCCCGGTCGCGCCGGATCTTCTTCAGCACTCTGGGCAGAAGTGGTATAGGCGGAAAGGCGTACAACAGACCGCAGCTCCACTCGCGAAGAAAAGCATCGCCGAGCGAGTGCCGCCTTGGAAATTACAACGCGCAGAACTGATGACATTGCACGTTCTCTTCGGTGGCGAATAGATCTAACCAAGGCTCTCTCCACTGCAGAAAGAGACCTTGCGCCACGTCCAAGTTCAGACGCCATTCGTGATCCATCAAGCACCGGCGGCTGAGTTCGTCGGCCCTGGCGTTCAGAGAACCTGCCAGGTGTTGAACCACCAAGGTAATGCCTTGATGTTCCAGCCATGTCCAGAGGCGCAGAGCCTCCTGACAAAGGGTCCACAACCCCACCCCGCCCTGTTTGTTGCAATACCACATGGCGGTGGTGTTGTCCGTGAACACCTGCACTACACTTCCCGGAACAGAGGGAAGGAATGCCTTCAGTGCAAGTCGGATCGCCCGAAGCTCCAAAAGATTGATATGGAGCCGGGACTCCGCCGGAGACCAGAGGCCTCTGATCTCCGCCTCTCCCAAGTGGCCACCCCATCCCAGGAGGGACGCATCCGTCACCACTGTGTGCTCCGGTTGGGGAAGGGAGAGGGATCTGCCATTGACCCAATCGCGATTCGTGAGCCACCACTGCAATTGTTTTGCAGTGCCCTTCGAGATCTGGACAAGATCGGACAGGTTGCCCTGATGCTGTGCCCACTGGAACTTCAGGTCCCACTGCAGAGCCCGCATATGCCACCTGGCATGTTGCACTAGCAGAATGCAGGAGGCCATCAGGCCCAGGAGCCGGAGGGTCAGCCTGACTGAAACCCGGGATAGAGGCTGAAAGATCGGAATCATAGCCTGAATATCCCGGACTCGCTGCTCGGGAGGATAAACCCGAAACTGCGTCGAATCCAGAACCGCTCCGATGAAGGGGAGCTTCTGAGAAGGACTCAGGTGCGGCTTTGGCACGTTGATGGAGAACCCCAGCAACTGCAGGAGGTTGGCCATAGTCTGAAGGTGGGTGACGACTGCCTGGGGCGAGCCCGCCTTCAACAACCAGTCGTCGAGGTAGGGGGAAGACTGACACCCCTGACCTGCGCAGATGAGCCGGGACCACCGCCATCACTTTCGGGAACACCCGAGGGGCGCTTGTAAGGCCAAAGGGGAGCACGGTAAACTGAAAATGCTCCTGGCCTACCGTGAACCGCAGGTAACGCCGGTGGGCCGGCAGGACGGGAATGTGAAAATATGCGTCCTGCAAGTCCAACGCTACCATCCAGTCTCCAGGGTCGAGGGCAGCCAAGACCTGAGCCAGAGTCAACATCTTGAACTTCTCCTTCCGGAGGAAGCGATTGACGTTCCGGAGGTCCAAGATGGGGCGCAAGCCCCCCTTGTCCTTTTTGGGGACCAGAAAGTAGTGGGAATAACGTCCATGTCCTACTTCTGGCCCAGGAACGCGCTCGATGGCCCCCTTGGCCAAGAGGGCCGTGACTTCCTGTTGGAGAAGTGCTAAGTGATCCCCCGACATGCGGTGGAACCGAGGTGGCATGTACGGGGGGTAGACTCGAAGGGGATCGAAGGGGAGGGAATAGCCCCTTCGGACGATTTGTAGCACCCAACTGTCCGAAGTGACAGAGCGCCAGTGGGGGAGGTGATGTTGAATCCTGCCGCCCACCAGCGTGGGGTGCACCCCAAAGCGCAGACTAGGAAGGCTTCGAGGCGGATGCTGCGGGAGCGGAGGTGGGCTGACCCGCACGCTGGCCCCCTGTGGCTGGTTCTGCGCAGGCCTTTGACTGAACGTACGTTGAGAGGCGCCCCTGCCGCGGCCACGAAAGCAACGAAAAGTAGACGTGGCCGGGCGGGTGGTGGAGAGACCCAAGGACTTGGCTGTAGCCCGAGAGTCCTTAAAATGCTCCAGCGCACGGTCTGCCTTACCGCCAAAAAGGCGAGTACCATCAAAAGGCATGTCCATGAGGGAACTATGGACATCCCCCGAAAACCCTGTGGACCGCAGCCAGGCATGTCGCAGCAAGGCCACTGTCGTGGAGATGGCTCTTCCCAAAGAGTCCGCGGTGTCCAACCGACACCGAATGGCGAACTTCGCGGCATCCTTCCCCTGTGCAACAGCTTGGGAAAGCACAGCCCGAACCTCTTCGGGGCACTGGGGCAGAGTTTGCGCCACCGTGTCCCACACAGCGTGAGAATAGCGGCCCAAGAGGCATGCGGTGTTGACCGACCGCAGCCCTAGGCTGGCAGAGGAAAACAACCTCTTGCCAAGCTGCTCCAGCTTTTGGATTCCTTATCCGGCGGAGCGGTAGGGAATGCTGTCTGGGAAGTGGAAGCCTGAATGACCAGGCTCTCCGGTGTCGGATGAGTTGTCAGAAAGGCAGGGTCACCCGGTGCCGGGCGGTGACGTTTGGCCACATTTTTATCCACAGGGACCCCTGTGGCTGGCCTAGACCAAGTACCCATCAAAACACCCGTCAAGGCCTCGTTGAACGGAAGCAGAGGTTCCACAGAACTTGCCGTAGGCTGAAGCACCTCAGTAAGGAGGTTAGTTTGGAGGGCAACAGTAGGCAATTCAAGGCCAAGAGCCTCAGCTGCTCTACGGAGCACCACAGTGTAGGTTGCGCCTTCCTCCATGAGAGTGGGAGGAGACACAAACCCAGGCTCAGAGGAGAGGTCAAGGCCACTAGCACCCTCTGAGTCTTCTGCCCACTCCTGTTCGGACTCACACTGCTGTGCAAGAGGGTCCTCCGACCCCTCCCAGTCCTCCCCTTCCATAACAGCCCGAGGCACAGGCTGCAACGGCGAGGGAGACACAGGGGAAAAGAAATGCTCCACCGGCGCCGGGAACGGCGCCAGTTGACGCCGCTCCGGCTCCAAGGCCCAATCGGGGGTCCCAAGCTGGAAACGTGGGCAAGGGTGGAGGTGGGACGAACGGCACCCAGGGCGGCGCTGGGAAGGGAGCCGCAGGGGGCGCCGGGGCCGGGGCCGGAGCCGCCGGTGGAGGACCTCGGGGCGCCGGGGCCGGAGCTGCCGGCGGCAACCAAGGGCCCCCAAAAGGGACCACGGGGCCCGAAGGCGCACCGGCGGGAGCCCTAGGCCTGAAAAGGCGGTCCATGGCAGCAAGAAACTCTTGCACCTGGGCTGGAGTCGCCGACGGACATGGGTATGGCGGGTAGGCCGCGGGACTGACAGGCTCCAACGGAGCCGCAGGGCAAAGACCCCGGGCCCGCTCGTCCGCGTCGGAAGACCGACGAGGGGAGGTCGGAGAGCGTATGCGCTTCTTCGACTTCTTTTTATGACGTCGCTTACCCGAATCCGAGGGCGAAGACTTGGACCCCGAGGAGCGATGATGGCGACTCCGCAGTCGGTCCCTCGAGCGACCCCTGGACCTGGAACGGCGCGGAGACAACTGTCGGGCCTCCAGCAGCTTTCGGGACCGCTCCCACAAAGCCTTCAGAACCATGGCCAGACAGTCGGAACATGACCGGGAGTCATGGTCGCGCTCTAGACAGTAGAGACAGACGCCATGGGGGTCGGCCACCGACATCGTACGTAGGCAGGCCCAGCAGGTTTTAAAACCAGGCATCCCTACGTGGCACCAGGAGTCAAAATATAGAAATTAGAGACAAGAGTCCCAAAAAACAACTAGTCAAAAAGTGACTAAGGTACGTGCTCTAACCGGATCTGCGCTTGCTGCGCGGAAAAAGAAAGAACTGACGTCAGCGCGCATGGGTGGCGCCTAAGTAGTCTCCATGACGTCATCTCGGCGCCTACGACGCCAGCGACGAACGCGGAGCCGCACGACTCCACCTACCGACGCGCAGGGGTACTGCTGACGAAAAAACTTTCCGGATCCAGTCTGATGCCTGGGGATATTCTAAGGTAAGGAATCTATCACTAACGTGTCTCTTTCAGATAAAGTGCACAGAGAGCTCTGGCCATGTGCTGATGAAGGACAGAAAACAGGAATTGATGTCAATGCACTGGTTGTCACCCAATATACTCTGATGTCATCACATCCTGTGGGCAGTGTCACAGAGTAAGCCACATGCACAAGTTACTAACTTGTGTAACGATATATCTGTAAGAGACAGTAGTTAGTGACAGATTCCTTACCTTAGAATATCCCCAGGCGTCAGACTGGATCCGGAAAGTTTTTGCGTAGCAGTACCCTTGCGCGTCGGTAGGCGGCGTCGTGCGGCTCCGCGTCCGTCGTCGGCGTCAAAGATCGCCGGGATGACGTCTCGGGCAGTACTTAGGCGCCGCCCCTGCGCGCTGACGTCAGTTCTGTACACGACTTTCCGCGCCAGGAACGCAGAACCATGCAAGAAGCTGACATAGGTGTCTGAAAAATACTAGGGCCCTGAAAGGGATGTCCTTAACCCTAGAAATCAGTTCGCAGAACGGGGAGGATGGGTGGGGCGGTAGGAATCTGTCACTAACTACTGTCTCTTACAGATATATCGTTACACAAGTTAGTAACTTGTGCATCTGAAAGAGACACGTTAGTGACAGATTCCTTACCTTAGAATAGATACCCCAGCAATACCAACCCCGGTGGTGGGTCTGCGAACAAAGATCAGACAAGGAAGTCCTGGAGGACAGAACGGCCAAAGAAGCCGTCCCTCCGGACCTGACTGTCAAGGCAGTAATGCTTTGTAAACGTGTGCAGCGAGGCCCACGTAGCTGCCTGACAGATAACCGGCAGCGGAACACCGCGGCCCAAGGCCGTGGTAGCAGCCGTTGACCTGGTGGAATGGGCACGCAGCCCAACAGGAGGCTCCTTCTTAGCCAAAGAATAGCAGGTCTTGATGCACAAGGTAACCCAGCGGGAGATGGTCCTCTTGTGCACCGCCCGACCTTTTTTGGCGCCCACGTAGCCAACAAAGAGCTGGTCATCCACCCGGAAGTGTTTTGTGTGGTCGATATAGAAGGAGAGCGCACGTTTTGGGTCCAGACGGTGGAGCCTCTCTTCCTCCCTGGAAGGATGCGGAGGCGGAAAGAAGGTGGGCAAAGTGATGGTCTGCCCAATGTGGAAAGCAGTAACCACCTTTGGCAAGAAGGACGGACGCGTCCGAAGAACAACCTTGTCTGGATGAACAGACAGAAAGGGAGGTTTGCAAGATAGAGCCTGGAGCTCACTCACCCGCCGAGCGGAGGTGATGGCCACCAGAAAGGCTGTCTTCAGAGTCAGAAGACGAAGAGGACAGTTATGTAGAGGCTCAAAGGAGCGCACATTAAAAAGGTAAGAACCAAGTTCAAGTCCCACTGAGGCATCACAAACGGAACAGGAGGGAAGAGGTGAGTAATGCCTTTTAAGAACCTGTTAACAACAGGGGACTTGAAAAGGGAGGGCTGATCAGGGAGCCTGAGGAAGGCCGAGATAGCACAAAGATAACCCTTGATGGTACCCAGGGCAGAACCCTGGTGGGCCAGGAGAGAAGGAACAGAAGGACCTCAGAAAGAGGGGCAGAAAGGGGATTCACAGCCTTTGCTGTGCACCATGCCACAAATTTGTTCCACCTGCAGGCGTATACCACCTTAGCGGAGGGACGCCTGGCTGCCAGAATCACATCACAAACTTCGGGAGGCAAGTCGAAAGGAATCAACTGCCGCCGCTCAATCTCAACGCAAGCAGGTGTAGACTGGACAGGTTCGGGTGGAGGACCGTCCCCTGCTGCTGCGACAGAAGATCCTCCCGAAGAGGCAGACGGATCGGGGGATCTACGCTCATATTGAGTAGCTCGGGATACCAAACTCTTCGAGCCCAGTCCGGAGCCACAAGAATGACTTGGGCCCGGTCGTGCCGAATCTTCTTCAACACTCTGGGTAGAAGTGGTATAGGCGGAAAGGCGTACAATAGACCGCAACTCCACTCGTGACGAAAAGCGTCGCCGAGCGAGTGCCGCCTTGGAAATTCCAACGCGCAGAACTGATGACATTGCGCGTTCTCTTCGGTGGCGAATAGATCTAACCAAGGCTCTCCCCACTGTAGAAAGAGTCCTTGCGCCACTTCCGAGTGAAGACGCCATTCGTGATCCATCATGCACCTGCGGCTGAGTTCGTCCGCCCTGGCGTTCAGGGAACCTGCCAGGTGTTGAACCATCAGGAACATGCCCTGATGTTCCAGCCATGTCCAGAGGCGCAGAGCCTCCTGACAAAGGGTCCACGACCCCACCCCGCCTTGTTTGTTGCAGTACCACATGGCGGTGGTGTTGTCTGTGAACACCTGCACTACCTTCCCTTTGACAGAGGGAAGGAATGCCTTGAGTGCAAGTCGGATCGCCCAGAGCTCCAGAAGGTTGATATGGAGCCGGGACTCCGCCGGAGACCAGAGGCCTCTGATCTCCGCCTCTCCCATGTGACCGCCCCATCCCAGAAGGGACGCGTCCGTCACAACTGTGTGCTCTGGCTGGGGAAGGGAGAGGGATCTGCCCATGACCCATTGCCGGTTCGAGAGCCACCACTGCAACTGTTTTGCAGTCCCCTCCGAGATCTGGACGTGATCGGACAGGTTGCCCTGGTGCTGCGCCCACTGGAACTTCAGGTCCCACTGCAGAGCCCGCATATGCCATCTGGCATGATTGACCACAGCAGGAGGCCATGAGGCCCAGCAGCCTCAGGGTCATCCGTACCGAAACCCAGGATAAAGGCTGAAAGATCGGAATCATAGCCTGAATATCCCGGACTCGCCGTTCGGGAGGATAGGCCCGAAACTGTGTCGTGTCCAGAACTGCTCCGATGAAAAGGAGCTGTGGAGAAGGAATCAGATGCGACTTCGGCACATTGATGGAGAACCCCAGCGAGTGCAGGAGTTCGGCCGTAGGCTGGAGGTGGGAGACGACTGCCTGGGACGAGCCCGCCTTCAGCAGCCAGTCGTCGAGGTAGGGGAAGATTGAAACCCCTGCCCGGCGCAGATGAGCTGCGACCACCGCCATCACTTTCGTGAACACCCGAGGGGCACTGGTAAGGCCAAAGGGGAGCACGGTGAACTGAAAATGCTCGAGGCCTACCGTGAACCGAAGGTAACGCCGGTGGGCCGGCAGGACGGGGATGTTGAAATAGGCGTCCTGCAAGTCCAACGCTACCAACCAGTCTCCAGGGTCGAGGGCAGTCAAGACCTGAGCTAGGGTGAGCATCTTGAACTTCTCCTTCCGGAGGAAGCGATTGACCGTTCCGGAGGTCCAAGATAGGACGCATGTCCTCCTTGTCCTTTTTGGGCACCAGAAAGTAGTGGGAGTAGCAACCACGCCCTACTTCTGGGGTCGGAACATGCTCTATGGCCCTCTTGGCCAAGAGGGCCGTGACTTCCTTCTGCAGAAGTACCAAGTGATCCCCTGACATGCAGTGGAATTGAGGTGGCATGGCTGGGGGGGTGGTCTCGAAGGGGAGGGAGTAACCCCTTCGGACAATGTCCAAGACCCACCTGTCCGAGGTGATGGGACGCCAGTGGTGAAGGTGATGGCGGACCCTGCCCCCTACTGGCGTGCTGTGCACCTGAAAGGAGGGACTAGGAGGGCTTGGAGGCCGCGGACGGGTTGGAGGTGGTGGCCTGACTCGCACGCTGGTTGCCCGAACCGCCACGGCGGTATCCACGTCCTCGGCCACGCGAAGACGCCTGCTGCGCGGGCCGGTGGCTGGGCTGCTGACGTGACTGGGCGCCCCTTCCGTGGCCACGATAGGGGCGAAAAGCAGAAGTTAGCGGAGGGCGTGTAGCAGAAAGGCCCAGGGACTTGGCAGTAGCCCGTGAGTCCTTAAAGCGCTCCAACGCATGGTCTGCTTTGGACCCAAAAAGACCGACTCCATCAAAGGGCATGTCCATGAGAGTATTCTGGACATCCCCTGAAAAACCAGTGGTTCTCAGCCAGGCGTGGCGACGCAGCGCCACCGTCGTTGCAATAGACCTGCCCAGCGAGTCGGCGGTATCAAGGCCACATCGTATTGTGTATTTGGCCGCATCCCTTCCTTCCGCAATGGCATGGGAAAGCAGTGTCTGGACCTCCTCAGAACACTGGGGCAAAACAGTCGCCACCGAATCCCACAAGGAGTGGGTATATCGGCCCAAAAGACAAGCGGTGTTGATGGACCGCAAGCCAGCACTGGAGGAAGAAAAACCCTTCTTCCCAAATTGATCCAGGCGTTTGGATTCCCTATCCGGAGGGGCGGTAGGGAAGGCGGTTTGGGAAGCGGAGGCTTGGACAACCAAGCTCTCAGGAGTGGGGTGGACAGAGAGAAATAGGGGGTCGCCCGGAGCTGGGCAATGGCGTCGGGACACGTTCCTATCCACAGGAGCCCCTGTGTTGGGCTTGGACCAGGCGCCCAAAGAACGTCAGTGAGGGCATCGTTAAACGGCAGCACAGTCTCCGTAGAGGAGGCTGCCGGCTGAAGCACCTCTGTCAAGAGATTAGTCTTGACCGCCACAGTAGGGAGTTGGAGATGTAAGGCTCCAGCCGCCCTACGCAACACCGTTGCAAAATTGGCTCCCTCCTCCGTAGCCACGGGAGGAGACAGCATGCCAGTGTCAGGGGAAGTATCTAGACCACTGGCATCCCCTAGACCCTCTGTCCAGTCCTCATCGTACTGACACTGTTGTGCCAGAGGGTCATCAGACCCCTCCCAGTCCTCCTGGTCCTCCTCTGGATCAAAATAAGGAGGAGGAGGGACATTTGGGACCCAAGGTCTCATCGGCGCCGGAACCGGCGTCGAGCGACGTCGGTCCGGGTCCATGTCCGGAGCCGGAAGGAACTGGGGGACGACGCCGCCCGGAGCCCCAGGCGGCGTCGAGAACGGCACCGGAGACATCGGCGTCGGCGTGGTTAGGTCGACCGGCGTCGATGGGGGTTGCGGAGCCGGGATCGAGGCCGGGGCCGGAGCCAGAGCCGGGATCGAGGCTGGAGGCACGGGCGACGCCGGGGCCGGAGCCGTCGGCGACGCCGGGGCAAC
Source organism: Calotriton arnoldi (assembly GCA_963921515.1). Classification (NCBI taxonomy): domain Eukaryota; kingdom Metazoa; phylum Chordata; class Amphibia; order Caudata; family Salamandridae; genus Calotriton; species Calotriton arnoldi. The sequence continues at coordinate 1,610,440 of CAWUFW010001289.1, forward strand.
CCCATCAGGGCCCGCGGGGCCCGAAGGCGCACCGGAGGGACCTTGAGGCCCGAAGAGGCGGGCCATGGCCGACAGGAATTCCTGTATCTTGGCCCGGATCCGCCCCCGAACCCGGGAAGGACGGGTATTGCGGGGGCGACTCCACAGGCATGTCCGGGGCGGCGGGGACGGTGCCGGGAGGGGCCTCAGCCAAGTCGCGAGACCGGCGAGGCGAAGTCCTAGAGCGACGATGCTTTTGGACTTCTTGTGCTTGGACTTACCGGACGACGAAGACTTCGATGCCGACGACCGGTGAGGACTCCGCGACCGACCCCTCGACCTCTCACGCGACCGGGGCTTGGTGTGGCGCGGAGCCGAATGCCGGGCCTCGAGGAGCTTTCGAGACCGCTCTCGCAAAGCTTTCGGGTTGAGGGCCCGGCAGTCGGAACACGACTCTGTGTCGTGGCCTCGGCCGAGGCAGAAGAGACACTCCCGATGCGGGTCTGTGATGGACATCATCCGAGCACAGGCGCCGCAACGTTTAAAGCCGGGCATCCCTACGACACCTTGAAGTCGATTCGAAGAAACAGTGAAAAAATTCACCAAAAAAGTTAGTCAAAAAATGACTAGGGCACTGCTCTTGCCGGATCTGCGCTTGCTGGCGCGGAAAAAGAAGAACTGACGTCAGCGTGCAGGGGCGGCGCCTAAGTATTGCCCGCGACGTCATCTTGGCGATCACGACGCCGACGACGGACGCGGAGCCGCACGACGCCGCCTACCGACACGCAAGGGTACTGCTACGCAAAAACTTTCCGGATCCAGCCTGACGCCTGGGGATATTCTAAGGTAAGGAATCTGTCACTAACGTGTCTCTTTCAGATGGTGATGTTACAGAGCTACTGCTGTGGAAAGCTTTCTGGACCAGTCTGGCTTGGTGAATTACTTACTTGATGTATAGAGGGCTAGTGTTATGACTGTAAGGAAATGTGATTGTAAGCAGATTTGACTGCAAAGATAACCCTTCTCTTTTACTTTGTGACAGCTGACATTTTCATCCAAGCTCCAATCTCGTTTGCAGTGTCATCCTTTTGAACAATGGCTGCACTGTAACAATCCCTATAGTGTGTGGCAGGGCTTTCCTGGAAATGCATGCTTTGAGGCTAACCCATAAAAATTTCCTAAAATATAGATATGTCAGCCTGACTCAACCATTTATATTTAGTTCAAAAGCATTACTTAGTAATGGATAATTTTGAGATATATATATCATGGTAGCTCATCACTAACAATGGATTATTGTTTTCCGCAGATATTCGATTGTTCTTTGGTGGTTATATCCACAGGAATTCCTTTGTTCTTAGAGATTCTGCTACAATCACAGCTCCCAGGAAAACTTCCCTCAAAGACTTTTTTCATAATTGCCCTTTCCTTCTGAGAGCAACAGATTAAAAATATATGTTTTTGGGTTACCGTTTGCCAGGGACAATGTACATATATATGAATGGGAGATCTCAGTAGTTAAATAGCGAGAAACGCATGGCTCTAGGCTCAGCCATTATCAATCAGCGTTTGACAAATGGAAATACAATACAAGTTGTATCATTGGTCTCTTACTTCCACTCATTTAGATGAGACCAGGAATGATTTAAACTCGGAGTATGGCCAATGCAGTCAACCATTACATATCTGGTTTAGTTAACTCAGAAGAGATGCATTTTGAAGGGAGGTTCAATGAAATATAAAAGCAATAATTGTGTAGGAAACACCCCAGGAATTTTACTATTGCACTTGAACACCTTGTGCAAGATATTCAAAGGCAAGGTCTGCTTATGATTGAATGGTTGTGGCCAAGATGATAATTCTCAGAACGTAGAGCTGGGAACAATCATCAACCATTGAAATGTAGAATGCCTAAGTGCCACCATTGTTGTCAATGGACCTATTTAACACATATGTGAATGACAGAGCAAAAAAAATTGGGGGGAACATGTACTCTAGCGCTTAGGAAATTTGACACCAGACATCATGGAACTGCTGTTCACAATTCGGCTGAAGCGCTTTGTCATGCCTTTTCTCTGGGGCATGCAGTTGGAGGAGCCACAAATCACTCTATAAATGAGAATACTGGGCGTTCCCTACCACCGAGGATAGTGCGTACTCACCCTATGAAGTAGACTGACCTCACTAAGCCTCTTCAGAGATAGAGTACAACACAAGTATACCAAATGCAATACAGATCTGAATGTCCAACTAAGACAGAGGCGTACACAGCAATTTAATAATACACACATAGTGTAAACAAGAACTCAAATGATAAACAGTCCAGAAAAAAATGGAAAAAAATATAACTACATAGTAGCATATCCAGCGCCCCTAGCTATGAAAATATAAATCGTTCACAATCACAAAATGAATGCGAACATTGGCACAGTTGTAAAAACAAAGTACACAATACCACAACAAACAATTATAGAAATGTTACTGTTAGGTAGCACGACTAACCACATAATGATTGAGATCACTAACTGATCTAGATAAGCATACTGTACAACACAATTCACCTACAAAAATTGAGTTAATTTATCAGGAATCCGTAACGTTTACTCAATGTTTCCACAACCTAAAAACAGTACACACAAAAAGCAAGCAAATTCAATGGCAGGCGATACACAGCGTATCTTGCAATCTGCAAAACAAGATGACAGTGCCTCAGTTGAGATTATGTGTTTACTGTATCCAGAGAGACAAGTCAACCTCTGATGTAAGTCATCCAAATGGGGATATTTCACTACATGGAGGCCCTAGAGGCTCAAGGTTAGTGGCTCCAAGCTCAAGATAAACCAACCTCTATTATGAAGGGGACAGACATCTGTCTGGCCCACGGCAGTAGGCACAGGCCCACAAGCACAAATTAGCTTTTCTACCAACCCAGGCATTTCTCAATGCATCTAGCTGGCAAGAGGTGTTGGACCACTGCAACTACATCATGATTAAATAAGAATCAAAAACATTAAATGCCGATGCTGAGTGTGTGCTCTCTAGGAAGAGTCACCACTAATCTCATATGCACTAACTAGTACAGATCATTTCTTGGTTATCCCTCTTCTGGTCTCTAGAGAACGATAGAGTGGGCTTCAGGGCACTCTGTCTATGACCCAGGACTCTTTTTCTGGTTAGAGGTTTCCACTGAGCAAGATCAGTCGAAGCATAGACTAACAAAGATTCAGCAGGGACAGTCTGAGTTCTTAGCCAGGAGGACAAAAGCAGTGCTAAGCTACATGTTCTGGAAGCACCAACAGTAGCAGGGTCCATACAGATCCAAATACAAGAGGTATACAACAAACAGGAGAAGCTACAGCTTATAAGTCCAAGTTCAGGCACTTGTGCCATGACCCACTGCCAATCAGTGCATCTTCCAAGTTCAAAGGGTTCACCTGATCAGGCAGGAGTAGACCTGCAGTAGTTACTGCTTAAGTGCACTTTCCAGGTGGCTTCTCTAGTGTAGAAAGTTGCCTATTGCTTCCAGAAAGCGCTGGAAAAATGGAACAAGCCAAAGAAGAAGTGGAGGCTGAGACTGTCCTCTGTGATCAGCAGCCACCCAACATCTTGAAACCCTCATTCCACCAAAAATAAATGCATGCAAATGGCTACAAGTAACCATTAGAACAGTGTAGAAGTTGTGTTTTCAAAGCATTTACCCTGCATATACATTCCAATTATCACAATTAATACTGAAATACAATACGTTTTGTAATGCCCTTGAACTTCTCCATGTATACAAATAGTATTAAACACAAAGGGGTCCATCTGCTGTCCATGTCAATGAACTTAATGTACACAGGGAGGTCCATAGTCACTCCGTTGTATGTAGCTATCACATGAAAAAACTCCCAAAAATATAATCATGCTGCCACCTGCCAGAGCTTCTGCAGCGAAGGTTATTGATGACTACATTCTTTTTCAACTACATGTTGGAGATAACAATGTTGTTTCTCTACACACAAAGCACATCAAAAAGCCCCGAGAAAGTTCAACTTGTAGTTTTTGGGGTCCCTTAACTCCTTTTCTGGTGAGGCTTTTTCACCCGTGTTGAGGCCTCCATAACATAAGGAATCCATGCCAAATATGTGCCCAACATCATGGGAATTCTGAAGGTACCCAGGGTTTTTGGATTTCCCTGTAGGTGAACAAGAAAATAGCTGAAATGCAGCTAAAATTTAAGTTTTGTGAGGAAAATAGGATAAAAGTGCTTAGCAGAACAGTGTCTGTTTTTTCCCTAAAAATAGCATCATCTAAAGGTTTGCTGTTCTAAAGTCAGTTAGACCTGTCAGCCTTATACCGTCGGAGGCTCAGGGACAGCCACAAACTCCCAAACCAGTCCTGGGTGGCCTTTTTAGACTATTCTAGCAAGGCACTAAAGGGCTGTGTGAGAGGCAGCAAGGTGGGTGATTTTTTGGGGGCCGTACAACCTGATTCTGGGGGAGCACATACTCAATACCTGTTTTACAGAGCTGCACCAGCACCTAGCAGATAGCAAGCTGACAGACCTCAGGAAGAAAGCTGAGGAGGCAGACCTCAGGGTCTGCACCAGAGTGTCCAAGAAGGCATCTGGATGGGGACTCCCAAAAGGGTGGCCAGCATTCCCACCAGAAGAAAGAAGGGGGATATAAAATCAAGGAGTTCTCCAAGGCCCCCAAAATAGTCCTCAGAGGAAAGGGTCCCATTCCCAATCTGGCCACCAGAAGAAAGGCTTTATTGACAAGAATACTGGTAAATTCGTCCCCGTGTTATGAATCTTACTAGTATGAGCACATCAAAGGAGAGTCCAAGTGTCCTAGGAGGGCACTGCTTCCCAGTGGTGGGCAGATCTCGGGGTTGGCTAGCATAGTCCTTGGGGAGGATTTGGCCCCAGTTAGTGTGGAGGAGACAGCTGAGGTTACCCTAGTGTCCCTGGGTGACAAGGAGATGGTGCCCAAGGCCCACATGCCTTCCAAGAATTTCAAATATAGGCAGTGGGTCACCATCAAAGGGTAGAGGCTCTGAGGGACAGAGGAGCCAGTATGACTACTGCCAGGCATCATCTAGTGTCCTCAGAGCAAGTGATACTCAATACATTTCACCAGGTTGTAGTAATAGACAACCTGAAGAGCCAATACACTGTATTTCCTGAGTGGGAGGGATCACAGGTCTTCTGAAAGTTGCTGTGAGCATTGCCAAGCCTGTAGACTCTCTGTTAGGAAATGATCTCGAGCACTCTGCCTGGAAGGAAGTGGAGCTCAGGTCACATCTAGAAATGTTGGGGTTGCCCAAATGGTCTGTGTGATCACCAGGTCCATGATTGCCCAGGAGGGGAGTCAAGGAGGTCTGGAGTCTGGAAAAATGGCTCAGACAGCTGCCAAGGGAGGAAAGGACAAGGGGCATGGGAAATCACTCCTTGAATGTCCCACAGTTCTGGTGGATGGGGCACTGGGGGAGGCTGTCCAGGAGCCTACCGGGGAGGACACTGCCTCCCTTGGTGACATCCCTGAACTTGCTGGATGGCAAGCAGAAAGGGGACCCACCAGGGAGAATTCTGTAATGCACAGAAGGAGTGCCCAACCCTGGGGGGCATGAGGCAGCAAGCTGTAGCCCAAACACCTGGTGATACCTCTGAAGATCACCTCATGTATTGGAAGAATGACCTCCTGTATAGTGAGCCTAAGGCACCTGTGCACGTGGCAACATATGTTGGCAGTCCTTCAATGTGACAGGGCCTTCCTACTGGGGCTGGCTCATGAAAATCACCTGGCCGGAAATCTGGGGATGGCTCGTCTCCCACTTGTACTTGCCCCGAATGAAGATATCTGCAGATGCATTCTGGTGGACTTCTCTCACCAGCCAGGCCAGTGGGAAGACAGGGAAAAAAGCTGAAAGCTCCCCTGAATTTGTTGGTACCTCATTTGAAAGGGTGGGCATTGACATTGTAGGACCCTTTGACCACAAGACAGCTTTAGGTAACAGGTTTATCCTGGTCTCGGAGGACTATGCCACTGGATACCCAAAGGCCGTACCTCTGAGGACTGTGACTGCACCTACAGTAGCTGGGCCCAGGAGGGGGATTTTCACCAGGGTGGGGTTCCCCAAAGAAGTAGTGTAAGACAGGGGTACCAACTTCATCTCTGCGTACATGAAGTCAATGAGGAAGAAGTGTGGGGTAACCTACATGTTTCCCTCACCCTACCATTCACAAACCAATGGGCTTGTTGAAAGATTTAACAAGACCCTAAAATGCATGATTATGGCCCTGCCTGAGCCCATGAGGCAGAAGTAGGGAATCCTCTTACCATGCCTTCTCTTTGCTTACAGGGAGGTACCACAGAATGGAGTGGAGTTTAGACCATTCCCATATCAGCTAACATATGGTCACCCTGTTAGGGGCCCTCTTAGTCTGGTCAAGAATGGGTGGGAGCAAGCTCCCAAGAAACCTCACCAGGATGTGGTTTGCTACATGATAGACCTCAGGAACCAGATGGCCAAGTTCTGGAAGAAAGCTTCTGAAAACTTGGAGGCCAGCTATAAAGATGTAAAGCAATTGTATGACTAGACAGCTACCACTGTAGAATTTTAACCCAGACAGAAAGTATGGGTGATGAAGCCTGTAGAGCCCAGGACGCTCCAAGATCGTTGTACTGGAGGAAACTGAGTGTAAGGGGGAGGCCACCTACTTGGTGGATCTCAAGACCCCCAACCCCTTAAGGGTACTCCATATCACTCACCTCAAACCTCACTACGAGACGTCGGAGGTCACCATGCTGCTAGTGACAGATGATGGGGAGGAGGAGAAGAGTGAACCACTCACTGATCTCCTGTGATCTAAAGAAAAAGATGGGTCAGTGGAGGGTGTCAAACTCTCCCTCATCCTGACCCCAGAATAGCAGAGGGACTGTCGCCAGTTGCTCGGACAGTTTGCCTCTCTGTTTTCCCTCACTCCTGGGCTTACACATCTGTGTATCCATGATATTGATACTGGAGGGAGCCCCACTGTCAAAAATAAAATATACAGGCTGTCTGACAAAGTGAGAGTCAGCATTAAAGAGAAGGTCTCTAAGATGTTGGAACTAGGGGTGATTGAGCAAACCAGTAGTCCCTGATCCAGCGCAGTGGAACCGGTACCAAAGGCTGCACCACTGGAAACCTACCCAGAACTCCGGTTCTGTGTAAACTACTGGGGCTCAACCCAGTCACTAAGCCTCATGCTCATTCCATTCCCCGAGCTGATGAGCTCATTGACAGAATAGGGGTTGCCAAAGTCTTGAGTACTTTTGATTTGATTTGACTTGAGGGTACTAGCAGATTGCCCTAACTGAGGGTCTAAAGAGAGGTCAGCCTTTTCCATCCTAGATCGCCACTTTCAATTTAAGGTGATGACCTTTGGGCTGAAAAATGCCCTACCACCTTCCAGTGGCTGGTGAACCAGGTCTTGGCTGGTATGGTGGCCTTCAGTGATGCTTACTTGAAAGACTTGGTGACATAGTGGTCTTTGGTAACAGCAGGGAGGACCATCTCTTTCACCTGCAGGAAGTGCTTCAGGCCCAGCAACAGGCAGGTCTGACTATAATGGTCAGTAAGTGCTAGATAGGGCAGGGGTCGGTGGTGTACTTGTATCTCTTTGTGGGAGGGGGTAAGGTGCAGCCCCTCCAGGCCAAACTAGAGATTTTTCAGACCTGGGAGCCCCCAAAGGCTCAGACTGAGGTGAGGGCCTTCCTTGGCCTCACTGGGTATTACAGGAGGTTTGTCAAGGGGCATGGCACCCTTGTTTGCCCCCTTGACTGAGCTGACTTCCAAGAAGCAGCCCAAGAAGGTGATCTGGACGGAGGCTTGCCAGAAGGCCTTTGACTCCCTCACACAGGGCATGTGCACAGCCCCTGTGATCAAGGCCCCCGACATTTCTAAGGAAGTCATAGTCCAAACAGAAGCCTCAGAGCATGGTATAAGGGCAGTCTTATAACAGATGAGTGAGGAGGGCATAGAGCAACATGTAGCTTTCATCTCTGGGAGGTTACTTCCCAGGAAACAGAGGAGGAGTGCTATTGACAGAGAAGCTTTTCCTGTGGTCTGGGCACTGAAGAAGCTGAGACCATACTTGTTTGGGACTTACTTCCGGGTTCAGACAGACCACAGGCCCCTCATGTGGCTCACCATCCTGGGCAAGACCACTCCAATACTGAAGGTCTCTCCAGGTTTTCCTGCCTTAGTGATGAGAGCTCCAAGGAGGTTGGGTAGTTTTCCTCACTTTCAACTGGAGGGGGACACGTGTTAGACCTATAAGCCTTAAGGTGGTCTTCCCCCAAACTTTACCGACCCACCTCCATTTTGTACTGAAATTAGTTTTGTTAGTCTTAGGACTCTGTAAACTTTACCACTAACCAGTAAATGGTTTAATTACCTTACACCTGATTGTTATATTTAATTTACGTATAAGTCGCTTGTAGTGTGGTATACCATATACCAAGGGCCAGTAAATTAAATGCTACTTGTGGGTCTGCAGCACCTATTGTGCCACCAACTTAAGAAGCACCTTAAAGCATATCCCAGGCCTGCCACTGCAGCGTGAATGCAGTTTTAATCTGCCAATTCGGCTTGGCAATATAACCCCCTTGCCAAGCCTTAAACTCCTCTTTAAATGCATATAGGTGATCCCTAAGGTAGCCCTATGTAACCCATAGGGAGGCTGCATAGCAAATAAAAAGTTGGACATGTACTTTTAAATTTTATATGGCCTGGTAGTGAAAAACTCCTTAATTTGGTTTGCGCTATAGTGAGGATTACTTGTCCCATAGGATAACATTGGGTTGCCTGATTACATTTAATAAGTGCTCGTTTTTGATTGGGACCAAGTAAGCACTTCAAGTTTAGTATATATGAAATTGTAATGAATACCCTCTCTAACAATAAAGTCAGATTTTACATTAAAATTTTGAAAAAGACAAATTTAGAAAGTGGGCATTTTCCTACCCGTAGCCATTGGCGCCTACAGCCTGTCTAGGGTCATGACTGGGTGTAACTGACAGTTTGTGAATTCCTCCCAATGAGTCACACAAGAGAGGGATTAGGTGTGTCTAAATGGGGCATATGATGGCAGAATGGGGGGAGGAGATGGGCACAGCCCCACTTCAACTGAATAGACTGTACTATGCCTTCACAAAAAGGGTTTACCACCTCCACACTGTCAATGCAGCCGGCTTGGAGCCAGGGCAGGGAAATCAGGAAATTCCAAGCACTTCAAAGAGACACCTCTAGAACTTCTCCATAACTACAAAGGAGGGACCAGATATAAAAGTGGGACCCTCAGACTCCATCTTTTCCGTTCACAGTGTAGCCACTGCAAAATGTGGGGGCAGTAAGCACTTGCTCTATCTAACCATGGGTATATGGCGTCATTGAAATTTCCCCCACAGAGAACTGTGTAGAGCAATGCCTATAGGCATTTGTTTCACACCTCACGGAAGGAGGAGGAGTTGGCTCTATTGGACCCATAAATGTTAAGGAAGGTTATTTGTTTTCTCCTAATATGTCCTGAACAATCACATATCTTCCCTTAGTATCACTGACCCCTTCTAGCAGGTGAAATGGGAGTCCCTTGCTAAAAAGAATTGAGGTCTACCCTTGCATGTGAGAAGAATTATGAGGTATAATGGTGTGCACTCCATCTTGCGGCAAAAAGATTCTGTGCTTTTGCTAGATGCGTTTCTTGTAGAAGAGCGGTATCTATTTTGTGTCTAGTTCAATATGCCAAGAACTTTCTCAATTTCTGCAGGTTGTTTAATCCTGTGACATTCCACACCATGTAACAAAATGATCTGTCATGTTTAGGAACTTATATTTCTGTCATTGAGCATTAAGGATTACAAGGTGTGTCTCTAAATGCATCTTGTAAGGATGATGGGCCTGTGGTGTTCTAGACAAGGAATGCTGTTGTACTTACATTATATAATCGCAATTAAGGACCGCTCTCCAACTGATTCCTCTCTCCTCCCACACTGACTGTTCCAACTGAATGAAAAAAAACCTTCCCCCACAGCATGGGGATACAACCATCACAATATAGTTTTTATAGTCTCTTAGTATTTACCCCTAGGTGTCCAGAGAGGTAGTCCGTGTAGCTCTAACTGGCAGGTAAAGCCAACCAGGGGGGTTGTCTCTTCGAGTGTGCATCACTTCATCGCAGAAAAAGGATTTTGTGGCGTTTGCTTGTCAGTGTAATTCCTATACAATTGGATGTTTTAATCTTGTAATGAACAAGGAAGAAAGCTTTGGAAATGCAGCTGGCGGAATCTTCTGGAAACTGGCCTGATTTCTATTGTCAATGTAACTAACAGGCTACTCAGTGTGGTAATAAGGTTGTTGTGTTCAGTTACCTTTTTCTACAGGGACTCAGGGTTCCAGGTTTTATCTTTGACTGAGTCAATTAAGATGATCCGCGATATCGCTGGATGTCAATAGGGGAATGACAAATTTTGATGGGTGGAGAATGAACTGAGTGCTAGGATGGGTGATGGCAAGCACTGAGACTGTTTTAACAGAAAAAGGTTTTTTACAAGGTTTTGAACCAATAGGTACATTTTAGCTTGTCAAGGACAATCATTTCCCAATTGCGGTCAAAGCTGGGATTTAGTGACAATTAGTTTTTAGAGATCAACAAATCATCTCAAACACTATGTCAACAGAAGTCTATGTGTTTCAGTAAGCCCACTGAGAATCTTTAATTCCAACTAACTAACAACACAACTGATAAAGGTAAGTAGTGTTGGTATGAATCGATTATTTGTGCCTTGGTTGCATTCACAGTCTGTCTCACATTATTTTCATTAACCTGAAGTACTTTTCCATGGATTGCGAGTTGGCATTATTCTAATTACTATGCTTTTAAGTATTTTTTTCATTCGGAATGCATTCAATGTTTGCATTGTATTAACTGCTGTGTATTTGTTTTATAATTGAGATTTTGATATACATTTGGTTATTTCTATTCAATTCAGGTGGAATTCTTAATTTGAAAGAAGACAATGTTATTTAAACACTGAGATATTTATGGAGACTAATTTCCAGTGACTGGGCTTTAACTTAAAAACATTTGAACACTTTTTACTTAAATTCAAGAATATATCAGTTTGGTTCAATAGCGAAAGTGAGTTTGGCAAAGGTAAAAAGGTAATATAAACAACAATCTTTGAATCAAAATTAAAGACTTTGTAAGTTGAAAGCATCAATTTGAATATATTGTACAGTCTGCATTCATAAGAAAAGCAATGACATGAACAAGCAAAGAAAACACTTCAATTCAAATAATACACTAAGCCTTTGGAGATTTCATAAACATTCAATAGCAACACAAGATTGATTTAGCTTTTTAAAATGTAATCTTTAAAACTTTACAGAGTAATCTGGAATGCAGGATTCTATGGCTGTCAAATTTAAATATATCATAAGTAATCAAGTTAGACAGACTTACAATTTAGCCTTTTCTGCCAAAAAGATTAGCCTGTTCTCTTCAAACTGAACTATACCACCAGCTTGGAGAAGTTCCAAAAGAACCTACGAGAAAAAGGAGCATTTTCATGTAAAAAAAAGTCACTCTTCATCATTAGAACCTCCAGGACCTTTGTAAAAGATTTAGAAATGCTTTCAACGCTAAATGAAGTAAAGGTCATACCACAGCTTCCGAACACAAAAGCAACCCAAAAAGACGATATTCCCAGCGAACTCCACAAAAACGTTTAGAAAGAATCTTCAATAATATAACTAATAACTTAAGTGGTTACCATCGAGGCAAATGCACAAGTTACTAACTTGTGTAACGATATATCTGTAAGAGACAGTAGTTAGTGACAGATTCCTTACCTTAGAATATCCCCAGGCGTCAGGCTGGATCCGGAAAGTTTTTTGCGTAGCAGTACCCTTGCGCGTCGGTAGGCGGCGTCGTGCGGCTCCGCGTCCGTCGTCGGCGTCGTGATCGCCGGGATGACGTCGCGGGCAGTACTTAGACGCCGCCCCTGCGCGCTGACGTCAGTTCTGTACACGACTTTCCGCGCCAGGAACGTAGAGCCATGCAAGAAGCTGACATAGGTGTCTGAAAAATACTAGGGCCCTGAAAGGGATGTCCTTAACCCTAGAAATCAGTTCGCAGAACAGGGAGGATGGGTGGGCGGTAAGGAATCTGTCACTAACTACTGTCTCTTACAGATATATCGTTACACAAGTTAGTAACTTGTGCATCTGAAAGAGACACGTTAGTGACAGATTCCTTACCTTAGAATAGATACCCCAGGAATACCAACCCCGGTGGTGGGTCTGCGAACAAAGATCAGACAAGGAAGTCCTGGAGGACAGAACGGCCAAAGAAGCCGTCCCTCCGGACCCGACTGTCAAGGCAGTAATGCTTTGTAAACGTGTGCAGCGAGGCCCACGTAGCTGCCTGACAGATAACCTGCAGCGGAACACCGCGGCCTAAAGCCGTGGTAGCAGCCGTTGCCCTGGTGGAATGGGCACGCAGCCCAACAGGAGGCTCCTTCTTAGCCAAAGAATAGCAGGCCTTGATGCACAAGGTAACCCAGCGGGAGATGGTTCGTTTGTGCACCGCCCGACCTTTTTGGCGCCCACGTAGCCAACAAAGAGCTGGTCATCCACCCGGAAGTGTTTCGTGCGGTCGATATAGAAGGAGAGCGCACGTTTTGGGTCCAGACGGTGGAGCCTCTCTTCCTCTCTGGAAGGATGCGGAGGCGGAAAGAAGGTAGGCAAAGTGATGGTCTGCCCAATGTGGAAGGCAGTAACCACCTTTGGCAAGAAGGACGGACGCGTCCTAAGAACAACCTTGTTTGGGTGGACAGACAGAAAGGGAGGTTTGCATGATAGAGCCTGGAGCTCACTCACCCGCCGAGCGGAGGTGATGGCCACCAGAAAGGCTGTCTTCAGAGTCAGAAGACGAAGAGGACAGTTATGGAGAGGCTCAAAGGGAGCGCACATTAAAAAGGTAAGAACCAAGTTCAAGTCCCACTGAGGCATCACAAACGGAACAGGAGGGAAGAGGTGTGTAATGCCTTTTAAGAACCTGTTAACAACAGGGGACTTGAAAAGGGAGGGCTGATTAGGGAGCCTGAGGAAGGCCGAGATAGCACAAAGATAACCCTTGATGGTACCCAGGGCAGGACCCTGTTGGGCCAGAGAAAGAAGGAACAGAAGGACCTCAGAAAGAGGGGCAGAAAGGGGATTCACAGCCTTTGCTGTGCACCATGCCACAAATTTGTTCCACCTGCAGGCGTATACCACCTTAGTGGAGGGACGCCTGGCTGCCAGAATCACATCACAAACTTCGGGAGGCAAGTCGAAAGGAATCAACTGCCGCCGCTCAATCTCCACGCAAGCAGGTGTAGACTGGACAGGTTCGGGTGGAGGACCGTCCCCTGCTGCTGCGACAGAAGATCCTCCCGAAGAGGCAGACGGATCGGGGGATCTACGCTCATACTGAGTAGCTCGGGATACCAAACTCTTCGAGCCCAGTCCGGAGCCACAAGGATGACTTGGGCCCGGTCGTGCCGAATCTTCTTCAACACTCTGGGTAGAAGTGGTATAGGCGGAAAGGCGTACAACAGACCGCAACTCCACTCGCGACGAAAAGCGTCGCCGAGCGAGTGCCGCCTTGGAAATTCCAACGCGCAGAACTGATGACATTGCGCGTTCTCTTCGGTGGCGAATAGATCTAACCAAGGCTCTCCCCACTGTAGAAAGAGTCCTTGCGCCACTTCCGAGTGAAGACGCCATTCGTGATCCATCATGCACCTGCGGCTGAGTTCGTCCGCCCTGGCGTTCAGGGAACCTGCCAGGTGTTGAACCATCAGGAACATGTCCTGATGTTCCAGCCAAGTCCAGAGGCGCAGAGCCTCTTGACAGAGGGTCCACGACCCCACCCCGCCCTGTTTGTTGCAGTACCACATGGCGGTGGTGTTGTCTGTGAACACATGCACTACCTTCCCTTTGACAGAGGGAAGGAATGCCTTGAGTGCAAGTCGGATCGCCCAGAGCTCCAGAAGGTTGATATGGAGCCGGGACTCCGCCGGAGACCAGAGGCCTCTGATCTCCGCCTCTCCCATGTGACCGCCCCATCCCAGAAGGGACGCGTCCGTCACAACTGTGTGCTCTGGCTGGGGAAGGGAGAGGGATCTGCCCATGACTCATTGCCGGTTCGAGAGCCACCACTGCAACTGTTTTGCAGTCCCCACCGAGATCTGGACGTGATCGGACAGGTTGCCCTGGTGCTGCGCCCACTGGAACTTCAGGTCCCACTGCAGAGCCCGCATATGCCATCTGGCATGATCGACCAGCAGGATGCAGGAGGCCATGAGGCCCAGCAGCCTCAGGGTCATCCGTACCGAAACCCAGGATAAAGGCTGAAAGATCGGAATCATAGCCTGAATATCCCGGACTCGCCGTTCGGGAGGATAGGCCCAAAACTGCGTCGTGTCCAGAACTGCTCCGATGAAAAGGAGCTGTGGAGAAGGAACCAGATGCGACTTCGGCACATTGATGGAGAACCCCAGCGAGTGTAGGAGTTCGGCCGTAGTCTGGAGGTGGGAGGCGACTGCCTGGGGCGAGCCCGCCTTCAGCAGCCAGTCGTCGAGGTAGGGGAAGACTGAAACCCCTGCCCGGCGCAGATGAGCTGCGACCACCGCCATCACTTTCGTGAACACCCGAGGGGCACTGGTAAGGCCAAAGGGGAGCACGGTGAACTGAAAGTGCTCGAGGCCTACCGTGAACCGTAGGTAATGCCGGTGGGCCGGCAGGACGGGGATGTGGAAATAAGCCCTACTTCTGGGGTCGGAACATGCTCGATGGCCCTCTTGGCCAAGAGGGCCGTGACTTCCTTCTGTAGAAGCACCAAGTGACCCCCTGACATGCAGTGGAATTGAGGTGGCATGGCTGGGGGGGTGGTCTCGAAGGGGAGGGAGTAGCCCCTTCGGACAATGTCCAAGACCCACCTGTCCGAGGTGATGGGACGCCAGTGGTGAAGGTGATGGCGGACCCTGCCCCCTACTGGCGTGCTGTGCACCTGAAAGGAGGGACTAGGAGGGCTTGGAGGCCGCGGACGGGTTGGAGGTGGTGGCCTGACCCGCACGCTGGTTGCCCGAACCGCCACGGCGGTATCCACGTCCTCGGCCACGCGAAGGCGCTTACTGCACGGGCCGTTGGCCGGGCTGTTGACGTGACTGGGCGCCCCTCCCGTGGCCACGAAAGGGGCGAAAAGCAGACGTGAGCGGAGGGCGCACAACAGCAAGGCCCAGGGACTTGGCAGTAGCCCGCAAGTCCTTGAAACGCTCCAGCGCATGGTCTGCCTTCGAACCAAAAAGACCGACTCCATCAAAGGGCATGTCCATGAGTGTATTCTGGACATTCCCTGAAAAACCAGTGGTCCTCAGCCAGGCGTGGCGACGCAGCGCCACCGTCGTTGCAAGCGATCTGCCCAGCGAGTCGGCGGTATCAAGGCCACAGCGTATGGTGTATTTAGCCGCATCACGCCCTTCCGCAATGGCGCGGGTAAGCAGTGTCTGGACCTCCTCAGAACACTGCGGAAAAACAGTCGCCACCGAATCCCACAGGGAGTGGGTATATCGGCCCAAGAGGCAAGCGGTGTTGACAGACCGCAAGCCAGCACTGGAGGAAGAGAAAGCCTTCTTCCCATAGTGGTCCAGGCGCTTGCATTCCCTATCCGGAGGGGCGGTAGGGAAGGCGGTTTGGGAGGCAGAGGCTTGGACAACCAAGCTCTCAGGGGTGGGGTGTTGGGAGAGAAACAGGGGGTCGCCCGGAGCAGGGCGATGGCGTCGGGCCATGTTCCTATCCACAGGAGCCCCTGTGGTGGGCTTGGACCAGGCACCCAAAAGAACGTCAGTGAGTGCATCATTGAACGGCAACACAGTCTCCGAAGAGGAGGCCGCCGGCTGAAGCACTTCAGTCAGGAGGTTAGTCCTGACGGCCACAGTAGGCAACTGGAGATTCAAGGCTCCAGCAGCTCTACGCAACACCGTTGCAAAATTAGCCCCCTCCTCCGTAGCCACGGGAGGAGACAGCATGCCAGAGTCAGGGGAGGTGTCCAGACCACTGGCATCCCCAAGTTCCTCAACCCAGTCCGGGTCAAACTCGCACTGTTGTGTGAGAGGGTCCTCAGACCCCTCCCAGCTCTCCTGGTCCTCCTCAGGTTCATAATATGGAGGAGGAGGGACATTAGGGACCCAAGGTCTCAGCGGCGCCGGAACCGGCGTCGGGCGGCACGTCGGTCCGGCTCCATGTCCGGAGCCGGAGAGAGCCGAGGAACGACGCCGTCCGGAGCCCCGGACGGCGTCAGGAACGGCACCGGGGACATCGGCGTCGGCGGAGGCGTGGTTAGGTCAACCGGCGTCGATGGGGGTTGCGGCACCACCGGAGCCGGGATCGAGGCCGGGGCCGGAGCCGAGGCCGGGACGAAGGCTGGTGGGACAGGCGACGCCGGGACCGGAGTCGACGGCGACGCCGGAGCAACCCCATCAGGGCCCGCGGGGCCCGAAGGCGCACCGGAGGGACCTTGAGGCCCGAAGAGGCAGGCCATGGCCGACAGGAACTCCTGTACTTGGGCCGGAGTCGCCCCCGAACCCGGGAAGGACGGGTAATGCGGGGGTGACTCGACAGGCACGTCCGGGGCCGCGGGAACGGTGCCGACAGGGGCCTCAGCCGAGTCGCTAGACCGGCGAGGCAAAGTCTTAGAGCGATGACGCCGCTTAGACTTCTTGTGCTTCGACTTACCGGAGGAGCGCGAAGACTTGGATTCCGACGAACGATGGGGGCTCCGCGACCGGCCCCTCGACCTCTCCCGTGACCGGGGCTTGGTGCGGTGCAGAGCCGACTGCCGGACCTCGAGCAGCTTTCGAGACCGCTCTCGCAAAGCCTTCGGATGAAGTTTCCGGCAGTCAGGGCACGACTTCGTGTCGTGGTCTCGGCCGAGACAAAAGAGACACTCGAGGTGCGGGTCCGTGATGGACATCATACGGGCACAGACCTCGCAGGGCTTAAAGCCGGGCATCCCTACGACACCTTAGGAGTCGTGAAGACTCGTAGAAGAAAAACAGTGAAAAATTCACAAAAAAGGTAGTCAAAAAGTGACTAGGGCACTGCTCTTCCCGGATCTGCGCTTACTGGCACGGAAAAAGAAGAACTGACGTCAGCGCGCAGGGGCGGCGTCTAAGTACTGCCCGCGACGTCATCCCGGCGATCACGACGCCGACGACGGACGCGGAGCCGCACGGCGCCGCCTACCGACGCGCAAGGGTACTGCTACGCAAAAAACTTTCCGGATCCAGCCTGACGCCTGGGGATATTCTAAGGTAAGGAATCTGTCACTAACGTGTCTCTTTCAGATATTAAAGTTACTTATCTTCGGTAACGTATTATCTGGTAGAGACCCAGTCTAACTGCCGATTCTTTAACTAGTGAATTCTCCCCAGGTGTCAGACTGGATCGGGAAATTTGTCAGCACTCCCTCTGCGTGCCGGGGTATGGCGCCTTACGACTACGTGATGATGTTGACTCCGGCTCTAACGTTAGTGGAGTCATAAGACCCCTGAGGCGCGCGGACGTCAGTTTCTTCTGTGAATCCTTCCGTGCTAAAACGCTGAACTATAGAAACTGGCTGTGGAAACAGTGTGCCAAAAGAGATCAATATATCTTTAAAATATAATTAGAAAATTGAAATAAATGCTATGATAATACCCAGACAAGGCCCATAAGGAAAGACCCATAGTTGAGACGAATCAAATGGAAATGAAAGGTATGTCAATACCGATTTAAGAAGTAAAACCAAATGGTCCGTTGAATGACACAATTACGTGAAATAGTGATCACTGGTATATTAAACCAGTACTGAAAAGGGTATAACCTTTACAGCACAGATTGTTCGCAAAGTGGGGAGGATGGGCAGGGCGTTAAGGAATCTGCGGCTAGACTGTATCTCTACCAGATAATACGTTACCAAAGGTAAGTAACTTGTTCATCTGATAGAGACATCTAGCCGCAGATTCCTTAACTTGTGAATTAAATACCATAGCTATACCCAACCAGAGGAGGGTCTGCGAACTAATCCAACGAAAGCTCTCAAAGAGAACCAGCCGGTCGAAAATGACCACAGACCAGACCTACGTAGGAATTAAATGAAAAAGAGTATGGCTCCCCATAAAAACAGTGGCAATGACCAGAGACAATGTAAATAAGAAACAACCCCACAGGCACAGAAAAACCAAAGCCTCAATGGGAACAGGGTAATACCCTGTCAGAAGACAACAACAGTCAGACAATAGTATTTAACTCCCAAAGGGTAAGGGAGTTCTTGGACTAGAAGAGCAAACTCAAAGTGAATGCCATGTAACCAACATTCTCTACATCAGTAAAGAAATATCTGCAGCAAATCTGTCCTGATAACCCCAAAAACGAAGGGCTTCCATAACCCTTTCCCATTAAAACCGAGATGAATAAATCCATTCATTGCAAGGTCTGCAAGATCAATCCAAGTATCAAGACAGATGAACGTAATGGTCCATCTCTTAAAACAAAGACCTTTTTTTTTTTTTTTGACAAAATGACCACCCGAAGGTTTACACAATGCAGTACCCGTACAGACGAAAAGATGGCATTTAACAGATATGAATCTGCTTTAAGAATAAGTTACTTACCTTCGGTAACGACATATCTGTAAGAGACATTAGTAGTTCTAGATTTCTTACCTTAGAAATACCCCCAGGCGTCAGACTGGATCTGGAGAAATTTTGTCTTTGCAGTACCCCTGTGCGTCGGTAGGTGGCGTCGGTCAACTCCACGTTCGTCGTCGGCGTCGTGGTTGCCGGGATGACGTTGCGGTGTCTATTTAGACGCCGCTCCCGCGCCCTGACGTCAGTTCTGACACAACTTTCCATGCCAGAAGCGCAGAGCCATGCAAGACACTGACCACTGGTGCACACAACTAGGGCCCTGTAAGTGAGTCCCTATCCCTAGAAGTCAGTTCGCAGAATGGGGAGGATGGGTGGGGCGGTAAGGAATCTATAACTACTAATGTCTCTTACAGATACATCGTTACCGAAGGTAAGTAACTTGTTCATCTGAAAGAGACCGTAGTTATAGATTCCTTACCTTAGAATAGATACCCCAGCAATGCCAACCCCGGAGGAGGGTCTTCGAACTAAGTTCACACCAGGAAGTCCTGGAGAACAGAACGGCCGAAAAAGCCATCTCTCTGGACTTGGCTGTCCAGGCAGTAATGCTTGGTGAACGTGTGCAAGGATGCCCACATGGCTGCCTGACAGATGTCAAGTATGGGAACTCCGCGTCCCAAAGCAGTAGTGGCTGCCGTCGCCCTGGTAGAGTGGGGGTGCAGTCCCGCTGGAGGTTCCTTTTTAGCCAAAGAATAACAGATCTTGATACATCGGACAACCTATCGAGAGATGGTACGCTTGTGCACTGCCCGACCTTTCTTAGCGCCCACATAACCCACAAAGATTTGATCGTCCACCCGGAAGTCTTTTGTGCGGTCAAGGAAGAAAGACAGCGCACGCTTTGAGTCCAGACAGTGGAGTCTCTCCATCTCTTTGGAAGGGTGCGGAGGCGGAAAGAGGTGGGCAATGAGATCACTGACCTTTGTGGAAGGAAGTGACCGCTTTGGGCAGAAAAGAAGGCCTAGTACAGAGGACTACTTTGTCTGGATGGCTAGTAAGAAAGGGAGGTTTAGAAGATAAAGCTTGAAGCTCTCTCACCCTGCGAGCAGAGGTGATGGCAAGCAAGAAAGCAGTCTTCAAAGTGAGGAGAAGAAGAGGACAATTATGCAGTGGCTCAAAGGGAGCACACATAAGATAAGTGAGCACAAGGTTCAAGTCCCACTGGGGCATTACGAAAGGAGAAGGAGGAAAGAGATGAGTAATGTCCTTCAGGAATCTGTTAAAAATCGGGAACTTGAAAAGAGAAGGCAGATCAGGAAGGCGAAGAAAGGCTGAAATGGCTGAAAGATAGCCCTTAAGAGTGCCCAGAGCAGAGCCCTGCTGGGCCAAGGAAAGAAAGAAGAGGAGAACCTCTGAAAGAGGGGCAGATAGGGGATCCACAGCCTTTGCTGTGCACCATGCCACAAATTTGTTCCATCTACAGGTGTATACCGTTTTGGTGGAGGGATGTCTGGCTGCTAAGATGACGTTACAGACTTCGGGAGGAAGGTCGAAAGCTGTCAACTGTTGCCGCTCAATCTCTACGCAAAGAGGTGGAGGATGGACAGGTTAGGGTGGAGGACCGTCCCCTGCTCCTGCGACAGAAGTTCCTCCGAAGAGGCAGTCTGATCGGAGGATCGATGGCCATGCTCAAGAGCTCGTACCAGACTCTTCGTGCCCAGTCCGGAGCCACAAGAATGATTTGGGCCCGGTGGCGCTTGATCTTCTTCAGCACTCTGGGTAGAAGTGGTACAGGCGGAAAGGCGTACAGGAGGCCGCAATTCCACTCGCGACGAAAGGTGTCGCCGAGCAAGTGCTGCTTTGGAAACTCCAACGTGCAGAACTGCTGACATTGCGCGTTCTCTGCGGTGGCGAATAGATCTAACCAAGGCTCTCGCCACTGCTGAAAGTGACCTTGCACCACCTCCGAGTGAAGACGTTATTCGTGATCTATCGTGCACCGGCAGCTGAATTCATCCGCCCTGGTATTCAGGGAGCCTGCCAGGTGTTGAACCACCAGGGACTTGCCCTGATGTCCCAGCCATGTCCAAAGGCGAAGAGCCTCTTGACATAGGGTCCACGACCCCACTCCGCCCTGTTTGTTGCAGTACCACATGGCGGTAGTGTTGTCTGTGAACACCTGCACTACTCTTCCTTTGACAGAGGGAAGGAATGCCTTCAGTGCAAGATTGGAGGTGTGAAACGACAGCCTGGGGAGAGCCCGCCTTCAACAGCCAGTCGTCGAGATAGGCGAAGACTGGAACCCCTGATCTGCGCAGATGAGCTGAAACCACCGCAATCACTTTCGTGAACACCCGAGGGGCGCTGGCAAGGCCAAAAGGGAGCACAGTGAACTGAAAATGTATGTGGCCTACAGTAAACCTTAGGTAACACCGAGGGGCAGGCAAGACGGGGATGTGAAAGTAAGCGTACTGCAAGTCCAACGCTACCATCCAGTCTACAGGGTCGAGGGCAGACAAGACCTGAGCCAAAGTTAACATCTTGAACTTCTCCTTCCGGAGGAAGCGGTTGACGTCCCTGAGGTCTAAAATAGGACGCAGGCCTTTGTCCTTCTTGGCACCAGGAAGAAGTGGGAGTAGCAACCACGACCTACGTCTGGCACAGGGACGCATTCTGTAGCTCCCTTGGCCAAGAGAGCCGTAACTTCCTGGAGGAGAAGGGCCAAATGATCCTCCGACATGCAATGGAGTGCAGGTGGCCTGGAGGGAGGGGTAGTCTCTAAGGGGAGGGAGTAGCCCCTTCGGACTATCTGCAAAACCCACCTGTCCGACGTGATGTTGCGCCAGTGGGGGAGGTGATGGCGGATCCTGCCGCCCACTGGCAAGTGGTGGCCCTGAAAAGCCAGACTAGGAAGGTTTGGAGGCTGCTGCATGGGGGGCATTGGTTGACTGGCCCACCCGCTGGCCCCCAGACCCACGACATTGGATCCCACGTCCTCGGCCGTGCAAAGGCTGGGTAGCTTGCGCAGGCCTGTGGCTCTGGGAAGAACGTTGTGGGGCACCCCTTCCATAGGCAGGTGGCAGCGAGGCCCAAGGCAGTTCGGTCTGGACTGTTGCCATGAGGCACAGGGTCAAGACTGATTTGCACATGGCTGGGTCCAAACTGGGGTGGCGTAGTGAGCAAAAGAACGATGGATTTAACCCAGATCTCTTGACTGGGGGAGAATGTTTGAATCATTCAGCATTCTGTCCATCATTTGTTGCAGTTACACAAAGATGCTATGCAGCACTTCGTAGAAAGCTCAAAGCTGGGCAGGGGATGCTCCGGCTCCCGGAAAGGGAGGGAAGTGCGGAGTCGTCCCAGAAGCGGGCTACGAAGGCAGAGCCGTAGAGCCACGACGCTCCGGTTCCCGCGTCACGTCGGCCGACCGATGGGGAGAAGGCGAAGAGTGACAATGCTTCTTCGCCTTCTTGTGCTTCGACTTACCCGAGGAGTGCGAAGACTTCGATGACGAGTGGTGATGGCTCCGCGACCAGTCCCGCAACCTTCTCCTCTACCGGGACTACGAGCGGCACGGAGCCGACTGACGGGCCTCCAGAAGCTTTCGGGACCGCTCTTGCAAAGACTTTGGGTTCATGGCCCGACAGTCGGAGTACGACTTCGGGTCGTGGTTGCTCTCCAGGCACTACAGGCACACGAGGTGCGGATCCGTGACAGACATCAGCTTGTGACAGGATTCACAAGGCTTGAAGCCGGTCTGTTGATGGGACATCCCTACGTGCACCAGGAGTCCAAGGACTCGAAAAAGATGTTGACAAAAGTCGAAAAAATTTAGTCAAAAAGTGACTTAGGGGCACGCTCTCTCCGGATCTGCGCTGGCTAGCGCAGAAAAAGAAAGAACTGATGTCAGCGCGCAGGGGCGGCGTCTAAGTAGACACCGAGACAACATCCCGGCGACCATGACCGACGCCACCTACCTACGCGCAGGGGTACTGCTAAGAAAAAAAATCTCCGGATCCAGTCTGACACCTGGAGGTAATTCTAAGGTAAGGAATCTATAACTACGGTCTCTTTCAGATATATTGATCAATCATAAGCAGATCTAAATATCCGTGCTCCACACGTACCTATAGATCCGAATCCAAAACTTAGAGCGAAGAGAGTAGTAATCGCTTCTCACAATAATTCTTTTTTTTTTACGAATGTAATATCCTTTTTATTACATATAGCAGAAATATATCTCAGCATGTGTAAACACATATGCAAACACTTATGTAAACTCTATATACACACATGGATAAACAGAACTCAAAAACCAGTACCAAAGTACCATACAATATAATATCAAGAGAGATATTGCACCCTCAATGAAACACCTTGGGTGACTTAGCATTAAGATATGCTGCCTGTCCAAAGTATCTTAACAGCCTGGTACTACCAAAAGAAACCACGTGAAAAGGAGCCCTTACCAGCAGCAAGCACTTATGACCACACTTGGCCTAGAAGGTCAAGATGAAGAAAATAAACCAAGCCCCTGGAAAATATCCAAAAAGGGAATCCAGTTGGAATAATTGTCCACAAGGCATATGAGCCAAAATTCAATCCGATTGTCAGACAAGTGTTCAAATAAACATTTTTAGTTCTAAAAGAACAAACGAAGCACCAGATCACATGTTCACACTATGATGCCTTAAAGGGCTGTAAGGTACAGAAAATAAAAAATGCTTAATAGAGAAAGAGAAATGTCCCCAAGGAGACAGAGAACATCCAACCTCCCGACATCAAAAGTATGATTATCAATAGTACCAATGCCAAAGACTGTGGAAATATCCAGGATGTTCTTAAAATGAAGAAGGATCAAAAAGCGAACCTTCTCTTCAAAGAAAAAAGAAACTTTTTCAACCATGTAAGACATGGTCGTAAACAGCCCCAAAGTAAATATTCAGACACTGCATCTCAAATAACCTTGGAAGCAGAGCCCATGGGACAACCATGTTCCAAAATAACATAAGAATAAATATCACTTACAAAAATTCAGGAAACCAAGACTTTAGGTATTCAGAAGAATACAAATCAGACACCTTGAATTGCGAAACGTAATGTCTCTAGAAAAAAGGAGCACACTTCCATGGAACAAATTCCTATGTGCAGGTAAGGAACACATCACGTAATAAAGCTGGCTTGACGCCCCCCTCACAGATAAGCATAACCTAAAAATTATCCAACGCAATATCTATCCGCGCATCACGTGAATTCAATGAAAAGTGCACTCTGCTAATGTGGAGAAAAGTACTGCGTTGGAGAAACCAGAGACCAAAATTACCCTGGAGTGGAAATTCAGACTATTCAAAGAAAACAATTATACACTCTGTATACAAGGTTTCATAATTGGCATAAGTAATATGTCTCTATATGAGATACTGCAAGTCAACATTAATGAATACCAGTATACCAAATTGCTTCGAAAGAAGCATGTGAAAAGGTAAACTTCCTAACCGGAAGATACATCACCTGCAATGACATCTTGAGCATGAAGCGCATTATCAGAGGAAGAAAGAAAAAAGAAAACACTATACTTCAGATATCCTTGTACCACATAAACTGTTAAAGACAATATTGAAAGAATAACATCTGCTTCTCGCAGGAACACCAATCTGGTGTAACCAAAAGACGAGCATGTCAATGACCTAACAAGGCTAGTCCCTTGAAAAAATAAAAATTCCTTTATCACCTATACAACCCAAGAATAGGAGCAAAACTAAATAACATATAAACAGAGAAAGAGTAATTAAGACTTTGTATCACTTTGCCTCTCACCGAAGCGTCTCAGGGCTGAGTCGGCCTGAGCTGCAAAAAAAGGGCATATCGACCAAAGTCGCCTGTACAGCCTCTGAAATACCTTAACTTCTTAACCATGCACGACCTCGTAGTGCCACCGAAGATACCAGGGCCCGACCTACTGAATCAGTAGTATCCATGCCACATCCAATTATCAGCTTGGCCGGCTGTTGGCCATTTCTAATCAGCTGTTCAACATCAGAACGGAGGGCATCCAGAAGTGATGGCAACCTAGTATGCAAAGAATCCCACAAAGCATGGGAAAAACTCTCAAGAACAGAAGACATGTTGGTGGGCCTTAAAGCAGAACTAGCCGAAGAAAATATGTGTTTGCCACATGCATCCTGATTTTTAGACTCTAGTCATTGGAGTCTTAGGTGAAGAATCCATATCCTGTGAGGCTGCAGCAGCCTCAACTACCAGGGCCTCACTGTAAGGAAGAACAATGCTCTAACCCCGACTGTCCTTGATAAAGGACATCAATCAGAGGGTCAGTGGACTGCTCCACCATAGGCAGTGGCAAGTCCAAAACTGCAGCCACTCTCCTCAACACATCTGCGAAGGAGGAACTTGCCTCAGTAGCAAGACTAGGAGGTGAAAGTAGCACTGAGGCTGGGGAAGACTCCAGTCCACTAGCCTCACCAATTGCAGATATCCAACTCTCCTTCATTTGTGATGATATAGTCTCAGAAAGGGGCTGAAAAGGCCCAGACTCCCTTGTATCACCTGCCACAGAGACTCACAGAAGTCTCATCATGAGAAGGAAGTGAAAATGCAACAATCCCCTCAGTTCGCTCTATCGACTCCGCACCCGACGTCGAACAACGTCGAGAAGGTGACACTTCGATGTCGATAGGAGAAGTGACTTTGATCGGCGCCGCTGACTTCAATGCCAGAGTCGGCTGATCAAGAACCGACGCCGAAGGTGAAGTCCCGGAAGGGCTGTACCGACCAGCGCCGACCCAACAACTCGAATGGCTCAACCAACAGCGAGGGCAGCCTCGCCCGACATGGCTCCACTCACCTCCTTGGAGCTCGGGGGCGCTCCAGAGGAAGATGGGGGCCCAAAGATATGTAGAGAGTTATAATACTCCCTCATCTGGGCCATCGATGCCCTGGCTCTCAGAAAGATGTAGAGACGCGGGGCACAGTCGTGAACGGCCTCCTCAACTGGCGAGCGGGAGTAGACCTGGGAGACTGAGTCTCCACGCGGTGAAGTTGAGGGGTGCCGCAACTTCAAACGCCTCTGCTTATCTTTAGATGTCTCTGCCCAAGATCAGCTCCGGCTCCTGGAACTGCCCTGTGAATGTGTCTGATGACCGCGACAGACGCGCTCGCAGTAACTTCATACGGTGTTCCTTGCGCGCCTTCGGCTTCAGCTTATGGCAGGAACGCAATCCTCGGAGTCAAGGTGTTCTCCCAAACACCGCATACAAACGGAATGTGGGTCTGTAGCAGACATTTGTCGAGAACAGGACCCACAAGGCTTAAAGCCTGAAGACATAGAAAAAGGCACACTGTTCCTAACTGACAAAAACTGTCGAAGAAGGTAAAAAGAAATGGCCTGAGAAACCGATTCTCCGGATCCGCATTGCAGCACAGCAAAGAAGAAACTGACATCCACGCGTCAGAGGGGACTTATATGACTCCATGGATGTCACAACCGGAGTCGATGTCATCACGGAGTCATAAAGAGCCATCCCCTGGCGCGCAGAGGGACTGCTGAAAAATTTCCGGATCCAGTCTGACGCCTGGGTCAAGGAATCTGCGTCTAGATGTCTCTATCAGATATAGCAACACTTCTCAAAAGAAAGCAAATCAAAGCAAGATTGGTCATCTTATTAGTGAATTCAACACCTCTTTATTTACACCATCTCAGCATCACTTTTTTCCAGGTCAGGTCAGATATTGCCCATTTGGAGAAAATACTGCAAGAGGCAATGTGTTGGATGTGGACAAAACCAATCTGGGAAATTTCTTTAGGTTTTGACATAAAACATTTTCTGGAAGTGATTTTGAAAACTGATTAACACACTTTGTACTTTTCTGATTGTTAAACATGGGGATCTCTAATTGGCAGAGGTATGCACCTTTGTCCAAGTAGGGACCTTTCCTTCTAGTCAGGGTAAGGGAGTTCCACACTTTATATAACCCCTGCTCATCCCCTTGGTAGCTTGGCGTGAGCAGACAGGCTTATCCCAAAGGCAATGTGTAAAGTATTTGTACCCCAAACACACAGTAACACAGTGAAAACACCACAAATGGACACCAGACCAGTTTAGAAAAATAAAGTATCTTTATCTAAACCAAACAAGACCAAAAAGACAAAAATTCAACATACAAGTATCAAGATGTATCAAGATATCACTTTTATAACGGTTACTTCAAAAATAGAACTGTAGAAACCAAACTAGATCCAACCGGGGCTATTACGACGTTATGACAGGCACAGATCAAAAGTACGGTGCAGACCGCGAGGTTGGGGGACCAGGCACGGAGTCACACGAACCCCCAAACAAAAGGACCTTGGAAACAAAGCCAACAAATGATGCATGGCGTCGTGGAGATGAGGCATCGGTGCCGAGGCGAAGCCGGTTCCTTTCTTCCACGGGGGAGGCGAGGCGTCGAATCTGTGAGGAGGCAAGGCGTCAAGTCTAAGACAGGGGAAGTTAGGCAGCATCCGTTCTGGTGAGGCAATGTGACGTCGTAGAGTTCGTGAAGTCACCCTCATCGGTTATTGGCTCCGCGATAACGAGATGCTGGCGGTGACCACGTCGGTGCAAGCGATGGTGTCAGGAAGGCCAATAACTGCAGGCGTCGAAGGGTTTTGGAGCTGTGGTGCAGGCGGGCGTTGCGTCGTGCTCTTCCCAAGCGGTGTCACCAGCCTCAGTGCAGGTCGCTGCATCACTGGAGGCGTCAGAGTTGTTGTTCTTGCTTTGCAGCATCAACCACACAATTCTCAGAGCCCAGGAACTAGAATTGGCATCCTTTTGGATACAGGAGTCCATAGAGGAGTCCATGAGCTAGTCAGTGGGTGCAGATTAAGTCTTTGTGGCCCTGAGACTTCAGAACAGGAGGCAAGCGCACACAAGCCCTTGGGAGATTCTTCTTCAAGCAGGTTCACAGCAAAGTTCCAATCTTTGTCCTCTCTTTGGCAGAAGCAGCAACTGCAGGCCAACCCAGCAAAGCAACACAGCAAAGGGGCAGTACTCCTCCTTACAGCTCACCAGCTCTTCTCCTTGGCAGAGGTTTCTCTTGAGTCCAGAAGTGATGGGTTTAAGGTCCAATGCTTAAACCCCATTTTCTCTTTGTTCCCTTTGTGGCAAGGGCCTCTGAGCCAGTCCAAACCAGTTCTGCCCTCTCTGGACCAGCTTCACTACAGGAGGTGGAGACAGCATTGTGCACAGGAGACCCAGTCTATTCAGGTGCTAATGAAACTCCTCCCACTAATCTGAATGCAGCCCAGGTCTATTCAGCCCAACTACGAGTCACCCAGGAAAGGCCGGACACACCTCAACCCTCCTTTGGGACTGTCCAGAGTGAATTCACATCTCCAGCCCCTGTCACTCCAAAACCAGACAGTGAATACACAAACAGGCAGAGGCGCATAGAATGGTAAAACAAGAAAATCCCCAATTTCTAAAAGTGGCATTTTCAAACACACAGCTTAAAAGCCATCTTCACTAAAAGATGCGTTAGTAAATTCTGAGTTCAGAGAGCCTAAACTCTATTTCTCTATCTATGGAGAGTTACACATGTAAGAAGTTACAGTGCAGATCCATGTTATGGGACAGAGAGCCTTTCAATAGTGAAAAAAGAAATAGGCAGTAAATCAAATATGCCAATTACGGCTAACCAATCATATTTACAATTTACACAAGGAGCACTACACTTTGACACTGATCAGCAGTGCCTAAGTGCCCAAAGCATCAAAGCCAGCAAAAACGAAATCCATCACACAGTCAAAAAATGCAGGAGGTAGAGGCAAAAAGTCAGGGGAAACCACGCCTAGGATGCCAAGTCTAACACGTGTTCCCTACAGCTGAAAAGTGGGGAGAACTACCCACCCTCTTCGGAGTTCTCATCACTAAGGCGGAAGAATCTGGACAGACCATCAGCATTGGCATGTTCTGTACAAGGGCGGTGTTCCACCGTAAAGTCCATTCCCTGTAGGGAGATGGACCACCTCAACAGTTTTGGGTTCTCACCCCTCATTTGCATCAACCATCAGAGGGGCCTGTGGTCTGTCAGAACCCGTGAGTCTCAAACAAGTAGGGTCTTAGCTTCTTCAGCGCCCAGACCACAGCAAAAGCTTCTCACTCAACAGCACTCCACCTCTGTTCCCTGGGAAGTAGCCTTCTACTAATGAAAGCTACAGGTTGGTCCAAGCCCTCGTTGTTCATTTGTGAGAGAGCTGCACCTACACCATGCTC
This sequence comes from Calotriton arnoldi, assembly GCA_963921515.1. NCBI lineage: Eukaryota > Metazoa > Chordata > Amphibia > Caudata > Salamandridae > Calotriton > Calotriton arnoldi. The sequence goes on from CAWUFW010001289.1 coordinate 1,639,391, forward strand.
TGAAGCATCTGTCTGCACAACAAATTCTCGGAAGAAGTTGGGTGCCTTGATCACGGGTGCCGTGCACATAGCAGATTTCAGGGCATCAAAAGCGGTCTGACAGGCATCAGTCCAGATCACTTTCCTTGGCTGTTTCCTTAAAGTCAGCTCAGTCAAGGGGGCAACAATGGTGTCATACCCCTGGACAAACCGTCTGTAGTAGCCGGTTAGACCTAAGAAGGCTCTCACCTGTGTGGCCCTGGGGGTCTCCCAAGCCAGAATGGTGTCAATCTTAGGTTGTAGGGGCGCCACCGGGCTGCTTCCTACCTGGTGCCCTAACTATACCACAGACCCCAGCCCTATCCGGCACCTACTTCACAGAGATGTTGCATGTGTTCCTCCCAGCTGGAGCTGAACACTGCAATGTCATCCAGGTAGGCAGTGCCAAATTCCTCCAGCCCAGACAATACCTGGTTGACCAGTCTCTAGAACGTGGCAGGGGGGTTCTTCAAACTCAAATGGCATGACCCGGAACTGGTAGTGCCATTCTGGCATTGAGAACGCAGACCTCTCTTTAGCCCCATCAGTTAAGGCAATCTGCCAGTACCCAGACGTTAAGTCAAACGTGCTGAGGAACTTGGCGGCTCCCAACCGATCAATGAGCTAATCAGCTCTGGGGATAGGGTGCATGTCAGTCCTGGTGACGGCATTGAGGCCCCAGCAGTCCACACAGAACCGAAGTTCAGGAGTGGTACTGGCTGCAGCAGCTTTTTGAACCAAGACCACTGGGCTAGCCCAGGGGCTGCTGAAGGGCTCTATCACCCCTAGCGCCAACATCTTGACAACTTCTTCCTTGAAATTAGCCTTGACCTTGTCAGTCAACCTGTACATTTTGTGTTTCACTGGCAGACTGTCCCCAGTGTCCACATCATGGACACACCAATTAGTGATTCCGGGGATCAGGGAAAACTGGGAGGCAAACTGTGCCAGCACCTGACGAAAGTCCATCAGCTGCTCTGGGGTCAGGGTAGGAGAGAGGTTCACACCATCCACTGACCCATCATGCTCCATGGCAGACAGGAGGTCAGGAAGAGGCTCGCTCTCCTCCTCCATTCCATCATCTGTTGCCAGAAGCATAGTCACTTCAGACCTCTCAAAGTGAAGTTTGAGGCAGTTTAGACCAGAGTGGCATTCTGGTCATACCAACGTTTCATCTCCTCCTGGCTGACTTCAAGGTTCGCCTCGGCGAGTTTCCTGAAGCGCTGGGTCTGCTTTCTGAAGGCCAGCATGTAGCTAAATACATCCTGGGGAGTCTTACTGGGAGTTTTCTCCCAGCCCTCCTTCACTAGACTGAGAGGGCCTCTTACAGGATGCCCATACAGAAATTCAAAAGGACTGAACCCTAAGGATTTCTGCGGGACCTGCCTGTAAGCAAACAATAGGCATGGTAAGAAGATGTCGCACTTACGCCTCATGGGTTCTGCAAGACCCTTAATCATGCCTTTCAGGATTCGGTTGAATCTCTCAACCAACCCATTCCCTTGGGGGTAGTAAGGACTGGTGAATTTGTACATTACACGACACTCCTCCCATAAAGACGTCATATACTTAGATACGAAGTTGATACCCCAGTCAGATACCACTTCTCTGGGGAACCCCACATGGGAAAAGATCCCCATCAACGCATGGCTCACCACAGGGGCCGTGGTTGTCCTGAGAGGGACAGCTTCCGAGTAATAGGTGGCGTGGTCCACCAAGATGTACTTGCTGCCTAAGGCTGTCTTGGGTTCCAGTGGCCCCACAATATCAATACCCACCCGTTCAAAAGGGCTGCTCACCACAGGAAAAGGTTGGAGGGGAGCCTTACATTTCCCCCGACTCTTGCCGCTTGCCTGGCAAGTCTGACAAGACCTACAATGAGTATCAGTCTGCCTTCACATCTGGGGCCAAAAGAAGTGGGTGACAAGCCGGTGAAAGGTCTTGCTGCACCCCAAATGTCCTGCCAAAGGCATATCATGAGCTAGACCCAGTAGGAAGGTCCTTAAGTGCTCAGTACCACTACCACACAGGATGACCCCGGCTCAGCAACCTTAAGCTCATGATATAGACCATTCTCCCAATAAATCCACTGTGATTCAGACTGATCACCTGCTGCCTGATCTGTAGGTCACTCAATTTGCGCCTAGTAGAACTCCTCCCTGGTGGGATCCCCTTCTTGCTGCCAATGGGTCAGCTGGTGGCAAGTCTAACACTGATCAATCAGTGTGTTGATATAGACGTCTTTGTTCTTCATCTTATGTAGAATCGCTGCTCAAAAGGATCTTTGGGCAAATAGACATCCTGTGTCGATAAGGCATGGCATACAGATTAAAATACCACTGAATTCTGATGATGTGGCCATCTGTATCAGTAAAGTGTTATAAGCAATTGAGTAGAGTACTGCAGAATTTAGCAAATAAATTGAGTATGAGCTAAAAGCATTTATGACCAAAGCATTCTTATGAAAGACAATAGTATTTTATTCTCTGCCAGTAAGCTGAATCAAATATACAGTAGTTAATACATTAAGTTAATAGACTAGACTAAATCACTTTGAGAAATTATAAACCACAGCGGAAACAAAGTGTACAGTCGATGAAGAAATGTGATAAACTGCCACTTTAAATTATCAGAAAGATTATTGCAATGATGCTGCTTCCAATATATATTTCTTTTAGGCCAGAGAGAGCTTTGGCAGCCTGCCAAACCTAAAGAGGGGATATTGGTCAGCCAACTTCTGCAATTAGATTTGTTTTGCTCAAACCCCTTCAGTCATTGCTTCATAAAAGTATCATTCACACTGGACCAACCCACAGGAAAATTTTCTCTCTGCCAAGTATTTTCTCTCTGCTATTATTCTACTGGGTGTTAGGTGAATAAGTCATCCGTGAGAGTGCTTCCATTGCAATGTATGGATGGCGAAGCCCCAATGCACCACAGTGGAGGCTCACTCCCTTTGCCTACTCCCAAACTAACTCTCCCTCTGCTGCTCCTGCTTCTCTGTCTCCCAACCTGACCTCTACTTGTCACAAGTCATGTGCAGAGTCCTAGCCTTAAACCTAATCCTACCCCTGTTGCTAGTCCTGGCCTCATGCCTACTCCTACGCTTTACCATATTCCTAGACCTGACTCCCATTCAGCCCCATTATTACCCACACTGCTACTATTGGTCTCTTACTTTTATACTATACTTACTCCTAAATACTCTGAAATATACTGCTTCTTCTTTCAACTATTGTAGGAGTGTACATGTATTTGCAGAGCGCAAACCCAGCAACGGAGCAACTAACAGAAGCCCATAGTTATGATTCAGGACTGTTTTGTAATTAAGCAGGACTTACTGAGGATGGTGAATCCTATTGCGTGGAGATGTAGTGTTCTCCAAAGTGGTGGGATTTGAAGAGGTGGGTATACCTCCTGGGTGATTATATGTTCGACCATTTACTTTTAAAACACCTACTTTACCCAGAGTGGTCTCCAGCGCCTCGTGTGGCGGAGTATGTGGAGACATGGCTGCATAAGCAGATTCCTAAAGAGGTTAAACTGAGGTTGAGATTGGAGTGCCCTAGGCCAAATTTGGCCAATAAAGTCTCAATGACTCCAGATATGGACGCAAAGATATTTGCCTTTATTGGTAAAGGGGGACGAGACCCTAGGAAGGGTTTGGACAAGGGTCTAATAATGTGCCAAGATAGGTTATTGGACCTCACGGTCTACTGACTATGGTTTTGATATGGCTGAAGCAGCTTATATTGAAAAGAAGCCTCTGGATTTTGAGGAGCTAAGAGAGTGGGTCCAGAGGGTGGTATGCCTTCTTGGAAATGCGAATACAGCCAATTCTGTGGTAAGAAGGAAGAGTATCCTTTTGAAAATAGATCCCAAGTTAGTGGAACTGGCAAATAATGAGGCAGGTCAGGAGACTAATGGAATGCTCTTTGGTGACGCATTTATTAAGGAGTCGTCCAAGTATGTTGGGGCTTTCTGTTCTTTGCAGAAGTCTCAACGCAAGATAAAAAAAGGTCTTTGACAGTTGTGTTTTCGGAGGGGCTGGGCGAACGAGACAGGGTGTCACTAGAATCTCGTTTTCACTGAGTTATAGACCCTACCATCAGTTATAGAACTCCTATCAACCGGGTAACTTTTACCCCCAGAGACGGAGAGCAAGGTCAACAGGTGGACGTGATGACCGTCGAACCTGGGGATCAGGTAAGACAAGACCCTTCTGTAATCCAGCAAAAACTGGGCAGCAGACTTTCTCAATTGGACACAGATCACAGGAGACCTTTGGGTTCTGGAGACGGTGTTAGGTTACCATATAGATTTTGTTGAGAAACCAGTTCAAAATCAATTACCAAAACTGTTAGGATTTAGTAAAGAACACGCGGATATGGCAAGAAAGGAGGTTCAGGAGTTAAAGGGTCAAAGAGGGATTTTTGAAGTCAAAAGTCATTTAGTGGTCTTTGTAAGCAACATTTTTTTGGTAGAAAAGAAGGACCAAGGTATGAGACCTGTGATAAATCAAAGGTATCTGAACAATTGGGTGGAGTACCATCATTACAAGATGGAAGGTATGCATATGTTAAGGGATGTTTTGCAGATGTGGTATTGGATGACCCCATTGGATCTGAAGGATACTTATCTGACGGTTCCAATTTGGGAACCGCATCAGAGATTTCTTCAATTCAAGTGGGCAGGAAGGATGTGGAACTTTGTCTGCCTTCCTGTTAGAAACGGGTAGCGTGGTGCAGAGCGGGCGGGCCAAACTCCGGAGGAAATGTGTAAAGCATCTGCGCAGCACACTCACAGGCGACACACCAGGCACACTACAAAAGGAGACCACACCAGTTTAGGTGAAAAACAGCATATGTATTATGCAGAACTCAGCACAAATAATCACAGTGGTGTACACGGCGCCAACTGGCACCAGGTAGATATAAACAGTGGGATTATGTACAGTGCAGCGCCATTCGGGCCGCTGCCAGAACCATTATAGGCACAGAACATATATGAAAGTCCATTAATAATAACAGGCGTAATCAGTCCGTACCTGTGGGGTAAAAACATTAAATTAACGGCATTACCCTATGCGGAAGAAAAATCCCAGCAGGACCAGACATATTAGCATAACCCTAGGTATGAACACCTTGGTACACCTGGCAGGAACAGGAGGCCGGGAAATACAACATACATAATCGGCTTGGCAGTGGGATAACATGCAACCTTAGGCATACCACCACCCCACAAGAGGCAACCCTCCTTAGCCGGTACCCCCTTGGCAATAGGCATCAAAATGGGCCTAAACCTGTGAACATAAACATCACTACCTTAGGGTCAGGCAGGTAAATACATCAATCGGTGGCATCTTATTAGGAGCATAAATGGCATGAAGCATCAAAGCACATTATGTACCAGAAATAGACATACATTCTGAACATAGGGGCAACCCAAGCCCCAACAACACGTAGGGCGTAGCGCCCGGTATGATCCTCATTAGTAGTGGCCCACTTCTGCGGGGCAGCTGGGGGCAGCACAAAAGTACACAGTTACCTTGGAGCCCCCTCCTCCGGGATTCAATAATGGTATGTCCCCCTCGGTGCAGTTGCCCGCGCTCTCGCGGTGCAACTGTGAAGTGCGGCCGGTCACTAGCACCACTGGGCGTAGGGGTGAGCCCCCCCTCCGGGGCTAGGAAATGGAGAGATGCCCCCAAAAGAACTGGCACCACTGTGCCCCGGTAGCGGTGGTAGCTCGTTGCAGCTCCCCTGGTACCAAGCGGGGCAGCTGGGAGGACCGGCACAACCACACGGGGCCTCTGGGCAGGACTACAGGGGGGCGGGCACCGGCAATGTACCCCGTTGCCCTCTCCACTCCCTGCTCCACAATGGGCCCCACTCACCGGGATCTTGTGGGAGCTACTCCGGTCCCTGCTCCGGTCTCCCGGTGACTTCACCCGAGCCCTTCCTGGGCCCCGGGACTTCTCGGCAAGGCTCGCGGGGCTCTCCCGTCATGCGGCCGATTCTCCCGCAGCCGCTGGATTCCAGGAAGCGGGGTGTGCTCCCGCCTGGACGTCGACGTTGCCGGCGCCTCTCCTCACTTCACCCGGGCCCCCTCCTGGGACCCGGGACTGGAATTTGGAGCCCACGAGGCTCCGGACCTCCCGCTTCCGCCTCCGGCCGGCCAGCCACACCTCCAACCAGGCGCAGTCCTGCCTGGCTTCCGGGTCGCTGCGAGCAGCGCAGCGGCCCAGGGTTTTATCGACGCTCGGGTTGCGGCGGTGATCCTGGGCGGATTCAGGGCACGGGGAAGGCTCCCGCTGCCCCTCCCCACAAGTCGCTCTCCTCGGCAGCACCCCAAGGCGGCACAAGTGCGGGGTAGGCACCCGCTAAACTCAGGCAATTGCGGCTCGACCGCGGCGGTGATCCTGGGCAGCTCTGGAAGTGCGGGGTGGGCTCCCGCCTCCAGTTGACCACCACTCGCTCCTCGGGGCAGCGTACAAGCAGGGTGGGCCCCCGCTGACTTCAGGAGCGTAAGGGGGGGGGGATCCCACACGCTGGGATTCCCTTGCACCACGTTGGCAGCACAGCGCTGCAGGTCACCAGCTCCACTCCTCGCCTGGGCACAGAAGATGCAGCACTCCCAAGGTGCTAGATCCCACCAGGGATTCAGGGCCACACGGCAACGCTCCTCTCCCCCCTGGACAGGGGCTGTATAGCTCTTCTTTTCCCCTGGCACTCCACAGGTAGCACTCACGAGGCGCTAGGGGGCCAGGGCTTCAGGGATGACAGGATAGCGCTCCCCAGGTGCTGGATTCCGGGCGGTAGGAGAGCAGGCCAACAATACTGGGTCAGATCAACGGGCAGTGGGTACTCATCGGAACAGGACCGCAGCTCCTAGAAGCAGTCATCCCCCATAACGTGGTACTCCTCCTGTCATGGCAATCTACACTCCAGTAAGGGGCTCTCACTGGCCCTGTGGACGGTGGAGGGGTGCAGATGGGCACAGGGGCCAGCACACAGGCCCAATGTGGCGGTACCTCCTGGCAGAGTGTCCCCTCTCAATCAGTCCAGCCCAGCCTCTCTCCGCTTTTTCCTGACTGAGCACATGGCAGCCCAGCCCCCCTATATGTATCCCCCTCACACCACCTACCAGACAGGGCTGGCAGCTTCCAGAAGGTTCCCCGGAAAACCGGTCTCAACTGGTCTAGGGGGAGGAGTAGAGCACCCTGGGTGCGAAGTTTCCCTCCAACAGCAGGGGTGCTGGGAAACGAACAACTAGCCTGCCACCCCACCTCAGTCAGGCGTCACATGGGCAGGCAGGCATGGCGTCCATTTTAAAAGTAACCTTTTTCCACAGTGCTTTTCTAAGATGGTGGAAATAAAGGTGCGTACACCATTGCACAGCATTTGTTATTGTCAGTTCAGACACACCATGTTTTATTCTTACTTAAAAAAAAACTCAGGGAAGAAGGGCCAAGTCCAACACGACCCCCTCCCAGCCAAAAGCCAGGGTAGACCAATCAATGCCTTGATGGGCTTCCCTGCTTAGAGCGAGAGAACTTGGACGCGGGCCCACAACTGCAGGAACACCCGCAGGTTCTTCTCCACTCTGGAACCCGATGGTCCCCTCTCTCAAACCTCCCTGAACCAACTAAGCCACCCCACTGGTGCTCCCTAGTCGGTTGCGGCCAGGACTGGCCCCTAAGCCACCCAGATGTCTCTGGCCCTTGCTGTCTCACAGAGTGGGGGGCAGTAGCCCCAGGCCCGTAGTACCCGTTGACCACCCTCCTTCTCCTCCTGGCAGTTCCAAACTGCCACTGGTCCTCCCACCTGGGGACCACACTCTCCTGTTGACTACCAGTGAGGGACGAGGCTCTCCTCCCCCTACCCCTCCTTCTGGGGTTCCGCCCTCTCCTCCTATGCGGGGCACCCTCAGAACACCACTCTCTCCCTTGTCCAGGGCCGTGACCCTGCATCCGATCCACCAATTCAGGGTCTAAACCCTTAGGTTGCCCCGGTGCCAGAGGCGAGTCCTCCCTCCCTCTGCACCCCTCCCAGAGTTCCGCACCCTCCCAACTGGAGTGGTACCCCTGGAAGACAGCTCCGGAGGGACACTGCTTACAGAGCGTCCCTCCCGCCAGGTCAGGCAGCCCCTGAACCTGGCACCCCAGCCCAGGATCTAAACCCTGTGGCTGAGCCGGTGCCAGAGGCGAGTCCTTCCTCCCTCGGCACCCCTTCCAGAGTTCCGCACCCTCCCACCTGGAGAAGTACCCCTGGAAGTCAAACCGGTAGGGACCTTGATTACAAGTGCCCCTCCCTCCAGGTCAGGCAGCCCCTGAACCTGGCTCCCCAGCTCAGGATCTAAACCCTGTGGCTGAGCAGACCCCAGAACCCCTGGAGCTCGGATTATAGATGCCCCGGGTTCTCCTGACACTGGGGGATCCCCTTCCATGGATGGCCCATCGGGACAGCCTAGGCTCCCAACCTGGGGTTCCCTTATGGAACTCTCCAGGCCCTGAGACTGGGGTTGGGGCACCTCGGGACACCTCCCCGTCTCACTCCTTCCTATAGATAGGATGTGAGGCCCTACAACCCTCTCACTATCCTGGGACCTAGCTGGGCTATTCTCCACCTCTCCCACCTCGCTGGGTTGGAAGATCCCTGCACCACTCCCTTCAGGATCACTCCCCAATGCCCTCTCAGACTCTCTGGCACTCACCCAAAGGTCTGCCTCCCGTGCAAGCTCCCTGGGGTCGGAGAGCCCACACTGCAACAGGTGGTGGCGCAACCTGGGAAAACAACTCTTGAGCACATGCTCCCTGATGATCAGGCGGGACAGCCCTTCCCCATCTGTCACCGCACCACACACCATCCACTCCTCCAGTGCGGTCCAACACACGTCCACATACTCCCCCCAAGACTGATGGGACAGTTTCTTGCCGCCCCTAAATTCCAACCTGCCCCCCTCCTTCTGGGGATCAGGCACCCTCTTCCGGGTTCTGGGAGTGGGACTTCCCGCACTGGCTTCACTCTCGCTGCCACCACTGGATCCCACCCTCACTGGTGAATCCAGACCACAGACACCACTCTCAGGGGACAACCTACCCCCCTGAGCTAGTCTCTCCTGGCAAAGGCCCTTTCTGCCTCAGCCATTCTCTCCTGTGCTGGGACCCTCTCGGTCTCTAGCCTCTTTCTTCAACTCTCAGCTGCGCTAGCTCCACTCTGAGCCTTTCCAGCGCCAGCTGATGCTCCCTTTCTTCCCTCCTATCTACCCACTCTTCTGGGGACAGGGAAAGGGGTGGGGCAGTGCCCCTGGGGCTGGACCCAGCACGGGACTCCCTCTCTATGGTGTCCTAATTCGCTACCGGTGTCTCTGCCCTAACATCTCCTTCCTCCTCAATGTCACCACCCTCCAGGGTTATGGACTGGGCACCCTCACACTCAGAGTCCTCCTCACGGTCTCTACCAAATCCATCCCTTAAATATGCGGAGGGGTAATCGGAAAGGTCCCCGCAGGGCTCTAAGGGTTCCCCCCTCTTTAGGGCCTCATAGAGAAACAATTTCCTGCGAATGTTGCCTACTGTGGGTATCCCCCTTTTCCTGCAGAAATTCGTAACTTCCTCCTCAGTGTACTCCCAGATGTTCTCCTCGTCATAGGTTAACTCCATCTTGGCGAGATACACCCGGGATACACCACCTACAGTGCCACAGGGGACCACAATTCAAACACAACACTTTTAGGAGGAAAGTACAATCAGGAAAAATAATCCCCAAATCTGTGATTTTCTAAGTGCTCAATTTGCAGTGCAACCAGTTGACGCTGTGGTACTGCGCAAACACAAGTCCTATCCCACCGCTGAACACCAATGTTAGAAACGGGTAGCGTGGTGCAGAGCGGGCGGGCCAAACTCCGGAGGAAATGTGTAAAGCATCTGCGCAGCACACTCACAGGCGACACACCAGGCACACTACAAAAGGAGACCACACCAGTTTAGGTGAAAAACAGCATATGTATTATGCAGAACTCAGCACAAATAATCACAGTGGTGTACACGGCGCCAACTGGCACCAGGTAGATATAAACAGTGGGATTATGTACAGTGCAGCGCCATTCGGGCCGCTGCCAGAACCATTATAGGCACAGAACATATATGAAAGTCCATTAGTAATAACAGGCGTAATCAGTCCGTACCTGTGGGGTAAAAACATTAAATTAACGGCATTACCCTATGCGGAAGAAAAATCCCAGCAGGACCAGACATATTAGCATAACCCTAGGTATGAACACCTTGGTACACCTGGCAGGAACAGGAGGCCGGGAAATACAACATACATAATCGGCTTGGCAGTGGGATAACATGCAAACATAGGCATACCACCACCCCACAAGAGGCAACCCTCCTTAGCCGGTACCCCCTTGGCAATAGGCATCAAAATGGGCCTAAACCTGTGAACATAAACATCACTACCTTAGGGTCAGGCAGGTAAATACATCAATCGGTGGCATCTTATTAGGAGCATAAATGGCATGAAGCATCAAAGCACATTATGTACCAGAAATAGACATACATTCTGAACATAGGGGCAACCCCAGCCCCAACAACACGTAGGGCGTAGCGCCCGGTATGACCCTCATTAGTAGTGGCCCACTTCTGCGGGGCAGCACAAAAGTACACAGTTACCTTGGAGCCCCCTCCTCCGGGATTCAATAATGGTATGTCCCCCTCGATGCAGTTGCCCGCGCCCTCGGGGTGCATCTGTGAAGTGCGGCCGGTCACTAGCACCACTGGGCGTAGGGGTGAGCCCCCCCTCCGGGGCTAGGAAATGAAGAGAGATGCCCCCAAAAGAACTGGCACCACTGTGCCCCGGTAGCGGTGGTAGCTTGTTGCAGCTCCCCTGGTACCAAGCGGGGCAGCTGGGAGGACCGGCACGACCACACGGGACCTCTGGGCAGGACCACAGGGGGGCGGGCACCGGCAATGTACCCCGTTGCCCTCTCCACCCCCTGCTCCACAATGGGCCCCACTCACCGGGATCTTGTGGGAGCTACTCCGGTCCCTGCTCCGGTCTCCCGGTGACTTCACCCGAGCCCTTCCTGGGACCCGGGACTTCTCGGCAAGGCTCGCGGGGCTCTCCCATCATGCGGCCGATTCTCCCGCAGCCGCTGAATTCCAGGAAGCGGGGTGGGCTCCCGCCTGGACGTCGACGGCGCCTCTCCTCACTTCACCCGGGCCCCCTCCTGGGACCCGGGACTGGAATTTGGAGCCCGCGAGGCTCCGGACCTCCCGCTTCCGCCTCCGGCCGGCCAGCCACGCCTCCGACCAGGCGCAGTCCTGCCTGGCTTCCGGGTCGCTGCGAGCAGCGCAGCGGCCCAGGGTTTTATCGAAGCCCGGGTTGCGGCGGTGATCCTGGGCGGATTCAGGGCACGGGGAAGGCTCCCACTGCCCCTCCCCACAAGTCGCTCTCCTCGGCAGCACCCCAAGGCGGCACAAGTGCGGGGTAGGCACCCGCTAAACTCAGGCAATTACGGCTCGGCCGCGGCGGTGATCCTGGGCAGCTCTGGAAGTGCGGAGTGGGCTCCCGCCTCCAGTTGACCACCACTCGCTCCTCGGGGCAGCGCACAAGCGGGGTGGGCCCCCGCTGACTTCAGGAGCGTAAGGGGGGGATCCCACATGCTGGGATTCCCTTGCACCACGTTGGCAGCACAGCGCTGCAGGTCACCAGCTCCACTCCTCGCCTGGGCACAGGAGATGCAGCACTCCCATGGGGCTAGATCCCACCAGGGCTTCAGGGCCACACGGCAACGCTCCTCTCCCCCCTGGACAGGGGCTGTATAGCTCTTCTTTTCCCCTGGCACTCCACAGGTAGCACTCAGGAGGCGCTATGGGGCCAGGGCTTCAGGGATGACAGGATAGCGCTCCCCAGGTGCTGGATTCCGGGCGGTAGGAGAGCAGGCCAACAATACTGGGTCAGATCAACGGGCATTGGGTACTCATCGGAACAGGACCGTAGCTCCTAGAAGCAGTCATCCCCCATAACGTGGTACTCCTCCTGTCATGGCAGTCTACACTCCAGTAAGGGGCTCTCACTGGCCCTGTGGACGGTGGAGGGGTGCAGATGGGCACAGGGGCCAGCACACAGACCCAATGTGGTGGTACCTCCTGGCAGAGTGTCCCCTCTCAATCAGTCCAGCCCAGCCTCTCTCCGCTTTTTCCTGACTGAGCACATGGCAGCCCAGCCCCCCTATATGTATCCCCCTCACCCCACCTACCAGACAGGGCTGGCAGCTTCCAGAAGGTTCCCCGGAAAACCGGTCTCAACTGGTCCAGGGGGAGGAGTAGAGCACCCTGGGTGCGAAGTTTCCCTCCAACAGCAGGGGTGCTGGGAAACGAACAACTAGCCTGCCACCCCACCTCAGTCAGGCGTCACATGTGCAGGCAGGCATGGCGTCCATTTTAAAAGTAACCTTTTTCCACAGTGCTTTTCTAAGATGGTGGAAATAAAGGTGCGTGCACCATTGCACAGCATTTGTTATTGTCAGTTCAGACACACCATGTTTTATTCTTACTTTAAAAAAAACTCAGGGAAGAAGGGCCAAGTCCAACACTTCCATTCAGGCTTTCCTCAGCCCCCTTGTGTTTTATGAAGGTGCTTCGACCAGTGGCAACATTTTTGTGAGAGCGGTGAGTGCTTCTGGTTATTTGGACGACATATTGATTATAGATCAAGACAGATTGAAGGTAGAGGAACACACATCAATGGCAGTGCAGTTGTTGGAGGAACTGGGTTTTGTGGTCAACAATCAGAAGTCTTGTTTGATACAGAATCAGGAAATTAAATTCTTAGGGTTTTTGAAAGACACAGTTCAAGGTCAGTTGAAGTTGCCCAGGGAAAAGTTGAACAGAATAAGGAAAGAGATTCGGAAGGTGTTAAATATGCAGGGGATATCTTTAAGAATGTTAGAGAGAGTAATAGGTCTTTTGTCTTCTACGATTCAGGCTATTTTTCCCGGACATTTGAATTATCGGCCTCTTCAGGGGTTGAAGGCCAGACATTTGAGAAGTGGTTTGAGGCTTACAGAGGAAGCAAAATGGAGAACTTGTGTGGTGATTAAGGAATATGGAGGCTTGGAATGGAAAGGAATCCAGGGTTGATTATAGAGTCAGATGCAAGTTTGGTAGGTTGGGGAGCACGTTGTGGTGCAATTACGACAGAAGGTATATGGTCAGAGTAGGAGAGCAGTCTTCACATAAATTGTCTGGAACTTTTGGCAGGGTCATTTGCTATAAGGAGTTTCACGAAGGACAAGGCACAGTGTTAAGTACTTCTGAGAATCGACAATGCATCAGCGGTGATGTATGTGAACATAATGAGGGGTCTGCGTTCAAAGGATTTGGTGGATCTGGGACTATTGTTTGAACCAGAATGTTCTAGTAGAGGCAGAACATATTCCGGGATTAAAGAATGTGGAGGTAGATTGGTGTTCAAAGAACTAGAGGGATTCAAGCAATTGGACATTGAACAGGTCAGTTTTTGTGAGACTGTGGGAGATTTTGGGGCATTGTCAAGTGAATTTGTTTGCGAACAGGTTGAACATCTAATTGAGGAAATTCCTCAGCTGGCGTCCGGATCTAGAGTCAGCAGAGACAGATACATTCTGACAGGATTGGAAGGGTCTCAGACCCTATGTGTTTCCCCCAATTTCGATGATCACTCGCATAACGGTGATGGTTCACAGATGGAAGAGGTCAGTAGTGTTAGGAACACCACTTTGGAAGTCACAAGTGTAGTGTCCGATCCTCCTGAAGATGTCAGTAGATTTCCAAGTTCTTTTGTCAGTGTTTCAGGAAATAGGATTTTTAGTCCTGAAGCGGTCTGTTTTTATTTGGGTAAAAGGACTAAGCCAAATTCTGAGATGATGTTCTATACATATTTTGAAGAACATGACAAGTTATGCGTGGTACGTTGTGTGAAGGAGTATAAGAGGAGAATGTCTCAATTAAGATCCACAACGGAACGTCAATTGCTTATATCTTTTAGGTATCCGCATAAGGCTATGTCAGCATCTACACTTGCGCGTTGGGTGAAAGAAGAGATGAAAAATGCTGGAATAGATGTATGTTTGGTGCACATTCTGTGAGGAGTGCTTTTATGCGGGGGGGTGCTTTGCAGGACATATTGAGGTGTGCAGACTGGTCAAATGATGTAATATTCAGGAGTTTTTTTTAAACCAGTGGTGAATGCGGCTTCTTGTTTAATAGACTAGCTTTAAGCTTGCAATAATGTTAGCCGTTAGTCTTGGCATAAAATGTAGATATTCCCAAGCTTTGATGGACAGAACATTTCGATTTTATTAATGACATGGAGGCTAATATTATCCCTCCCTGAACCCAGCCCTGTGTTTATTGTTGGTTTTATTTATTTTTTGTCAAACTTGTATTTATTGAAGTTTTACACATTAACAAAAACAAGCACGATACTACTTTATCCATAAATCTTCGGATATCGCTTACAGGTAGCTAATCAGTAGTTACAGAGTCTTACGAGAAATCCGTTATCATCTTCGAGACATCCAAATTACACGTAGTGTCTGCAAATCTGTACCTGGTCATTGTCAAATCGAATGATAGGCAAACTCGGAATACACTTTTTGACATTTCAACAAAGCACTTATTAATTCCCACAGTGGCAGAGTGTATCCGACAGAGCATGGATGATGTGGACTTGCCATATAGCACAACACCCCACATCTGTTCCTGTGTGGGGTATAATAGAATAGGCACAATTCCTAAAGTATAAAGGCATTGTGTGTAACATGTGAGATATGCTTAAGCATTCAGTCCATCTCAGTACGGGTGACCAGTTTCAGAGTAAACCCTTCCAACGTGGAAGGTATCCTGCCCTTAAAAGAAAAACCCCTCCCCTCCCCCCTCAACGAAAAAATAAACTAACGGTGGTGTCGGGTGTGGAGTGCATCAGGTAAGTGGTGCAATTCGGTATGGTGGGAAAGATTGCAATGTAGGCAACGTCTATTCTCTCCAGGTATCCGCCGAGAAGTGCCGCAGTAGCAGGGTCGTGTGTTCGGGATTGTGGTCTAAAATTGAAAAAGATGCATATCTCTGAGGGAGGGTGGGCATTCTGCCAATGGTAGCCCGTGGGTGAGATAAGAGACTAGAGGACCCCATTTGTATTCAAAATTTTTATAGTCGTCTCTGAAGATGTCCGTCACCCTCTCTAAACAGAGTATCCTCCAGAGCCTCGCGTGCCACATCGAGAGGGTGGGGGCCGCTTTCTTCTTCCAGGCTGCCGCGATCGCAATTTTGGCCGCCCCCAAGCAGGACCATAAAATAGTTTTGTCAGCTTTGGTTTGATGCTCCAGAGATGGGTCCCTAACGCCCAGGTGAACCCCTTCCATAGTAGTGGGTATGGGATATCCCAACATGGTTTTGATGTGGGCTAGTATCTCCTCCCAGAAAGGTTGAATTGTGGGGCAATCCCACCAGATGTGTTGAAAGTCGCCGAGGAGACCACAGCCCCTCCAGCATATATCTGATGTGTTCGGGAATATTCATTTGTGCTTGGTCGGGTAGAGATACCAGTCCAGCATGGTTTTCATATGGGCTTCTCGGAGCTCTAGGGAGTGGTTAAACCTTGCAGTGTCTGACCATATCCCAGCCCATTCCTTGTCGGATATATCTCTCTGAATCATCCCCTCCCAGAAGGCCATGTATCTAGGTCTCGGTGAGTAAGTGGTAGTCAGTAGGGCATTATATAAATAGGAGATAACTCCTTTCATAGAGCCCACCGTTTGTACGAATTTTTCAAATCTAGTCTTCTCTCATGTGGCAGCGTCGCGGATTTGAGGGGTGAGAGCCCAGTGTTTGAGTTGGAGGTAGTGATAAATTTCCTCCGGGCCTAATCGAAACTCCCTCCGGCAGTTCGCAAAGGTTAGAATATCATAATTATGAAAGAGGTCTTGCAACATGAGACATCCACCCTCTCTCCATGCATCAAAGGGACCCTCGCAGAGAGCTGGGGGAAAGGCCTGGTTGAAGTGTATCGGTGTGTGCGGTGAGGGAAACTAAGTCCATTCCGCTCCCCCAGAGATTGAGTCCTAGACCTTCAAGGTAGTGCGTGTGGGGGTGCTAATATAGGCATTGGCTGGCCTGTCCTTTTTGGGCTTCCATATCAAGTCCCAAATCGTCCTCCCTGCAATAGCCCTATCCATATGCAGCCAGTGCTTTTCCGATGCCCGTTTGGACCATTCCGCCACTATTCTGAGTTGTGCTGCCTTGTAATATAGGCCAAAATCTGGTAACCCTACGCCTCCCGCATTCCTTGGGAGTCGTAGCACGTGAAACGGTAAGCGTGCTCGTCCGCCCTGCCAAACAAAGTGAGTGATGAGTGACCTAAGTTTAGGGAGAAGGTCTCTGTCGATTCTATAGGCAAGGCTTGGAAGAGATATAAAAATTTTGGAAGCACTGTCATTTTGATCGCGTGTATGCGGCCTAGCCAGGAGATAAACAACGGCTTCCACCTTTTAAGGTCGCCTTGAAGTTGGAGGAGGAGAGGAGGGAAGTTTGCTTTATATAAACCCTCTACATCTGCTTTCAGCTGTACGCCCAGATACTGAAGAGAGCGTTTGGCCCATTGAAAGGGGGTGCATTCCCGCACCCTGTCTACCTCAGCTGCTGGGAGTGTGAGGTTAAGAATGAAGGATTTGTCCAAATTAATTTTGAACCCTGCCACCTGCTCGAATCTAGTCAGTTCTAATTGTAATGCCGGAAGGGAGGACAAAGGTTCAGTGAGATATAAGAGAATGTCATCTGCCAAGAGCGAGATTTTGTGGTTGTCTCCTCCAAAGGGAAGCCCCTTTATCTCGGGGTTATCCCGAATATACATTGCTAAGGGCTCAATGCTCAAGGCAAACAACAGTGGTGACAGTGGGCACCCCTGTCTCGTCCCTCTAGTAAGGGAGAAAGGGGCAGACGCTGTACCATTAACCTGCACTCTGGATCGGGGTCCGGAATAGTTAGCCCTTAACATATCTATAAATTTGTCTGCAAAGCCAAAGTACTTAAGTGTGGTAAAAAGGAACAACCAATCCACCCTGTCGAATGCCTTTTCGGCGTCCAGTCCCACGAGAACCGCCGGTATTTCGCGCTTGGACGCCTTTTCGATCAGATGGACTGTCCGTCGAATGTTATCATGGGTCTGCCTGCCTTTAATAAAACCCGATTGATCAGGGTGGATTAGGTCTGGTAGTAGTTCATTCAGCCGTGCCGCCAGTATAGCCGAGTAGAGCTTTGCATCTAAATTTAATAGAGTGATAGGGCGGTAGGAGGTGCATAAGTGTGTCTTTTTTCCCGGCTTAGGGATCACTGTGATGACCGCTTCAGCCATCGAGGGGGTCACCGCTACATCCTCTGCCATTTTATTGAAGAGTAGCGTAAGATGTGTGATGATCTCTGCTGCGAAGGTCTTATAGAAAAGGGCTGTTAGCCCGTCCGGCCCCGGTGCTTTGTTAGGTTTAAGCAATTTAATTGCTGTACAGACCTCTTCATAGGTTATGGGGGCAGTGAGCGTGTCGTTGTGTGTTTGGGTGACCTTTGGGAAAGTCAAGGCCTGAAGATAGGTGTGTTGTGTTGCGGGGTCCCTGAGTTCCCCTGTATATAAATGCTCATAAAATGCCCTAAATATGTCAGCCTTCCCTGTATCTGTAGACGCAAACCCGCCTCCGCAGTCTTGTATGTTCCCGATAAACTCCATTTCCCTTTTTTCCTTTAATTGTCTCGCCAAGTGTTTGCCTATTTTGTTTCCCTGCGTATAGGATATCGGACGTAGCCGCAAAAGAGTGTATTCAGCACTATTATTATAAATCGCTTTGAGTTTCCCTCTCAGGGCGGTAAGTTTACGTTGCGTTTCCCTGGTGGGTGCAGCCTTGTATGTTTTCTCCATCAAATCCAATTCTGCTTCTAAGCTGATTCTCTCCTTAGTTCTCTGTTTATTGAGGATAGCGTTAAGTTCTAGGCATTTACCCCGTATGACTGCTTTTGAATGCGTCCCAATTATTAGAGAGTGATGTGTCCAGGGGAGAATTAAGGGTGAAAAATTCTTTAATCGAACTTCTCAGTTCATCAAGCATCAACTTATCTCTCGTAAGGGAGGCCGGAAAGTACCATTTAGGGGATTTGGGTGGTGCGTTACTCCAGTTCAGACAAATCGATACTGGGGCGTGATCCGAGATGGAGAGCGGGAAGATTTTTGCCTCTTGCAAAGAGCCCAGCAGACTTTGGCTAATAAAAACATAGTCGAGTCTGGAGTAAGTGCGGTGGACGTGGGAGAAAAAGGTGCAATCTCTAGTCGTGGGGTAGAGCGTACGCCATGCATCCCTGAGGCCCAGGTCATGTATTGTCTGTTTCCCTGCTGCGGGGAAGGAGCTCGTCATTGATCTGTGAGCGTGTGTACTGTCTAGGTCAGCCTGCCATGTGAGGTTGAAGTCACCTAATAGCACCGTAGGCCCATCCGCAAATTCTCCAATCCGATTTAATAGTGTAGTCAGGAACGCCAGCTGGCCCACGTTTGGGGCATATGCTGCCACGAAAGTGCATAGTGTCCCCTTCAATTTGGCCTTTACCATGAGCAGCCGGCCCTCCTTATCTGAGTGGACCGCCTCTGGTTCGAATTTGGTCGTGGTGTGTAAGAGTAGGGCCACCCCCCGCTGTTTGGTCAACGCTGAGGATCTATAGATAAGGGGATATTGTTTGTGGCGGAGCCTTGTCTCCTCATCCCTCTTTAAGTGAGTCTCTTGGAGGGCCACAATATCAAAGTGGTGGTCGGTAATATATTTCCAGATCTTTTGTCGCTTAAGCGGTGAATTCAATCCCTTAACGTTCCAGGATGCTACCGTTATCACCATGACTTTGCGTCTGCCACCCTCCCCTTCGCTCAGGTCTTTCCTGTGTAGAAGCACCGTCCTTGTCCTGGATGCCAATGTAGATTGCGCCCTGTTTTGCTATTCTCATTGGGGTCCCCCCCGAGTTGACCCTGCCCTAGATGAAAGTCCCGCGTTACCCACCACCAATCCCCTACCATCCACCATCCGTACAAAACCCCCCTTCCCCTCCCACCTGACAAAAAAAAGAAAAATCCCAACAATACCAACATTAATGAAAGTCAGATAGATGGAACGTCTCTGACTGTAGATGGTAACGCCCCTTCGGGCTCGTTGGTGGAGGTCGGAACCGAAGTCCCCATCCACGCCCGACTTGAGTGTTCAAAGGAATTCGCCATCTTCATTCAGTTCATAGAGAGTTTGCCTGTGCTCTCGCCTTCCACGAGAGGTGCCTTTGACGCCGGTTCTTTAGCGTTCAAGAGGGCCGTGGCTCCTTTCGTATTGTGTGGGCATAGACACCGTCGAAATCTGAGCATACGTAAGACAGGGCCTCTTTTCCGTAGTGTTACTTATGAGCCCCCCTCAAGCTCGTTGACCATTGGGACATCATCGCATTACCTCCATCTTTCCCCTTTGTCTTCTCTTGTGCATGCTCCTCCTCAGCAGGAGGGAGGCCCAGCAAACGAAGTCCTTCATTGAGCTCAGTGATATGGCGGAGTTTATTGTTGTGTTCGAAGCTCAGACCGAACGGGTAGGTCCATCTGTATTTCACGTGGTCTTCTCGGAGCTTCGCGGTTATAGGCCGAAACTGGGTCCGTCGTGCCAACGTTGCCGGTGCCAGGTCTTGGTATATGGTGCACTTGTATCCTTGGAAAGAGATGTCGCCTTTCCTTCTGGCCTCCTGTACTTCTTTCACTTTGAAGGAGTGGAATTTGGCTAAGACATCGCGCGTCCGACGCCGTTCTCCAGTGGCTAAACCTCCTACCCGGTGGGCACGGTCGAGTTTAATCTTGAGTTGGCGTGGGCTAACAATCTCGGCAAAGAGACCCTCGAGGAACGCCTCAAGATCCGGCCCTTCCGACCCTTCTTCCAGATCACGAATCCGGATGTTGTCGTGTCGTGACCTATTTTCTAGGTCTTCGGCTTTGAGTTGGGCCATGTGGAGTTGGAGTTGAAGGTCTTGAATCTTTCCTTGCGCATCCATAACATGTTTGTCCAGCTCCTGGGATTGGGATTCCAAGTCCACTACTCTTGTGCCCACCGAGTCAATATCATGTTGGAGCGTGGCCATGCGGGAGGTTAAATCTGTCCGTAGTTGGTCAATGGAGGCCTTCATGTCTTGGTTCAGCTCGGCGCGCAGCTCCACCTTGAAGTCGCGCAGAGAAGCCATCAGGTCCTCTTTGGTTAGGGCCATCCCGGTCGTGGGTTCACTGCGTTCCGGTGATTGTCGTTTATCCGAGGGGTGGAAAAAGCTGGTGACCTTAGGTGTCGCCTTCTTTGGCGGCATAGATGCTGGCTCCGCGTCACCCTTTGCTTGGTGGGCGGCGGCAGAGCTGGAGTGGAGTGGTCCCCTTAGCGTCCTTATAAAGCGGCTTCAGTGTAGGCCCACGAGTGTCAAGCCTCTCATGCCCGACACCATGCCCCCGGCACCTGAGCGCCTCATGCCCAAGATGGCTGTCCACCACGGAGGAGGGGCGCCAGCAGCGTCAGGCCGCCCCCGTGGACCGCCGTGCAGGAGAAATGCGCAGGGTCTCACAAGCTGCCTTGTTTTGAGGGCGCTAGACGGATGCAGGTGTCCCGGGCGGCAGGCGCTGAGCCAGAACCTTCAGTTGGCTGGTGGGATGCGGGACGCCATCTTAAGGTCAGGCACGTTCAAACGAGCAGTGAACTGGCATTAAGCATCCGCTCGAGCGTCCGCTGGATCGAGGCCCCCGAAGTCCCCTCGCCTCACGATCCCTCCAGCCCGGGCCGTCGTCACTCCTACCTTCCCGGGGGTCGCAGAGTTCCCCACGTCTGCACTCTTCAGCTGCGATCGCGGTTCCCGCCGCGGTCCTTCATCGTCTCGCGGCTCCCTGGAGAGGCTCAGCACATCCCCGGCAGCGGGCTATCAGTCGCTTGCGGTTGCACGGGCAGGCCGGTGAGTGGATCACCCCGTCCGCTGCGGAGATCCCGCGGTTAGCAGTCTCCTGGATGCGCAGACCCGACGATCGCTATTTTGTGGAGCTCCACGGCCGGTGGAGTCGGGCTCTAAAAAGGGGTTACAGCAGCCTGATTCCGTAGCCGCAGATCCCCCGCACAGTCACCCGCCGGTCTGGAGTAGATGGAGTGTTTTAGGAGTCCATCTGGCGAAGGTGGTGAGTGATTATGCGCTCGAGTCGTCAGCGTGGACCGGGAGCCGAGAGGATTCACGTCCGCTCGGCCATCTTGCACGGCCACGCCCCCCGTTGGTTTTATTTTATAGCTCAAGCGCAACAATAATAAGATGATGGAAGAAGTATGGATGTTCTGGAGATATAATCGTCATGGATTTAGAGTATTTGGACTTTGGTCTTATTGTTTCAAAAATGTATAAGAAGTTTAATGTGTTTGGCAGTACGCTAAAAAGAAGGAAGAAGGCTGAGGGTTCTGGCCTTCTGTTGAATTTTAGAATTTTGTTAAAGTTCTATAATCTTTAAAGGGCTGCTGTGAGTAGTGGTAATAAAGGAGATTGCAATAATATTAGCCTGCGTGTCTTTAATAAAATCCAGATTTTCTGTCTATCAAAGCTGGGGAAAATCTACATTGTTTTCTTTAATCAAGCAGGACTTATTGAGGATGGTGAGTCCTATTGCGTGGAGATGTAGTGTGTTCTTAAGAGATGGGTAGCTCCTTCTGAACTGTAGAAGGGTTGAGGCAGTTCTGATTATGATACAGAAAGCGGTTGTCTTCTGGTTTTGTCTTTTCTGCACTTTACTTTTAAGTGTAGTGTTGCCATGGCTTCTGTGTGGTTCTGATAGAGATCAGTGCAAGTTTTGAATCTATGTAGGGCATGAGCTATGGAGAATACCAGGTGCAGTTGTCAGCATATTAATAGAACTTTTATTTTTATTTACTGGCAGTTAATCAACAATTGAAGAAATAACACAGTACAGTGCCTACTTGTACAGTACCCAGCATTACTACAGCTTGCATAGATCACAGTCCAGAGAACCTCTCACACACATAATTTGCATCCATAAGTTGTCTGTAGTGATCACATTCGCATTCCAGAGAAAAGAAAATAAGAACGGGCGGTTAGGCTGCTGAGTACATGTCAGGGGTGGCTAGTGGTTCTCCGTTCAACCAGAGGCTAAGGGGAAGGCAACTCCTATAGATCCCTGGAGCAGGTCAGGACTCCATAGCAGTTTCTTCTCCCCCACCCATCGCATCTGCCAGCCCATTGCCTATTACAGAGTAGACACATCGTGGCTGAATAAATAATCTTGTAGGGGACCCCAAATGTTATGTGCACCTGCAGAATCATAGAATAATAAAGTTCCAGTTGCTCGTTGCGGTAGATCATAGCTTTGAACCATAGTTGGACTGTCAGGGAGAGTATCACTCGCGGGTAGAGTGTCACACATCTGCACCAGGTCTGTTGGTGGAAATTAGAGGCGTATGTGTTGGGGCTGTATGTGTTGAGGAAAGTGAGGTGTCATCCTTCCAGCATGATCTGGAGCAGGTTGTACCAAACTTGTGTATTATTTTCTTCTGTGAAAAAACAAAACATCAATTCTCAGGGTACCAGTAAGGCCATGCCACGGGCATAAGACAAGTAGTTTGCAAGTGTCCTGTGACTAGTCCATTTCTGTGTGAACAGCGAGTGTGCACTGAGGTGGGTCTCCTCCAGGAGGTCCATACCCATGCTATGGTGGTCAAGGTACGCCAGTAGCTGCCTGACCTTATGAGGATTGTTAAGTCCACGAATGTTCCATGACAGGAACTGGATAGATGTTACAGCGGGCATCGTCTGTGCCACAGAGTATCAAATCTGAACAAGGTGCGTGGTGGAGTGTGTGTCCCTGGAGCAAGTAATGTGGGGTGATCTCCATAAGAGGCTTCAAAAAGTGTGATCCAGTCTAACAATTGCAAGATGCACTCTGTACTGCAAAAACAAGCATACAGCTATGTTTCCACCCTCCCAAATGCACCAGCCAACCCAACCTGCTAGTGAATAGTCCCCAGAAAATAAACCTCACCTGCAACAAAAACCAGATAAGCACCAGAAGGATGCCAGGTGCACCAAGCACAACAAGACTACCAATGGGGAGATGCCTGCCTGTTGGAGCATTTAAGAGGCAGGAATTTGTGGCGTGCCTCTTCTACCGAGGGTACAGATAGATGGAAATAGTGGATCTTTCATGCATTAAAAGTTGCTGTCACATGCCATCCGCAGAGCAGTTTTATGGTCTCTAATTTAAGGAGCCTGGCATTAATAGGCTGTGCCGGTGCCCCTAGGGTAGAAGGGAGGGGAGGGGGGGGGGGCTAGGGCCCAGTGAATGGTGAGTCCGCTCAACTGCGAATAGGGACGAAAATGCAGTGGGGCCAAACAAGGACTTGAGGAGGGTCTCCAATTAGTCTGTCATATTCCCTGTGTTTGTTGACTCGGGGATGCCCACTACACAAAGGTTATTATGTATCAATCTGGCTGCCAAGTCTTCATTTTTAGCTTTGATGAGGTTCAGGACTTTGGCCATATTGAGAAGTTTTTCGTTGGCGCTCTCTGCGTCATCTTTGAGTGTAAAAATCCAGGTCTCCACTATGGTGAGTCGCGTTTCATGTTTATTGAGAGTGATGGTTATCTTCTCTACTTGGAAAGTGAGGGTGTCCAGCTTAGTATCAACGGAGGTTAAACTTTTCTACATTTGCTGCCGGAGCATTTTAATGTCCACATCATCAATGTCCATGATGGCACTTGTCTTCTTTGCCCATCTTTGTGCTTGAAGGGGAGGCCCTAATTGCACAGTCAGGGCCTGTGTGGCTATTGAGGGCCTAGAGTAGTGATTTCTACTGTTCAGGTCCATTTCTGGTCCTTGCTGCCAGCCAGAGAGAAAAGAAGAAAAAACTCCCATGGGATGTCCCTCCTGCAAGGCGCCTGTGCTGCACAGCATTAGAGGTGCAGGCAATTGAAGTGGTCAGTATGGGCCACTCACCAACCCTGGGGCTTGTGCTTCTCTCTGGGCAGTCGCGGTACAGGAGAGATCTCTAGGCCAGAGTGGCATTCGCGGACCCAGACCATCCTCCGGAGCCCCCAAGCCTCAGACGAGAGCACACCAGTCTCGGCGGGGGGCTCTCTAGGCACGGCTGCCGCTGGGCGTATCACCCGGCAATCTCAGCCAAGCCAGGAGCCCAAATGGCAGAAATTACAGCCACCCTGGGCACACAGCGACCCCACGGCCGCCCCAGCACCCGCGGATGCTGGACAATCCTTTACGAACCGCGAAGCCGGCCCCCGCCGGAAAACTCCAGCTACGGCAGCGCTGCCCATGCAGATCCCATGCCATCTCACACAGCTATGCTGCCAGACACCTCAAAAATCACGGCAGCAGTAGCGCTACAAACTCTAACACCAGTCTTCAGGCCGAGCCGTCATCTTGGGTTGCCTCAGTCTGCCAGGAGCCAGGCCGGCCGCTGATTATTGAAGTAAGTCGGTTCTGCATCAGTGTCAGATCACGCCAGCAGGTTCTCAAATAGGGAACATAGCTGCAGCGGGTCTTAGTGGTGATCAATGGCATTGTGTGCCAGTGAGTAACGGATAGTGAGACCAGGACAAGGAGCCCCACTAAGGTGTGGCCATCTTGGAGCCAGGCAATCTGGCGCCCTTGTATTAATAGAACTTGATGGCACTGTTAGAAAGTAGACCTCAAGGGATTTCATCAAGAGGATGATGATGATGATAAGGAACAGGATGAGTCTTAGAACCCTTCACAGAACATTTATATTTTCCGATATCCAGAAGTTCCCATTTAGAGGAACTGGTGTAGTTGGTAACGTAGGAAGTGAACCATATTGCAAAAACATGTCAAAGAAGCCTGTGCATTATTGCAGCATGTGGATTAGTGTTTGTTGTTCATCTGTGCAAAGGCTGCTAAGAGGTCAAGTAGGTTTCAAAAGGCATGGGTCATTCTTAAGGCAATCAAGAGACTGTTGTTGACCATCTGAATGGTGGCATTATAAGTGTTTCAGCGAGGTCTGAAAACAGGTTTCTAGTATACTGATCTACTCTTGTAACTGAATGAAAACCTGCTTTCCTGGCTAACCTGCTCTTACCCATTTTTTCCATCACTTTTCCTACTTTTACTCCTAACCTCACTCATATCATTAATGTCACTCCAAGGCCCATCCCAATTCCTAACATTACTCCACCCATTACTTCTACTCACACTCTAGATTTCTTTCTCATAGTACTACTTTAACCCACTTATTTCTTACACTAACTTACTCCTTATTTTACTCCTCTTACTCCTATGAGAGAGGAATTTGAGCTGCTTATTAAGGGTTTTCATAACCAAGAATGGCCTAGTCTGAACCTTCAGAGAATATCCAAAAAGCAATCAGAGAACTGAACTTAAAATAACCAAGTTTTTAGCTTGAGTAGTCCTGACTGGTGCAGAGGTGCACAGGAAAAGAATTCCCTAATACTGAGGCACAACAGGAGAATTACTGGCCATATTGGCAAAATATCTGAATTGAAGGACCTTCAAGGCAGCTTTAGACTTGACAGGCTGGGAAGGAATGTAGACGGAAAAGCCAATTTTGACAGTACGTGGTTCTCGCCGAGTGACTGTCCTGATACATAAAAGGCCCTTGGAGGAAATTCTTTTAGTCACTGGACAAATGAAGGTAGGCCAAATTGTAAATGAGCAATCCATAGTCCCAAATACTTAAAGGCAAGCAAGCTGCCGCATTCTGCACAATTTGTAATCTACTGATAAGATAGTGTTGATGTCCCAGATAAAGGGCATTCCCATAGTCCTGTGTGGCTGATATAACAGGGTGGACAAATAGTCTATCGCATCAGAATGAACCAAGGCTGAGGTCCAAACGGAATAGGAGGAGACTTTCTAATCTTTTTTTAAATGTATTTATTTTTCCATAGTTTTATATAGCGCAAACTTGACCCGAAGATATCGGGTATCAGAGTGCTTTACAGGGGCCCCAGTTGCGTTACACAAGGACCCATTTTTTGTTGTTGTTGTTAGGCACGGGGAGATTAAGTGATTTGCCTAGAATCACTGGATGTTGAGCGTCATTGCCGAGACTCGAACCGGATTCCCCAGATTTGAGATCGACCGCCCCAGCCGTTAAGCTACATCTTCTGTTATTAGAGCTTGAGTTATGTTCACTTACGTCCACACAGCCACTACATTTAGACATGCCTGAAAGTTGGTGGGGGAGTCTGCCAGAAGGCCATCCAAGCGCATTAGAATTTGCATATCTAAAGTACTAAAGAATAAGTTACATATCTTCAATAACGCTTTTCTTTTCTAACTGCAATATCCTTACCTTGTGAATATACTCAGGCACCAAACTGGATATAGAGGTTTTTAGAGCACTGATTCCACACGTGCCAGCAGGTGGAGTCGTGCGGCTCCACGTCAACTTCACCCAGCCCCAGAAGTGACATTCGAGCCACATATAAGCGCCACTCAGGCATGCTTATGTTAGTTTGTTTCTTGACAATGTCCGTGCTATCGGATGTGAAGCCTAATTATTGAAAAGGAGTGTCAGTGTGCATAGCTCTACATTGAGACCTCTTTACAGCATATCTACCATAAAGTGAGTTAACGAAGGTTAGAAACTTCTTCTTCGAATGCATACTTCTAACAGCAGATTCCTCACTTTTAGAATAGATACCAAAGCAGTACTTCTTAAGGTGGTGGGTCTGTAGAATGGCACAAAATAAGCCCTGCAGGGCCAAATGGGCACAGTACCCCTCTAGTCAGACCTGGCGATTAAGGCAGTAGTGCTTCGTGAATGTGTGAATTGACACCCATGTAAAAACCTGACCGATCTCAAGAACAGATATTCGACATGCCAACGCAGTGGAAGCAGCCTTACCTGTGGTCTAAAGAGCCCTCAGTGCCTCCAGAGGCTGCTTCTTGGCCAAGGCATAGCAGATCTTAACACAGAAGACTACCCATCTCAATTGATCCATGGCCTTACCCTTCTTTGCCAAGAGAATGCTATGAACCTGCCCGATGATGGTGCCTGGAACAATCAATGTAAAAACAAAAGGCTCTTTGGGGTCCAAGCAATGGAGTCACTTTTCCTCTTTTAAGGGGTGAGGAGGAGCAAAGAATGCTGGCAGAGTTATGAATTGGCTGACATGAAAAGGAGTCACAACTTTCAGCAGAAATGCCGCTCTGGTCCTCAACATCAGTTTGGCTGGAATACGGAGGCTGAATGGTCAGAGCTTGCAGTTTACTCAGTTGATGCATGCAGAAGTTATTGCAATCAGAACGACTGTGAACAGTCAGACGATGCAAAGGACAGCTGTGCATTAGCTCAAATGCGGTACACTTAAGAAATGAGTGTACCAAATTAAGTTACCACTGCAGCATCACAAAAGGTATGGGTGGGAACATATGAACTAGACCTTCAAGAAACTAAATCACATGGACAGTTGATTTGGTAATTGCAAAAAGGCTAACAAATAACTTTCAACACTGCCCCCGGCAAGTCCTTCCTGGGTTAAAGACAGCACGAAAGCAAAATATTTGACAACTTTGTATGCAACAGGGTCTCTACAGTGGGAAACAGACCAAACTACAAATTTACCCCAGTGCTCTTCATAAACAGAATTTGTAGATGAGATCCACAACTTTGGGAGTGAAGTCAAAGCAGTCAACTGTCACAGCTCAATCTCCACGTATGGAGGTGAAGATTGCACAGGCCTAGGTGTAGGATCCTGCCCTGCTACTTCAACACAAGATACTCCTGAAGCACCAGCCTGATCAGAGGACAGATGGTTATGCCCAGAAGTTCTGGCTACCACACTCTACTGGCCCAATTTTGAGCCACTAGGATGAATTGGGCCCAAAAGGGCCTGATCTTTTTCAGAACCTGGTACAGGAGAAGAAGCGGCAGGAAGGCATACAGGATACTGTGCTCTACTCTAGAAGGAATGCATCACAGAGAGAGAGCCCCAGGACTCAAGACCACATCCCACACTGCTTGTTGAAGTACCACATGACGGTGCATTGTCTGTGAGAACCTGGCCCATTCTTCACTCGCCAAACCCAGCAGTGACACATCCATCACCACAGTCAGTTCTGGGTGGGGTAGGGAGTGGGGGCTGCTGCTGGCCCAATGGCAGTCCAACAGCCACTACTGCAGGTCTTTTGCAGTCTTCTCTGAAACCTGGTTGGTATCCGGCAGGTTCCCTTGGTATTGAGCCCATTGCAACTTCAGAGCCCACTGCAAAGCCCGCTTGTGTTAACTGGCGTAGTCCACAAGCAGAATGCAGGAGGTTAATAGGCCAAGAAGTCTCAGAGCCACTCTCACTGAGAACCATGACCGAGATACCCCGAATGTCCTGGACTCGTTGAACCAGAGGGAAGGCTTGAATTTGCACCATATTCAGAATGGCTCCAATTAAAGGGAGCCTCTGTGAAGGAGTCAGGTGTGACTTCAGCACGATGATCGGCAACCCCAAAGATGTCAAGAGGTCCGCGATCATCTGGAGGTGGTTCACAAATGAATGTGACAAGCCCATATTCTACAGGCAGTCGTTGAGGTAGGGGAAGACTGGTATACTCGACTTCCGAAGGTGTGCTGTGACCACCACCATCACTTTTAAGAACTACCAAGGGGCACTGGTGAGGTCAAAGGGGAGCACAGAAAACTTAAAATGCTATTGGCCCACCTTGAACCGCAGATGACAACTGTGGGATAGAAGGATGACAATATAAAAATAAGCTCATCCAGTGCTAACATCCAGTCTCCTGGATCCATGGCAGAGAGAACCTGCACCAGCATAAGCATCTTGAATTTGCCCTTTTTCAGGAAGATGTTGAGAGGGTGAATTTCTAAAAATAGGACAAAGGCCTAGGGCCTTCTTTGGGACCAGGAAATAACTGGAATAAACTCTAGCCCCATTCCCATTCCTATTCCCATGCTGGAACCCTCTCCGTAGTTCCTTTATCCAAAAGAGCATGGTCTTCCTGCTGCAGAATGGCCAAAAGGTCCCCGAACGTCACTTTGGCATAGGTGGATAATGCAGTGAATGAACAAAGAAGTTTGAATGATTTTGGAGGACCCGCCTGTCGGATATGATGCTGTAACCTGTATCAGCCTGCTTTCTGCAGGGTGGCCATCTTCTGCAGAGAGCAAACTAAAATAGGTTGGAAGCTGAAGAGGTGTGGGCAGGGGACTGGACAGTACAATTACTCTGCTGGCCTAGACACTGTTGGCTGGATTCCCGGCCTCCAAAGGACAGGGGGGGTCTGTTGCAGGGACCATGGACCTTGGCGTTGACTTTGCACCAAACTCCTTCGGAAGCCTCGAAAGAGGCAAAATTGCTGGGGATACCACTGCATAGGTGGAGAAAGGTGGAGAAAGCTCTCCTATGCCAAGACTGCATTATCTCCGAAGTCGCAGGTGCCATCAAAGGGCTTAT
The DNA here is from genome assembly GCA_963921515.1 of Calotriton arnoldi. Lineage (NCBI taxonomy): Eukaryota > Metazoa > Chordata > Amphibia > Caudata > Salamandridae > Calotriton > Calotriton arnoldi. The sequence goes on from CAWUFW010001289.1 coordinate 1,668,936, forward strand.
CTATTAATGACGTTTTGACCTCACCCCAAAAAAAACTGCATCTTAGCCACACATTGTGCGAAGCACTACACAGGTACTGACTGCTTTTCCTAAACAGCAAGTAGTGTCCGGCCGAGAACAAATTATATATTTCACTGCATCGTGGCCATCCGAAATTATCTATGGTAAGTTGGTGCAATATTATTCAGGGACTCGCTCACCAGACCCCACAATTTATGCAAATATCTTCCCAAGAGGCAGCTGTTATTGACAGAACGAAGGACAAGACTGACAAGAGAAAATATACATTTTCCAATGCTTCCATATGTTTGGATTCCTTCTCAGAGGGACTTGTAGGAAACAACTTTGGGATCAGGCTGCTCATAGAGGCCTAGACAACCTGGCTTTTCAGCTGGAGGATGCTGAGTCAGGAAGGCAGGGCCTCGTGGGGCAGGTCTGTAACATCTAGCCACATGCCTATTTACCAACATGCTAGAGCAGGATTCAGCCTATTTGGCCATTAATGTGTCAGTGAACACATCATTAAAAGGGAGAAGCGGTTCTATGGATGCCTGTTTGGGCTTGCAGTACTTCCGTCAGCACATTAGTTTTAACCTCAACGGATGGTATTTGTAGGTCCAAAAGTTTGTCTGAATGCCAGAATACCACAGCAAACAAAGCTTATCGAAGCTTATTTCTCCACAGAGGGACTGGGGGAACTCTACCCAATGTCAGGTGAGGTGTCCAATTCACTGTTCTCCTTCAAGTCCATTTACACATTTGCATCATTATAATTTTGGGCATCATCCTAGACATTGTAAGCTCTAAAGTTAGGATGACTTTGATCAGAGTCAGATCCAAACATGTTGTGTGAAGGACTTGTGGGTGACTCCCTGGTAGGAGTAGTGTCTTGTATGAGTTGGAATGAAGTTTGACATGTTGCATCAATGCTGGTGCAGCACACAACTTCTCTCGGGGTTGAGTTGGAATGGTTTCAGAGTCGGACAAAATAATCAAGTACTCTTCTGGCACCTGCTGTATAAGGAGCATAGTTGAACAATCAAACAATCAGTGTTCATGTAAAGCGCAACTACTCATCTGTGAGAATCTCAAGGTGCTGTTGGGGTGAGGGGGAGGGGTTGTCTGCGGTTCAGTCGAAGAGCCAGGTCTTGAGGTCCTTCCTGAATTGTGGCAGTGATGGTGATTACCTGAGGTGCAGAAACCGGGAGTTCCAGGTCTTCGCAGCGAGGTAGGAGAAGGATCTTCCTCCATCCGTGGTCTTGCGAATCCATGGGATGATGGCCAGGGCCAGTTGGGAGGAGCAGAGATGTCTGGTGGGAGTGTAGAAGGAGAGGCAGTGGTTGAGGTATGCAGGTCCAGCGTTGTGGGGGGCTTTGCAGGCATGCGTGAGAAGCTTGAAGGTGATTCTCTTGTTGACAGGTAGCCAGTGAAGGTCTCTCAGATGGCCAGTGATGTGGTTGCAGCGTGGGCTGTTCAGGATTTGTCTGCCGGAGCTGTTCTGGATGGTCTGCAGTTTTTTGTGTGGAGTTTCTGGGTGGTGCGGGCGTAGAGTGCATTGCCGTAGTCGAGTCTGCTGCGGACGAGCGCATGGGTGACCATTTTCATGGACTCAGTGGGGATCCACTTGAAGATCTTAATCAATCAATCAGGGGTTTGTTAAACCGTGACTACTCATCCGTAAGGGTCTCAAGGCGCTGGGGGGGGGGGGGGAGGAGGTGCAGGTTCCATTCCATCAAGGAGAGGTCTGTCGAAGAGCCAGGTTTTGAGATTTCTTGCGAAGATGGGGAGCGATGTCTGTCTGAGGTGGAGCGGAAGGGCGTTCCATGCTTTGGCCGCGAGGAAGGAGAAGGAGCGGCCTCCCGATCTGGTCTTTCTGGTGCGGGGGACCACGGCGTAGGAGAGCTGGGCTGATCGTAGGGTCCTTTGGGGTACGTGGAATTTGAGTCGGCTGTTCAGGTATGCTTGTCCGGTGCCGTGGAGGGCCTTGTGTGCATGGGTGAGCATCTTGAAGGTGATTCTCGCCTCGACGGGGAGCCACTGGAGTGTGCGCAGGTGCTGGGAGATGTGGCAGTGTTTTGGCAGGTTGAGGACCAGTCTTGCGGCGGCGTTCTGGATGTTCTGTAGCTTGCGTGTGAGGTTTTTGTTTATTCCGGCGTAGAGTGCGTTGCCGTAGTCGAGTCTGCTGGTGACCAGGGCGTGAGTGACGGTCTTTCGGTGTTCGAGGGGGATCCATTTGAAGGTCTTACGAAGGAGGCGGAGGGTGTGGAAGCAGGAAGACGAGACAGAGTTGATCTGGCGGTCCATTTTGAGCTCGGAGTCCAGGATGATTCCCAGGTTGCGTGCGTGGTCCGTGGGGGTTGGCGGGTTTCCGAGGGCGGGGGCCACCAGGTGTCGCTCCAGGCATCGGGGTTTGGGCCCATGATGAGTACTTCTGTTTTGTTGGTGTTTAGTTGTAGGCAGCTGTTTTTCATCCAATTGGCGACGGCTTCCATGCCTTCTCGAAAGTTGCGTCTGGCGGTGTTGGGCTCATTGGATAGGGAGAGGATGAGCTGGGTGTCGTCTGCGTATGACACGATGTTGAGTCCGTAGGTTCTGACGATGGGGGCGAGTGGAGCCATGTAGACGTTGAAGAGCGTCGGGCTGAGGGAGGAGCCCTGGGGGACTCCGCAGGTGGTAGGTGTGGGGTCCGAGAGGAAAGGGGGGAGTCTGACCCGCTGCATCCTGCCGGAGAGGAAGGAGCGGATCCAGTCGAGAGCCTTGTCCTGGATTCCTGCGTCGTAAAATGTAAATGCGTCGTAGAGTCTGCGTATTAGGGTGTGGTGGGAGACTGTGTCGAATGCCGCTGATAGGTCGAGGAGGATGAGGGCTACTGTTTCTCCTTTGTCCAGTAGGGTGCGGATGTCGTCTGTTGCGGCGAGAGAGCGGTTTCCGTACTGTGGTTTTTTCTGAAGCCGGATTGGGAGGAGTCGAGGATGTTGTGTTCTTCAATGAATGTGGCGAGTTGGCTGTGATGGCTTTCTCGATGACTTTCGCTGGGAACGGGAGCAGGGAGATGGGTCTGTAGTTTTTGAGGTCGGTGGGGTCTGCTGAGGGTTTCTTTAGGAGGGGGTTGACCTCGGCGTGTTTCCAGTCTGGGAACGAGGCGGTCGCCAGGGAGCGGTTGATGGTGTGGCGGAGCATGGGTGCGATGGTGTCGGCGGCTCTGTTGAAGATGTGGTGGGGGCAGGGGTCCGTGGGGGCCCCTGAGTGGATTGACTTCATTGTCTTCAGTGTGTCTTCGGTGGTGAGGGCTGTCCAGTCGTCAATCGCTGGTTTCCGGGTGTCGGGGGTGGTTGGTGAGGGTTCAGTGTGTTGGTTGTCTTCGTCGAAGTTGTCGTAGATGCTCTTGATTTTGTGGTGGAAAAAGGTGCTGAGTTTGTCGCAGAGGTCTTGTGAGGGAGGGATGTCGGTGAGACTCGCTGGTGGGTTGGGCGAACTCCTTGATGATGCTGAAGAGTTCCTTGCTGTTGTGCGCGTGGCTGGAGATTCTGTCTTCAATCGCTTTTTTCCTCGTTTCTCTGATGAGTTGATGGTGGGCGTTGGTGGCGGCTCTGAAGTTGTTGTGGGCTTCTGTGGATTTGATGTTCCTCCAGGCCTTTTCTAGGCAGTGGCATGTGCGTCTGGACTCTCGAAGTTCGGTGGTAAACCATCTGGCTTTCTTGGCGCGGGTATTGTTGTTTTTCTTGAGGGGGGCTATGGTGTTGGTGCTGTCCGAGATCCATCTATGCAGGGTTCGGGCTGCGGTGTTGGGGTCGTCGTTTTCCGCGATGGTTGGGGTGGAGTTGTTGAGTGAGGAGGTGAGCTGGTCGTCGGTGATTTTGGTCCAGTTTCTTCGTGGAAGCAGGTGCTGGTGTCTGTGGATGGTGGGTGTTCTGAAGGTGAAGTGGACGCAACAATGGTCGGTCCATGGGAGTTCGGTGGTGTGGCTGAAGGTGATGGAATTTCCTGTAGTGAAGAGGGGGTCGAGGTGTGTCCTGCTGAGTGCGTGGGCTCGGTCACGATCTGGCGGAGTCCAATGTTGTGGAGGTTGTCCAGGATGGATGTGGTGTTGGGGTCCAGTTGGTTGTCGAGGTGGAAGTTGAGGTCTCCCAGCAGGGTGTAGTTGGTGGATGCGATGGCCTGCGGGGAGATAATATCCGTGATGGAGTTGGCGAAGGGTCCGCGGGGGTCGGCAGATGAGTGTTCCTCGGAGGGTGGCGGTGGGGCTGGCCAGTATCTTGAAGTGAAGGTGTTCCATCAGTTCTGTGGGCTAGTCGGGGAGTGTGCTCAGGCGGAGGCTGGATTTGTGGACGATGGCGATTCCTCCTCCTGGGCGGGTGGGGCGGTCCTTCCTGGAGATCTTGTATCCTTGGGGGATGGCGATGGCGATGTCCGGTCCCGAGGTGGTGTTGGTCCAGGTTTCGGTGAAGAACGCTACGTCCGGGGTGGTGCTGTCGAGGAGGTCCCAGATTTCTGTGGCGTGTTTGTGGAGGGATCGGACGTTGAGGAGGAGGCATTGCAGGGTCTTCGGTTCGATTGTGTTCTTGTGTGCGGGTTGTGCTGGATCCGTGTTCTTGGCGGTGCTGCAGGTGTGCCGGCAGCGGTGACAGCTGAAGGGTCCGTGGGTGTCGGCTGGTGATGCTAGCTTGCAGTTGTTGTTGCGGCCTGGGTTGAGTGCGTGGAGTGCTGCTGGGTCGTAGCGTTGGCGGGGCGGAGGTCCAGGGTTCCTGGCGCTGGTCGCGGTGGGGTCGCGGACGGGCGCAGACGGGCTTGCCTTTGACGCGCCTTTGGCGCGCCAGCGGCGCAGCCGCGCAGTGGCCGCCATTAAGTAGGGGTCGGGGAGGGCTGGACAGCTGGGAGGCGGGAGGGGAGCTGGATTGGGCCGGTCGCGCTGGGGGGGAGGGGCCGCGGGGGCAGCAGCGGCTGGGAAAGGTAAAGGGAGGAAATAAGGGATAAAGAAAAAAGGGAAAATAAGCAGAAATAAGGCACAAAAGAGCAGAAATGCAGAAAAGTGCAGAAAGGTGAAAGATAAAAAAGGGTAGAAAAACGAGTGAAAACGAGTTAAAGAGACAGAGCGAGAGGAAGGGAAAATGAGCAGAAATAAGGCACAAAAGAGCAGAGATGCAGAAAAGTGCAGAAAGGTGAAAGATAAAAAGGGTAGAAAAACGAGTGAAAACGAGTGAAAGAGCAGAGTGAGAGGAAGGAGACAGAGGTCCACTGGACCACCAGGGATGAGGCGCAGGGAAACCTGCGGGTGGAGGAGGGCCTCGATCACCAACACTCGAGAGTGCAGGGGCAGGCCTCACTTAATGGTGGAGCTGCGAGGGTGGGAGAGCAATTTCACTGACAATGAGTCAGTGGTCTTGAATGAGGCGGAGCGTGTGGAAGCAGGCGGACGTGACGGCGTTGATTTGGCGGTTCATTGAGAGAAAGGAGTCTAGGATGATGCCGAAGTTTCGTGTGTGGTCCGTAGGTGTGGGGGGATTCAGAGCACTGCGGGCCACCAAGAGTCGTCCCAGGCGGAGAGGGAGGAGCCCAGGATGAAGACTTCGGTCTTGTCTGAGTTAAGCTTGAGGCAGCTGTCCTTCATCCAGGTGACCACTGCCTTCATCATGTGTGGAAGTTGCTCTTAGCGGCTGTGGGTTCGTCTGTGAAGGAGAGAATCAGCTGTGTGTCGTCGGCGTAGGAGACTATGTTGAGTCCATGGCTTCTGACGATGGCAGCAAGCGGGGCCATGTAGATGTTGAAGAGGGTGGGGCTCAGGGAGGAACCCTGATACACTTCGAAGCTGGTCTCTGTGGGTTCTGAGTTGAACGGTGGAAGTCTGACGCTCTGCATTTGGCGGTGAGGAATGAGCAGATCCATTCTAGGGCTTTGTCGCAGATGCCGGCGTGGTGGAGTCTTGAGCAGAGGGTGTGGTGGGAGACGGTGACGAAGGCAGCTAAGAGGTCCAGGAGGATGAGGGCTGCAGTCTCGCCTTGGTCGAGCAGGGTGCGGATGTCGTCTGTAGTGGTGAGGAGAGCAACTCAGTGCTGTGGTTGCTTCTGAAGCCTGATTGGGAGAGGTCCAAGATGTTGTTCGTTTCGATGAACTCGGAGAGTTGGGCGTTGATGGCTTTCTCGATGACTTTGGCTGGGAGGAGGAGCAGAGAGATGGGTCTGTAGTTCTTGAGGTCCGTCGGGTCGGCAGAAGGTTTCTTCAGCAGGGGGTTGATCTCTGCGTGCTTCCAGCCTTCCAGGAAGGTTGGCAGACTCGATGGAGCAGTTGATGGTGCGGCAGAGTTCGGGTGCGATGGAGGTGCCTGCTCTGTTGAAGATGTGGTGAGGGCAGGGATTCGAGGGGGCTCCTGAGCAGATGCTCGTCATGATCCTGAGGGTGTCGTCAGTGGTGAGGGTAGTCCAGCTGGTCAAGATCTGTTGGGGGCTGGACCCATTGGGTCCAGTTGTTGCAGGTGGGGTGGGTGAGTCTTGGGTAGCAAAGCTGTCGTAGACCTCCTTGATCTTGCGGTGGAAGCAGGTGGCGAGGTTGTCGCAGAGGTCTTGGGACGGAGGGATGTCTGTTGTATCTGTGCTGGGTTTGGCTAATTCTTTGACCACTGCAAATTCTTTGCTGTTGTGTACGTTGGCGTTGATGCGTTCCTCTAAGGCTGCTTTCTTTGTTGTTCTGATGAGGCAGTGGTGTGCGGTGACAACAGATTTGAAGGCTGCGTGGTCTGCTGTGATCATGCTGCTCCTCCATCTTTTCTCAAACCCTCTGCAGGTGCGCCTGGACTCATGGAGGGTGGAGGAGAACCAGCTGGCTTTCTTGGAGGGCTGCTTGCCTGAGGGTTTGAGGGGGGCCAGTGTGTTGGAGCAGTCGGAGATCCAGCGGTGGAGGTTGCATGCTGAGGTATTGGCGTCCATGGATGTCTGTTGTGTGGTCTTGCTGAGGGCGATAGTGAGCTGGTCTTCGGTGACCTTGTTCCAGCTTCTGCTATGAGTGCGTTCGGGTTGGTCTGGATCGGGAAGTAGATGTGCTCTATGTCGGGTGAACGATGGTGATGCCTCCTTCCGGTAGGATGACGCGGTCCTTGTGGATGATTTTGTATCCGTCGGGGATGGTGGTTGCGATGTCCGGGGCTGAGCTGGAGTTCATCGAGGTTTCTGTGAAGAAGGCGACGTCTGGGAACATGGAGTCGAGCAGGTCGCAGATCTCCACGGCGTGTCTTTTGAGGGTGCGGGTGTTGAGCATCTGAGGTGGTCGCGTCCGGTTCTTGAGGGTTGTGTGGTCCTTGGGTCTGGTGTGCGGAGGCCGGCGAAGGTGCACGGGCCTTGGGTGTACTTCGGCGACGGGAGGTGGCAGGCGGTGTGGCGTCCGGTGTTGAGAGAGTGGAGGGTGCTGGCGTCATAGCAGTGGATGGTCTGTGGACCAAAGCCCGTGGCGCTGGGCGCGGTCCAGGCACGGACAGACGCAGATAGGCTTGCCTTTGGCTGTGCCAGCGGCGCGGCTGCCATTAAGTAGTGTGTGGGGAGGGCTGGGCAGCTGGGAGGTGGGAAAGCGGCACTGGAGGGGCCAGTGGGGGATGAGCAGAGGCAAGGACATGGAGGGAAAAAAGGCACAAAAGTGAACAAAAAGCAGAAAGAGAATAACATGGCCAAAATGCAGAAAAGCAGAGAAGATGAAAGTAGGGTGAAAATGAGATCAGAGGAGAACAGGCAGAAAGCAAAGAGACAGAGGGCAGAGCAGCAGCAGCAGAACAGAGAAGCTTCCCACTAGACCACCAGAGAGGGCCTCGAACTCGCAGACCTGCGAGGGTCAGGGGCAGCAGCTACCAGGCAGAGCCATGCGGGAAGGGAAGCAGTTCACTGACAAGGTCGATGTGACAAGAACCAAGTGGGTCTTGGCACTGGGGGTCAAGTCTGATGTCAGGGTGGACTCTACTGTGGGGTTAAAAGAAACAGGTGGCGTCAAGGGCAAATTCGACAATGGTAATCTGACTGGAGGCACCCTGGATCAGTGTAGCCTGAAGGTGTGCCAGAGAAAGCTGGAAGGGTGCCAAATATGCACAACAGTGTTTCTGTGCCAACCTCTATTGACTGCCACATCGCCGACAGAAACGAAAACTCAGAGCGCATCCTGATGTCCATGTGACTTCTCTTACAGAGAGTGGAGGAACAGGCAGGAATCCTGCATCAATTTCTTGCTTTTGTTGTTCTTTGACTTACCAGAGGACTTCAAATGGGAAGATGATCTGTCGCCAGAACGGCCCGAAAGAGGGGGATTGTCCATGCCCTTGATTCGACCAGGAGCAGAGTTACACATTTCCATCAGTGCATGGTCAAGCAGAGTTTGGTTTTGCGGTCCCCGTTTATCTTGGGGTTTACCCGGCCACATACTTTGTGGGTATCTGTTACAGACATCTGTTTGTGACAGTCCCATCAAGGTTTAAACCCTGTGGTTTTAGGTGGGGACAAGTTCCCTTGCATACTGTTGAAGAATTGTTGCAAAAAAATCTCATAGAAAACTAGGAAAAAGCTCCAGATTAACTTCTGAAGATGCTGAGAGAAAGGAACTGATGTCAGCACACAGAGGTGGAGGTTGTATGCAGTTCCAAGGTCAATTGTGAGGCAGGGCAAAGCTGACATGAAACTACATGATGACACTTGCTGGTGCACAGAAGCAAAATCTCCAAATCCAGTCTGGCGCCTGGAGGGGATTTCCAAGGCGAGGTATCTGCAGTCAGAAGTGTCTACCAGAACATAAATCTAATTATGCACTAAGTGCACTCAAAATAGTAATAGACCCACTGAATAGCAGTAGTAGTAGTATTAAGCTTATAAGCGCGCGGCTACCCCTAACGGAGGTGTCCCGAGCGCTAGCGGAGACAGAAAAAGGTGAGGGCGAGTTATCGTGAGCTACAGTGTGCTAAGGAAGGCTGAAGAGCCAGGTCTTCAGGACTTTCCGGAAAGTGGATTCCGAGTTGGCCTTTCTAATGTGTTCAGGCATGGAGTTCCACAAGATCGGGGTTTTGACGGGGAAGGAACGTCCCCCTAGTCTGGCCTTTGAAAAACGGGGGGTGACAAGGCGTTCAAGATGGTTTGACCTTAGGGTCCTTGTCTGATGGTATTTACGAATTCTCTTCCTTCGATATTGAGGACCAATATCGTTGATTGCCCTATAGGCCAGAGTCAGTGCCATGAATTCTGTCCTCCTTCTGACGGGCAGCCAGTGGAGGCTACGTGAGTGAGGGGAAATGTGATGCCGTAGCGGGACGTTTCTGATAAGCCTGGCGGCCGCGTTCTGTACAGTTTGCAATTTCCTGATCAGGTATGCTGGCAGACCCAAGTACAAACTGTTTGCGTAGTCTAGCTGCGACGTGATCAACGCATGGACTATTGTTTTCCTGCAGTCCATGGGTAGGAAGTGAAGGAATCTCCGTAGGGCCTTCATTTTCCAAAAGCAGGACGAGGATACATGGCCTATCTGGGTCTTGCATGACAAGGTGGTATCAAATTTGAACCCCAGATTCCTTGCAGAAGGGACAGGGAGGGGGGGGGGGATTGAGCTCTGCGGGCCACCAGAGGTCGGATAGAGGGGGGGGAAGGCTGATTGAAGAACAGTACCTCTGTTTTATCCGTATTCAACTTTAGGCAATTAGCAGTCATCCATGCTGAAATGTCCATAAGAGACTGCCTAAAGTTTGTAAATGCGGCCTCAGAGCGATCCTGGAAAGAAAACACAAGCTGCGTGTCATCAGCGTACGAGATAACATCTACACCGTGTTGCTTTACCAGAGGGGCAAGGGGGGAAAGGTAGACATTAAAAAGGGTCGGGCTAAGGGCCGAGCCCTGAGGAACTCCACAAATCAGGGGGCGAGAAGTGGAAGTGTAGGGATGCAACCGTATTCTCTGGGAGCGGCCTTCTAGAAAGGAGCTGAACCAGGCTAAGGTGGTCCCTATCACTCCCAGCTGTCTAAGCCTATCTAAGAGTATCTTATGAGACACTGTGTCGAATGCTGCCGACAGGTCCAGTAGCACCAGCATCGCATAGCTCCCCTTATCCATTGTCTCCCGGACAGTTTCTGCTACTTCGAGTAGTGCTGTCTCAGTGCTGTATCCCGCTCTGAATCCGGACAGAGATTCATGGAGTAGTTTATTGGATTCAAGAAACTTGGATAGCTGTTTCTGCACTTCTTTTTCGAGAATCTTTGCTGGTGCTGGCAGAAGGGAGATGGGTCTAAAATGTTTCAGTATTGCTGGATCTGCATACTCCTTCTTGAGGATCGGTTGAACAAGAGCGGTTTTCCAGATGGATGGATAGGTGCCAGTTTCCAGAGAAGTGTTCCATAGCTGGTTTAGAGCAGGGTTGAGCAGTGGGGCTAACAATTTGAAAAACCTGGCCGGGCATGGGTCAATTGGAGATCCAGATTTAGTTTTTTCCAACTGCCTAAGGGACGTATCCGGGTCAAAAGGGCTAAATTCTGACCATGAATTTGTCGGGGAGGGGAAAGACAGTGGTATGTTTGATGATTCCGTCCCTGGAAATACTGCGTAAATGTCTTGGATCTTCTCCTGAAAGAAGACCGAGAGATCTTCACAAAGAGTGGCAGAGGGGACTATATTGCTTTTCATTGTCTCTGGTTTAATGAACCCTTGGACAATTTTAAAAACTTCCGTAATGGAGTTGTCGGCTGATTTAATTTGATTGGCAATGTGGTCCCTTATGGTATTGCGTTTTAATTTGTGAAATTGTTTTAGTGCTGTTCTGTATGTATTTTTCGCCTCAAGATTGTAGGTTTTACGCCAGATCTGCTCAAGTTTCTTGCAGCGGCTTTTTTCTGAACGGAGTTCTGGCGTAAACCAAGGGGCAGAGGGTTTATTCCTGGCCAGTTTCATAACTTTCATAGGAGCTATTTTGTCTAGGGCCGAAGTGACCCAGTGGTTGAAGATTACGGCGTCACTGTTCGGTTCTCCGGTAGGTAACATAGGAGTATTTGTTAATACCGGGCCTAGTGCTTCGGGGGTAACTTTCCTCCAATTTCTTCTAACTTCGTGCTCGGGTTTCCTAACGCTGTGGTTTATGGTGGTGGTTAGATTGAAAGGAATGAGACTGTGGTCTGACCATGTGAGGGGAATTGGATCCTCTGTTGTTAGGGTGGGGATATTAGTAAAGATGAGATCCAGAGTGTGGCCTGCCAAGTGTGTGGGCAAATAGACCAATTGCTTAAGGTTCAATCCCTTAAATGTCTCCGCTAGTTGGGTGGCCAAGGGACAGGTCTATTAGAAGGACCCTGTGGAATACAAGACTATAAGAAAGTTAATTATGATATTGACAGGTGAATGGAAAGACAGACTTGGTTTTGTTTGACAGAAAAGATGTTATCGGTTTTAAAACTTGAGAAGTAGCCTCCATTTGCTGAAGCCTGTCTTGCAAAGTTGAAAGATACTGTCAAAGGCAACAGAAAGGTCTAAGCAAATTGAGAGCATATCACCACCTCCATTCAGTGTGACCACCATAGTTTACTGCCGTCACTAATACTGTTGCCATGCTATGGCACATAAGGAAACCAGATTGCACTGAACCAGGATTATGTTCTTCTCACAGAAATGGGACAGCGGACATTAACAGATTTCTCTAGCATCTTTGCTTGGTGCAGAAAGAAAGACAGGGGCAGATTTTCATAACTTTAGGACCTACATTAGTTTTGTATCAGCATAGTGTGGATAATCACATTTTTTACAAAGAAGGCAGAACCAGAGAAGTGATAATAACAATATGAAAAATGGGGGTTATCATGAAGGAAACCTTTTTATTGGTGAGCAAGCGTCCAAGGGGGATCCTGATTTGACGATACCAAAGTTGTGTGATGTCCTCTAAGATAAAAGCCTTAAAGTAATCTAAAACAGCGACATCATCCAAGTTGAAGCTAAGCTATTTTACAGTATGCGATAGAGAATAGGAAAAATCTTCAAGTTTAAAAAGGTCATGAAGAGATTAGTCAAACTTATTTCTAAAATAAGCTATGACAAGGAGAAATGCTTATACTGGCAGTCTGTCAAGGCATGTGCACTGAGTGAAAATGCCCTCAAATGTCAGTGTTTTTAAGCAGACTTGCGTGTCATCCACACATTGTTCTAAGGAGACACCCATATTTTCTAACATAAGATTTAGTGTTGCCGAGTAAATGTTTGAATAAGGTCAAACAGATGACTGAGGGTTGGGACATGCTGTTTGCCAAATCAGCAAATTTCTACTTTCATTCTATAAGAAATATAATCACCTAATCTTGGCAGACCAGTTGACAATATAAGTTCAAACATTAATTGTCTCCAGAATTTCGGAAACACTATCCTAGCAGGTACTCCATAGTACTCATTGTGTAGCTTGTGGACCCAAATTCGCAGAAAGCGCCTTTTTAATGCTTTTTAATCTGCTTAAAAATATTGTTTGTTTACTGGAATTGAATCTGCTACCTTGAATCTGAATTTGACACTTTTGCTTTTTACTGTTCATGTTGCTTAAAAACAGTCACAAAGTTACTTTGACCAGGGGTGTTGTAACAGGAGCGTTTTTGCTCATTTTTAGCTGATCTGCACTAGTGTTTGCACTTTATTCTTGAGAAGGGGGTTTGCACGCTCCGAACTACTGCTACTGCCGCCATTTTAGGTCAGTCAGTGTTTATTTGCTGCCGGCTTTTGCCAAGATACTGGAGAAATGTATAAACTATCAACTTTCTGGCTTTTTAGAGAGGAACAAGCTGCTACACCCCTCCCAGTCAAGTGTTTGCCCTGGATTCAACACAAGACCACTCTCCTGGAGGTTGCTGACACTATTAAACTGGAGTTGAATCAGGGGAATCAGGTAACCCTGATTCTCATTGATCTATCCGCAGCTTTCGACACAGTCTCGCACCCTATTTTATTACATTGCCTAGGTGACATTGGTTTGAGTGGCTTCGCACTGGCCTGGCTCCGTTCCTTCCTTACAGACAGGCACCAATCTGTATGGAAGGCCCCATTCGCTTCAGAACTAAAACCTCTGGGTTTTGGGGTACCCCAAGGGTCTGCACTGAGTCCTACACTCTTTAATGTTTATATGTCCCCACCCCCGGCAACCCTTGTTGAGTCCTTCGGTGTACATATAGTTTTGTACGCAGATGATACACAATTGCTCCCACCCTAGAAAAAGCCCCAAATGCGCTGAGCAATTTTAAGGCCTGCATTTCTGCAGTGTTTTACTGGATGTGCAACAGCAACCTGAAATGGAATGCCAGTAAAACCGAAATATTGCGCTTTGGGATCCACCTCCCCCCGAATGTAATAATAATATTTGGCCCAATGGCGTCCCGCCTCCACCAACCCCTGCTGCGGTGGCCCGCAATCTGGGAGTGAAATTCGACAACTCTGTCAGCTTTGTCCCCCAGTTAGCGAGTGTCGTTGGCTCCTGCTTCAGACTACTAAAAAGCTTTAAAAAGTTCCTCTACCCTCTCCCTGTTCCACAGCAGAAAACAGTGACCCAGTCCCTGATTACCTCAAGTCTGGATTACGCAAACTCCCTCTATCTGGGCCTTCCGGCCTATCATCTGAAGAATAAGGTTGGTGCAGAGTGCCGCAGCACAACTACTACGGAGACTGCCCAGGAGGACTCACATCCAACCTCACCTGAAAGAACTTCACTGGCTTCCCATCAAGGAGTGAGTGAGGTTTAAAGACACACAAAGCTTTCTATCACTCTGGCCCTCAATACTTGTCGAAAAGGAGTATCACCTATTATCCACCTAGTTCACTCTGTTCCTCCAGTTCCCTTCTGGTGGTGATCCCCAAATTTAGAAGGAAAAGGTGGGGCGGCAGCTCCTGTTCCTATCTGGCTGCTAAATATCAGAATGCCCTCCCACAGCAGCTTCGGGCCTCGAGTGTTCAAGCGCCTGCTCAAAACCTGACTTTTATGTTTTGCAATCTAAGCTCTATGACACACTGGATCAATACTTATAAATGGCACTGGGACACTCATTGAGCAGCTGTTGCGATAGATAGATAGATAGATAGATAGATAGATAGATAGATAGATAGATAGATAGATACTTCATTCACCTGCTACACTGATCATGCAAGAAGAACATTTCATCACATCACTCCTTTACTATGTGAACTCTATTGGCTTAAAATAAAAGCAAGGATCAATTAAGTGACTTTGGCTACCAAGACATTCACCTAACTATCCCCCAAACGTATTTGAACCTCTCTCTCCATATATGGAGGTATATATGAAGATCAATATAGCAGCATTCAACTTAAACTAAAAAAAACAATTAACATTGCAGGGATGTACATCAAAGAATGAAAAAAGAGAGGAAAAATCATTTATGATCAATTGACGATAACTACATTTACCGGGCTGAAGAGTTATCTTGGTGCATTAGCATTTCAAAATACGGAATAGCAGTATAAATAGCTTACAAGAGCAAGGCCAGATGACTGAAGTTCGTGTCAGAATTGGAGCTGATATGGCACTGTTGCAGCAAAGGTTAAAGTGGGATCATGTCTTCACATAGTATTCCCTGTAATCCCAACCCATCCCAAGCCCCGAGGTCTCAGGTCGGGTCCAGAGTGTCCAAATTCAGTTTGTCTCCTGAGGGTGGGTCAATAGGTAGGAGCGAAGCGGTTGCCAAATATCTTTGGGTCTGGAGGAGTGGGGCAATAGCGTCGCATAAATATCGCTGGTAGTGTCACTGTGTATCAGGTCCCTCATCCAGGCATTGACCGTTGGTGCTGCAGGGCTGCCCCAGTGTATGGAGATCTGCCTCTTGGCAATTAATAGAGCAATGGCAGTGAAGCGCCGAATTCCAGTACCTAATGTTGTAACGTATTCCAATAATGGGGAGGGGTCAATTCAACTTCAACCATCAGTGTGAGATGCCTGAAGACTGTCTCCCAATATAACAAGGCCGGTGGGCAATTCCACGCCAAGTGTTTGAAGTCGGCACTTTCAGCTGCACATCTAGGGCAAGTATGGGATTTGGAGGGGTCCATTTTGGCAAGAAGTATTTGAGTAATGTAAGCTCTGTATAAGTATTTGAAATGGAGAAGTTTGTGTCTGTAATTGTTAGATATGAAACGGGTTTCCCCCCCCACCGCTGGGCGAAGCGTCTGAGCTGAGTGATATAAGTGGGAAACCAGATGAGCATTGTCGGGCGATGTAATGACAGTAGAGAGCAGGGGGGAAATCCTGTGGTTCCACTACCAAGGACTGTAGTGCAGCAAATGCGGAGGCCCGCGTTCTATGTAGAAGGAATCTGTCCAGGGAGGACACATTATATCCCTCTGCGAAGTCAGACATGGAACGTAATTGGGCCTCATGAATTAGGTCCCCTATAGTATGTAGCCCACACGAGATAAGGTTTGTCTAGTCAATGTTTCGGTGGTCGGGGGAAGCCACAGATTGTTTGGCAGTGGTAAGTGCTGGGAGTAAGGCGCTCGGCTTGTAAATATTGGCGAAGTTTTTCCCAGGCCCAGTATGTGGTGTGTAGTGTTTGTATGTCTGTGGGTTATCTCACGAGTCCGAGGGGAAGAATGGTGGAAAGAGAGCAAGGGCGGGCCTGCGACCATTCAGGCTTCAGGTATTGCAGTCCCACGTCCGGATGATACCAAAAGTATGCGTAATGTGCTTGCGCCACTAAATAATATAGATAAAAGTCCGGGACTCCGAATCTGCCACGCGTGAAAGGCATCATGAGTGTTTGTTTGCCAGGCAATACGGCCTGTCCGCCGGTCCAGACCAACCTCGTTAACATGCCTCGCGATGTCTCAAAACATTTAGACGTGAGCGGAATGGGGATATTTAAAAAGAGATATAAAAAGCGGGGAAGCACGACCATTTTAATAATAGCAATCCTGCCAGCATTTGATAGGGGGAGTGTTATCCACCGATCTATTTGAGTTGACAATCGGTTGATAGCCGGCCATAATTTAGGCCGATGACTTCTGATGCAGTGCGATGTAGAATAATGCCCAGGTAACGAGGGGGAAAGTCCAAAGTGAAGGGAAGCGTGGCATCCGTCAGCGGAAATATTTCGGACTTGGACCGGTTTCCGACTCCCGGACAAACAAGAAAACATAGTCTGCATCGAGTGAGGCCAAGAGAGGACCCCGGTGGAATTGGAGGCCCCGCTGCAGATGTCGTTCTTGGAGATGTCGTACAAATGGGTCCATGGCAATAATAAACAGCAGGGGCGAAAGTGGACAGCCCTGCCTGGTACCTTGCGATAAAGTGAATTGGTCTGAGCTCTCTCTGTTCACCCAAAGCCGGGCTACTGGGTCTGTATAGAGAAGGCGGACGAGGTCACAAAAGCCACAAGGAAAACCCAGTCCACAGAGCACGGCGTATAGAAAAGGCCACTCTCGGAGTCGGACGCCTTCTCGGCATCTAATAGTATTGCAGCAGCGGGGAGGTCTGGTTCAATTTGATTGATGACTGCGAATACTGAGCGTAAATTAACTGACGTTGAACGGTTCAGAACTAAACCAGTTTGAAATGGAGAAATAATTTGATCTATTAAAAGTGAGATGCGTGTCGCAAGCATCTTAGCTAGAATGTTATAGTCTTGGTTAAGTAAAGATAAGAGCCTGTAAGAGGTACATCTATCGGATGGTTTACCTGGCTTAAGAAGTAAGGAAATAGTGGCTTCTCGCATCGTAGGGGAGAGTGTACCAGATTCAAGCGGTTCCGCGTAGACCGCCAAAAGATGGGGAACTAACAATGTTTTGTATGTCTTATAGAATATACCTGTGAGGCCGTCCGTGCTGGGGGCACGGGCTCCATCAAGGTCGTCTATGGCCTGTGATACCTCCTCAGCGGTTATCGGTGAGGCCAGAAATTGACGATGGCCCTCCTCAATCAAGACCATTGCCACCTAAGCCAGATACTCGGTGAGGGCGGCATCAGTTGGTGGGGAACTAGTGGTATATAAACGAGAATAGTAGGAGAGGAAGGCAGATGAGATATCTGTGCCCTGGGTGGTAGACGCGCCGTCATCCAATTGCAGCTGGGTGACATAGGAGGATGAATGCCGAGGACTAAGCAGTCTGGCCAAGGTCCGTCCCGGTCTCTCCCCCTCCCCGTATACTCTGACTCGCGCGTATTTGCCCAGATACTTAACTTCATGAGCTAAAATGCTCCTGAAATTCTACAAGGAGTTTTGCATCTGATGTAGGGAGGGGAGAGGAGGATCGTCTACCAGAGCGCGTGTGTCAAGCTCTCGTAATGCCCCTTTGGTGATGTTGAGATCACGACGAATAGTGCAAATTACTCCGGTCTGTTTGGTCATACAGATGCCACAGATATAAACTTTAAAAGCTTCCCAAAGAGTGGCGTAACGGGGCACCGAGCCTGAACTGAGTTGAAAGTATTCAACTATGGCATCGTTGATCTCGCTCCTAAACATGCCATTAAGGAGGGCTTCAGTTGGGGAGCGCCAGGGCCTATGTGGCCATGCAATAGGGGGAACAGTGAGAGATAATAGTACCGGCGAGTGGTCAAACAAGGTGCAGGCTAGATAGTCCACCAAAAGTGCGTGGATCAATAGATCGGGGTACAGATACCAGTGGTCTATGCGGGACCACGTACCCTGTGGTGCTGAATAGAAAGAAAAACCTCTATCAGTGGAGTGCTGATGTCGCCAGACGTCTGTCAATAAGTGAGTCTTCAGTAGGGCCATAAGTGCTTTTGCGGATTGTGGTTTGGTGACATGACCCAATCTGGTAGTGTCATGGGTGGGTTGCAGCGTGAGATTGAAGTCACCCCCCATTATAATGGAGTCAATGGGAAAACTGGATATGCGTGTGGAGATGCTAGGGAAAAAGTCATATGCGTCTATGTTGGGGGCATGCACATTGACCAGTAGTATCTGCTTCATACCAAGACGCCCTGTCACCAATAAATATCGTCCCTTAGGGTCTTGGACTACCTCATGAACTTGGAACAGGACTGCCTTGTGAATCAAGATGCAAACCCCTCTGGAGTAGGTGCAGTAACGAGCAAAGAATCGATTGTCACCCCAGTTCGAGGGAAAGCTGTTATTTGAAGTAGGGGCATAGTGGGTCTCCTGTAGAAAGGCTATATGCACAGTGTGCCTGGCGAGATAGGCTAATACCTGTCTCTCTTTGCGGGGGTTAGATAGGGCCCCTCACATTCCAAGACATGCACTTTAACTCCAGCGCCCTAGGATTCCACTCCAGCGCCCTGGGATTCCAACCCAGCCGTGTCATTGCAGCCATATTAAGATATATGGGGAAGCATCATTTTGGAGAATTGCGAAAGGCCAATCGGCAAATTATAGTACATCCTGCATAAAACAAACATTTGTTACATAACGTGAGACAAAACCCAACCCACCACCCACATTGGATATCCACCCAACCTATATCCGGTGAATCCCATTTTTCACCAACCAAACAGTAGGAGATCTCCTAGGGGGGAGGCAACGCTCAAAGAAGGCCGCTCTGCATTAACATAGTTATGACAGTAAGACATGTACAGACAATATTGGGAAGAAAAGTTTTACAGTCAGATGAGATATTGTCGGTGCATCTGACAGATAATAGTGAGTTCGAGAGCAATGTAGCAACAAGTTGAGCAGCTGGCTTCATCAAAGCGCCGGGGGGGAGACTGGAAAGTGGCAAATCATTTCCCCGAGGGTGAGTTCAAGTTTGGCTTGTGATGTTTCCAAAAATCCGTAGCTTCTGTGGGCGAGTCAAAAATGTGAGTCTTTCCGTTGAGCTGGATGCTGTAAAACGGGCAGGAAAAGCGCGACACACGTTTTGGCATTGCGTGGGTTTTTATTCAGTTCACACAGTTTCACAGAGGGGAATTAACACTGTCTCCGACGTCATCTGCAGGGGATACGCTTCTCCACCTTGGCGTCGCTCAGCGTTTTCTCTCACGTCGGGGTCGGATGGTGCCAGAAAGGAAAGAAACAAAGCAAAACAGCACTGATTAGTGCTCGGTTCTGTAAGGGTGGAAGGGGAAGGGCGTGTGAGGGATTGTCACCCGGTCCTAGGATCATATGGGGTGGGGGTAGGTATCCGTCACCAGGGTAGCGCAGGGACACGCGGGACAGAGAAGGTTACCCGATATGAAGGCTTTCCGGCCGGCAACCCAGATCCTCCCGGGGACACTAAATCCACCCTTTTCCCTGCTCCCCATAACGCTGACGCACCTGTTCCAGCCACGTTCCTCCTGGAGCGTGGCAGGGCGATTTGAGGGAACGTTGGCATCCTGGCTTTTCTCCGTCGGTCGCTAAGGTGGGCTCTGGTGGTCCCAGTTCTCTCGACTGCTCCCGGCTTCCAGATTCCTTCCGGATGCTCTCTTCCTCCTTCCGGTCGTCGACCCCTGTGGCATTGGTTGGTGGTTCTTTATCCGGTGATGATGCTCGTCGGCTCCACCCCCAGAGGGCGGGACAGGGATCGTCCTCCTCGTTGGTCTTAAAGGGCCAGCCATGCGAAATAGCGGGATGCCCTTGGTCACCCAGGGAGAAGTCTGAGTCCGGTGGCTGTGAAGAAGAGAGAGGGGCGGCTACATAAGGTAAGGTCCAATCGGGGTTTTCAGGGTCCGGGCTCTGACAGAGGCGTAAGCGTGCTGTGTAGAGAATGGCATATCGAAATGTTTGCCCCCCGCAGGGTCCGCTTTATGTCTTGAAATTTGCAATGGGCCTCCTGAACTATTGGAGTGAAGCCGGGAAAAAAGGAGAGCGCCATACCCGGATACTGAATTTCTCCCTTTTCCCGAGCCATGCGCAAAGCAGTGTCGCGATCGTGGGAGTTCAAGAGGCGGCTATAATAAGTCGCTGCAGAGCGCCAGGGGCTAATTGAGGAGCAAGTGCTGAGGAGAAAGTTTCCCAACCAAAAATTTCCATGAGGAGTCCTTCCACGTATGCTTCCATGGGGCCCGTGTTGGTGGATTCAGCCACCTCGGCAATGCGAATATTTTTGTGGCCTGACCTGGCCTCCAAGTCCTCCACCTTAGCCGCTGTTGCCTTGAGAATCCTTTCAGTGCGCTCTAGGCGTTTAACCACAGCCGACTGTGCATCCTCCACCTCTGAGATGCGGTGTTTTGCAGCATCGATACGGGCTTCATGCTGTTCAACGCGGCCATGAATGCCATCCAAGCGGGCCGCCAATGTATCAAATGGCGCATCTATGGCCTTGAATCTGACTCGCAGTTCAGCCATGATGGCCGTAACGCCATCTGTGGAGGGGGGGATCAGACTCAGGACGGTTGGTGGGATCTAGGGGTTTCCCACCTGGGGGACCCTCACCATCCTTGTGCCTGGGAGTCTTCGCGACATCAAAGGAGAGCTGTCGCTGTTTAGGGTCTCCGCGACCCATGGTCTGCGGCAATATTGAAGCTGTGGTAGTGCAGCTGATAGGTGCAAGGTTCAGTGTACGTTGGAGAGGATGGGCACAGATGTGGGCCAGCAGCGCAAATTCATGCACTTGAAATGAGTGACACTCCCCTTGTAAACAGCAAAGCAGGAAAAGCGTGGGTGCAATCCATCAAGCTCAATTCTAAATGTCGCTTTCAGTCCGGTGTGCAGATCTGCCCATAGTGCGAAAAACAAGTAGGAATCCCCTATTGCATCTCCTCTCCCCCAACCAGTGCCCTGTACGGCTTTGCACCACCCCCTGGGGGACGTAGTCGACTAGGCACCGGTGAAAGGTGTGCCTCATGTGATACCTTGCAGCGTTGCACAGTCCCAGGGCCCTCTGGGAGTGGCTCTCTACGCTGTTAAAATAGGACGACATTCATGGTGAGCAGTGGAGCCAGGGGGCGGCCGGAGAAGAAGCAATAGGGGGGGGGAGAAGACACCGCCTCAGGTCGCTAGGTAATTTGGGGGGTGAGGCGACGAGATGCTCATCGCACTCCTCGCACAGCCCAACGTCTCCTCCACTCTTGCATCGAGTTTTGCGCGCCTGCTCAGCCTCAGCCCTGCCCTCAGGCTCGCCCGCGACGCCTGTCATCGCGGGGCCTCTGAGGACCGCGTCAGGCCGCAGCAGGCGAGGGGCCTCGCGCAGGCTGGAAGTCCGCAATTTTCACTGCAGAGAGGTCCGGGGTGTCACAGGGGTCGGCAGGCAACCGCGGGTATGGCCAGACGCTGCTGATACGCCGACAGAGCAGAGCATGGCTGCGTTTATCAAGCGGCCGCTCAGGAGCTCCTCGGTCAAGCAGCCATCTTGGTGCTCTGCCTGGCCACGCCCCGCCTCTTGACATTCTTGTAGTTTCTTCCCAGCAAGGTATCAGCCAATAACCACACACAGAGTTTAGTATTACACGTCTTTATTCTGCTGCGTGTAACTGCAAACTCAATATTTTAAACCAAGCTTTCATGGCATTGCACTCTGACACCTATGTCACAGCTCTACGGAGTCCGTTAGGAGCCAAAAGGGTTCTGTTTTAAAATATCACAAGACTGTACATCTTTCCCACTGTTAAATAAAAAATGTAAATTTTTTCACAAATCACCGTTTGACGAATCTTCACGAAATTTTCAAAACTAATTTGATGATCACTTTAGCTCCTGTCTTGAAAATTTCGGGGTGATCCGTCAAGCGGGGGCCGAAAAAAAGGGGTGGGGGGTCCCAAAACTCTATCTCCATGTTAATTTCCATAGGAAATGTTAGACACGGCTACAGCCCGAACTGCTGAACAGAATTACACCACATTTAGCAACAAGCATTTGCAATGCAATAGGTCTCGCATTTACTAGAGTTTACGCTATTGGCATTGTAAATGACAATGCCTTTTATTTATGTTTTAAAAACCAAAACATAAATAAAAGACATTGTCATTCACAATGCCAATAGCTCAAACTCGCGTAAATGCGAGACCTATTGCATTGCAAATGCTGGTTGTTTTAATGTATTGTTTATAAACTGACATGTACTTCTCAATAAAAATTTACAAAAAAAAAAAAAGAAAAGGAATGCCTGGTGGGGATTGGAACGCCCAAAGGGGTGGGGGGAGGTGGCCTCCTATGAGAATGACTTCTCATAGTGCTTCAAACCCTGTAAAGCGGGTCATTTAGCTCGCACACTAAGGGCACCAAGAAGTTGCCAAGACTAAGGCCCGTCTAAGGGAAAAGCTGTGTTTACGAGGGATAGATGATTAGTTGCTGAGACAGTAATAACTTGCCATGCCTGCCAGGTGACAGGAGGGGCAGCCTGGCCAGCTCCCGTTGTGTTGGAAGAGCCATGGCAAACACCTTGGAGCAGTATGGATCAGTATGGATTTCGGCAATTTCCCAATGGCTGAATGATGATGGGCATTCTTAGTTCCCAGTTGTTGAAATTGTCTCATCCATGGTATTCCAGAAGGTACGTCCTTTGTTAGAAAGACCATGTGCCATGTTTAGGCTACTGGTAGAGATCAAGGCAGATAGCGGACATCCAGAGTCAGGAAACTGAATTCAAGGGCTACCGAGACCGCCTAGGAATCAAGTACTGGAAAATAATGATGTAGTGGCCATAAGCCAATGGGGAGGTGGAATGTTTTTAGGACGTTAAACAAAGCCCTCGGCATTGGTGAGGAGCAAGGAGAAGATCCTGATTGGTGGTTACACTATTTCCTGAGAGTCTGTTGTAACGCCCCACAGCTTTACCCATTGGTCGCCCATGACCCCCCTGGTAAAGTGACAGACACTGGACAGTGTTCCAGCTGGACCCATGCAGCGCAGTGTACGCCTTCAAGTCACCAAGACACAATGGCAGAAAGACACTGACAGAACTCGAAAGGCTTGTGGCACACCAACTTCAAGTGGGGGACCAGGTGGTCTTTCAAGACCTACACCCGGAGTGGAAATTTCAGACACTATTTGAGAGCAAACCATTTTGTATTTATTTATTGCAGTTTTCATAGCACGAACTCTACGATTACACGAGGTTCAACTTTTTTCGACACGTGCGGTACATTTACAAAGACAAGCAAGCCATCAGTCCTGTGACCTCAAGGTCTGTAGGGCGGCGTTCGCACAGTCCCTTCAGTGGGGTAACTCCTGGGATCCGCTGCGGCCAGGCTCTGTCGATGTAGATCCGAGGAAGGTCTGTGAAGGCTTTATAGAGTCTCGGAAGAGGTGATTACCCTTCACTCCAGTCTATGTGACTGCTTCCGGAACCGGAAGGTGATGGCGCCTCAGAGCAGAAGTCTGAGGCTCGGGCCCGGGCTAGGAGAGGGTGGCGCAGCTGGCGGAAGGGTCTGGGGACGGACTCGGGGTCCCCAGACTCTGCCCGAGCCGTGGGGGGAGTGGCGAGGCGGGTGGTACTTGCCTAGGGGTTGGGGGTGTTAGAATCCGCCTGTGTGACACTAAATAGGCGTTAGTTTGCGAACTCCACCGCCAAAGAAATTAATTGACAGTCAGCCACCGGTTTTAATACCACATTTCCCTGTTGTCAAAGGCACCCCCCCAAAGACGGGTCAGTGGGTTAAGGCACCGGCTGCACACCTGTGTGTCCGGCAAGGCTCGGGGCTTCATTCTGGTAACATGGCTTTGGCGGTCCGAGCAGGGATGTGTGTGTGTGAGATCTCTCACCGTAGCCTTGAATCGTCGTGAAATAGATTGGTGGGGGAAGGCTCTGCGCTCACGGCAGGGCATGCAGCGCAGCTCGCAGGTCTCCATTCCAATGATGTAGTCAGTGTCGCGGAGATCGCTGTGTAACCTGCACATCGGCTGTCTGAAAGAGACGCCGTGAGCGTGCACATGGCCTGTCCGGTGCCGTGAGATGTGCACGCGTATGGTGCGAGCAGGAGTTGTGAGAACGCCGCGAGCCATACGCGTGCACATCTCCTGTCTTCCCATACGCGTGCACATGTCCTGTCCCCCTTCCAAACTAAAGTCGACAACAATAGATCTCGCTAGCGACAGCGCTTCGCGCTGCGTCGCTAGGCGAGACCTAAAAAGGTAGCTCTTGGTCCAGAAAGCACTTTTTCTGTTAAATGGTGTAAATCCATTCAGTAGTTCCTGAGAAATTTAAAGAAATCTCAGATATACAACTGTGGCCGCGGTGAATCCACGAACCCTCCCGTTCTCATGCCGGAGATCTGATTGGCTGCCAACACTTCAAACCAGGAAGTGTTGGCAGCCATCTTGTGACTCGGTTGAACCGAGATACAAGAAAAAATATTTAAAAAATAGAAAAGGGGGCAGGGTAGAAACACCCTAACCCCCCTAGGACTGTTCAGAGGGTCCCACAGGGAACCCAGGGCCAAAAAAAAACTTTAAAAAAAAAAAGATACGGCAGGAGTCGCAGTGGATCCACAAATACGGACAATTTTTTTTTTTTTAAACGAAGCGCGGGCTCCCATGCTTCATTTCATTTAGGCCCCCGGGTGGGCCAGGTCCTGGGGGCAATAAAAAATAAAAGTGCGACCACCGCCCAGGGGCTAATTGTTTGAAATGCGGGGGGCACGCGAGCGAGGGTACCGCCACTTCCCCAGGGCTATTTTGAATCATAATGCGTGGGGTGGTCCAGCCCCCCCACGCAGCCCCGGGGAACGCCACCTCCCCAGGGCTACTTTTGAGATGGGAGGGGGGCTACGCCGCCCCCTCCTGGAGCCAGGGGTACTATACCTAAATGTGGGCGGGCACCACCCCCGCTGCCCCAGAGACCACCACCTCCCCAGGGCTAATTTTGAGATGGGAGGGGTGCTATGCCGCCCCCCTCCTGGAGCCGTAAAGGGCCCTGGGGACCGCCACCCCCCAGGGCCAGCTCCAGCAATGTCCCGGGGTGCCCTACCGCAGGAGCACACTTGTTTGCTATGGGATGGCGGGAGAACAAGCGAGAGCGGCCCCCCCACGGTCCCCAACGAGATCGCCATGCCCCAGGGGTTGGTGTCCCTGGGGCCAAAAATAGCCCTGGAGCTCACTTTAAAAAAAAAAAAAAAAATGGCCAGGCCCCAGGGGATGGGGTCCTGGAACAAAATTGGCCCAGGAAGGGGCACCGGGTGCCCCCTCCCCTTTTTAAAAATAAATAAATAAAGCCCTAGCCCCGAGGGATGGGGTCTCCGAGGCCCAAAATGGACCTGGAGGGGGGCCACACAGCCCCCCTTTCTAGAATTAATCAAAAATCCGAAGCCGGCAACTCGCCGGAGGCCCCGCCCCCTTTCTCCACTACTCTACAAACATGCCGCCTGACGCGCTCTTGGTTGTGGGATGAAGTCCCCTTCGCTGCAGAAGGGCCTTAGAGGCCAACTAGCCCGTCAGTTACCTCCAGTTAGCCCCACACAGTGGGATTGCTGAGAGGTGGTCACAGGCCACGCCCCTTTCTCCACCACTCTGCAAAGGCGCCTCTCGGTGCACCACTGGTGGGGGGATGAGGTCCCCTTGCCTCCTGAGGGCCTCAGGACTAAAGTGGACTTCATCCCCTAAGCAGCAGTGCACCAGGAGGCGTGTTTGCAGAGTGGTGGAGAAAGGGGGCATTGCTTCTGTCCACCTCTCAGCAATCCAGCTGTGTGGGGCTTACTGGAGATAACAGGAGGGCTAGTTGGCCCCCCAAGGACCCTCAAAAGCCAAGGGGACTTCATCCCCCAGATAGTAGTGTGCCAGGAAGTGCGTTTGCAGAGTGGAGGAGAAAGAGGACGTGGCCATCGAAAACCTCTCAGCAAACCCACTGTGTGGGACTTGCTGGAGGTAATAGAAGGAGTAATTGGCCCCCAAGGACCCTCAATAGCCAAGGGGAGTTCATCCCCCTACTAGTAGTGCATCAGGAGGTGCGTTTGCAGAGTGGTGGAGAAAGGGGGCGAGGCCAGCTTTCAGATCTCAGCAATGCTGCTGTATGGGACTTACTGGAGGTAATAGGAGGGGTAGTTGGCCCCCAAGGACGTCCTTGGGGGCCAACTACCCCTCCTATTACCTCCAATAAGTCCCAAACAGCAGGATTGCTGAGAAGTTGTCAGAGGCCACGCCCCCTTTCTCCACCACTCTGCAAACATGTCTCCCGGCGCACTATTAGTTGGGGGATAAAGTCCCCTTGGCTCCAGAGGGACCTTTGGGGCCAAGAAGCCCTCCTGGTACCTCTGTAAGTCCTACACAGCGGAATTCCTGAGAGCTGGTCGGAGTCCCAACCCCCTTTCTCCACCACTCAGCAAACATGACTGCTAGTTTAAAAACCTTAGAAATTCACTAAAAAAAACAAAGGTTACAGGGACGTTATAGTTAGCAAATGGAATTAAAAAAAAACTTAAAAATTCACTAAAAAAACCAAAGGTTATAGGGACGTTATAGTTAGGGTCAGATTTTACTCATACAAAACCAGAGATGTCATGAGTGATGTCATATGTGAGGTAAATGCAGTCCATTGGGGGCGTGAGTTATAGTTAATTCAGGTAACTATAACAGCTGAATTTCTCTGGTTTTATATGAGTAAAATCTGACCTTAACTATAATGTCCCTGTAACCTTTGTTTTTTAGTAAATTTCTAAATTGTGTTTTTTTAGAACAAATTTTATTCAATTTTTTATCTGGTACAATAGCGGCCCTGAGGGACCATACATGAATGAGATTCCAAAATAAACACCGTTCTGGACCAAATAGGAATAATATAAGCATGACTAAAAGAAAGAGAAAATAAACAATTAACCATAAGAAAACCAGCACAGATTCAGCACCCCCTCTCCCTCCCGCCCCACCCAGTCGTTTGCACATTCTAAGGTTTTTAAAAATGTTATTTGCTAACTATAACGTCCCTGTAACCGTTGATATATATAATATATTAAACTCAATAAGGCCATGGAAACAGCCTCCAACATTGTGATTACACATCAACCGAGTACTTCCTTCCAAGTAGCAGATATCCCGACTTTAAGATCAATACATGCCCTTGACCATAACATCAGTGAATTCACTAACAGCACTCAAGAAGATTTAAATGAGATGGGCTTTCAGAGTAGCTGCGCAGCAAGCAGCCCCTTTCGCCCGCCTTCCACCTTCATTCCTCTTATGCCTAGAGATTCCATAGACACATTTAATGATTGTGTAACGGAAGAACTCAAAAAATTAAACCTTGAAGTGCTGCGTACAAACAACAAAAGAAAATATTCAGAAGTACAGTATTCTAAACTAATGCAAAAGCTCAAGGATAATAACAACATAATTATCAATAAGGCAGATAAAGGTGGTAACATAGTGCTGTGGCCAAGGGAATCATACATGCAAGAAGCGGAACGCCACCTAACAGACACTACATGCTATAGAAAAGCAACACAACAGGACATGCAACACACTAAAGAACTCGTATTTAAAAATCTAGGCCATTGGAAACGAGAAGGTTTGTTGAGCAAAAATGAATATAACTTCCTTAAAAATGATCACCCAATTACACCGACTTTGTATTTAATTCCGAAGGTTCACAAAAATGTCAGCCCAGTCCCTGGACGTCCTATCATCTCCGCCCAGAAAAGCTTACTGGAAGCTATGTCCAAATATGTTGATTTTTATTTGCATGAACATGTAGAAAACCTTCCATCGTTCATTAAGGATACTGGACATTTTTTAACCAAATTACAGGCAGTGATCTGGAAGCAGTAATATACATTGATTGTCATGGACATTTGCTCCCTTTATACGAGCATTAATCACATCGATGGGTTGGAAGCAGTTAAATTTTATTTAGCAACCAGAAATGTGCAATTCTTCCAACATAATGCCATGATAATCAAAATGATTGAACTGTGTTTGCTCAACAACTATTTTACTTTTAACAAAGAAGTGTTTCACCAGCTGCGCGGGGTGGCTATGGGGGAATGCTTTCTCCCACCTACGCATGCTTGCATGTGGGATGGTGGGAGGAACATGTCCTCAGGGGCACCCACAAACAGTTGTTTAACACACATGTAATTGAATGGTGGCGATTTATTGATGATGTCTGTATTATTTGGAATGGTTCAGAGGAGGAGGCACTGAGTTTTGTTAACACCATCAATGTGAATAATTTGAATTTAGAATTCACAGCCCATATCAGTAAACAGAAAGTTGAATTCCTAGATGTGGAAATCTATGTGAGTAATAACACCTTACAGACAAAATTACACAGAAAGATGACAGCGGGTAATTCAGTTTTACACGCCAGCAGCTCCCACCCCAGACACGATAAAAAGTATACCATACGGGGAATTTTTGAGAATTAAGAGAATTTGCAGTCTAAACACTGATCTCAAAGAGTGTCAGGATGCAGCAGTAGAGATTTTTAGCAAGGGGGTACAAAATGAAGGATTTGAAAAACGCAGTAGCAAAGGCAAATCAGACAGAAACCATAACTAATTTTACCACTATCCCCACGAATGTTGCATTATTTCACATACCAGTAGTGATCCAATAAGACTGATCACAACTTTCAGCCAACAGGAGAAGCGGGTGAGGAAAATGATAAATAACAACTGGCACATTGTCAAGACCGACATTACGTTATCACAAATGTTACCTGACTTGCCCTCGGTAACGTTCAGACGTGCTCCCTCCATGAGGGATGCGTTGGTAAAAACTAGCCCAGAAGTTACTGCCACCAAAAATTGGTTGTCAAACAGAACAGGCTTTTACAAATGCAGCTCTTGCCGGGCTTGTAAGTTCGGGGTCAACAAACAAGAGTACATCGATGCATTCGATCCTATACCCATTAAAATCAAGGGAATGTTTACATGTAGGACAGAGTTTGCAGTTTACATCCTCGAATGCTCTTGTCACCTACAATATGTGGGCAGCACAAAGCTGCAGGTATTTAATCGAATCCTGCAGCACCTTCGTGCAATAGTCAATTCAGACCCCAGCTACTCTGTCGCTCGGCATTTTAAGTTGGTCCATAATAACAACTTGAATGACCTCAGATATTTTGTCATTGATGCAGTGCCGAGACTACTAAGGGGCGGTAACAGGGAGAGAAAATTACGCCAGTTGGAAACCCAGTATATCTTATCACTCAATACTAAGATGCCTAAAGGATTGAATACGGGGGAAGACATGTACAATTTTTTGTAACTACAAGAATTTGAATTGGTTTCTTAACATAAGCCTATCTGTTTTTACAATTGCGTCATAATTAATTTTGTGTATATATATTAGTTTTCTATCCGATTTTATGAGACCTTGTTTTACCCAACTATTTAACCCTGTTTTTACAAGGTTTTTATTGGGATTGCTCGGCTTTTAATCGGTTTTATGGAACTATTTATATACTCCTATAATTATTACTTTCCCCGTACTGTATCTCTGACTAATGCAATATCAATTGTGTTTCTAGAAATGGACAAACATTAATGACATATATATAGATTAATAGAGCACTGAAATCACTGCCATACATGTTGATGTCCCCCAATTGATAACATTGAAAAGTATTGAATCATGGTCCAATGTCTAAAAACATTTATAGGCATTTCAGATACGTATATGCACTTGCATTTTAAAGACATAGAAAATATATTGGAATTTGCTGCTTTTAAGCCTGTTTTAGTACACCGAGTTATTTTAGCTATGATATTTTAATAGCTATTTTTATAATATTGCCGTTTTAATATTATTTGCACTAGCACTTTATTTAGTTATTTGCACTCACTCTCCTCGTATGTATTGAGCGACACTAATCTATCATTAACTGCACTGAATCTGGTTTTACTGTCATTGATCATATTAATGAATTAATGTTGTTAGCCATTAGGCTATATTACAGACAGTGGTTTACCCATGTTTGGATTTAAGCAACTTTTACAAATCAAATAATTGTGATGCCATATCTTTTGTGTAGTTCAGTTTCTTTGTAGTGTGTTTTCTAGCTCTATTATAGTGGGGGGAGTGCCTTGTTAAAGTTCACGTCACTATAAAATGTGTCTAAGATTCAAGCACGTCATGTGATCAAGACCGGGGAGACCCGGTCGAAACGCGTAATGCTGGAGGATTAAGCCGCAATAAAGCACTTTTGAAGTTCAGCTCATCGTGCTCCGTGCCTGATTTCAAGAAGGAGTGAATGTCAGGGGTTCTTTTTCAACATATATAATATAATATACATATATTCACTGAAAAAAACACAGGTTTCAGGGACATTATAGTTAGGCTGACATCTCACTTGTACAAAACCAGAGAAATTCGGCCATTATAGTTAGCTGAGCTAACTATAACTCGCGCCCCCGCAATGCACTGCTGATGACGTCACATATTACATCACTCATGACATGGTCAGTGACATCACTGATGACATCCCATATGACATCTCTGATGACAACACTGATGACATCATCCAGTGACCGAGTGTTTCAAAAAAGTTTAAGAATGTTATATATATACACGCCAAGGTTTACTGAAGAATGAGTGGGTGTATGATTGTCTGAATGGATGATTTAGTGGGTCCGTGACTGACTGTATAAGTGAGTGATTAAACGTGTCTTAGTGAATGCATGGGTGAATGACTAATCTGTGTGAATGTCTGTATCAGTCTGTCAGTTGGTGTGTAAGTGGCTGCATGGGTTGGTGAGTAGCTATATGAGTGTCTATATGGGTTAATGATTGGTTGTCTGATTACCTGTATGGGTGCCTGAGTGTCTGTGTGGGTGGGTGGGGGTGTGTGTGACTCCCTGCACGCATGTGTGAGTGGGTGATTCAGTGGGTGTATGGGCTCATGAGTGCGCCTGCGACGGGCTGTATGGGTGAGTGAGTGTGCGTATAGATGTGTTGGTGAGTGAATGGATGTCTCAGTGGTATATGTGTGAGTAACTACATATGTGAAAGGCAGTATATGTGAGTGTTCGAGTATAAAAGTGACTAGATGTCGGTTTCACGACTGTATGGAGGCGGTAGGGAGGAGGATGGCGCAAAACTGTTTAAAACTTAACTCAAGTAAGACAGAGGTCATTTTATTTGGAAATGACCCTAACTTCTGGGCCCCAAGTTGGTGGCCAGACACTCTGGGCACTCTTCCTACACCTACTAGGAAGGTAAAGAATCTGGGAGTGATTGTTGATGATAAGCTCAACTTTAGTGATCAGATAAATGCTGTAGCTTCAATCACCTTTTACACTCTCAGAATGATTAAGAAAATTCTACACTTCTTGCCAGCAGACAGTAGGCGGACAGTTGTCACGGCAATCATCATGTCTAGGTTAGATAACTGTAATGGTCTCTACCTAAACATGCAAGAACGATTTATGAATAAGCTGCAACTGCTGCAAAATGCAGCCGCAAGATTGCTTACTGACACACCCAAATTTATGCCTATGCTAATGAAATAAAAAAACTCCACTGGCTGCCTGTGAGGAAAAGGGTGCGCTTTAAGGCCCTGTGTACAGTGTACAAGGTTCTACAGGGCACTGGCCCAGAATATCTTAAGCAGCGGCTGCAATGGTACCAGCCCATAAGAACACTACGCTCCATGGGGGCAAAGTTGGTATCAGTACCAGCCACAAAAAAAGCTTCATGGGGTGGAAGAAGCTTTATAGCTTGTGCAGCAAGAGTCTGGAATGATCTCTCCTTTTACTTGAGAAACTCCACTGATCTGCTAATTTTTAGGAAGCAACTGAATACCTGGCTTTTTAACTTATAACTCGTGTCTATATCTTAATGCCCAGAGGAAAGCAGTTAGCGCCAGGACACCGTTGGGTAACCGTTCGCGCTTTAGAAATACCAATAACATAACATAACATAATATAGATGTGAGAGTGAGTTATTGTGAGAGTGGCTATATGGATGAGTGTGTGCTTTTGTCAGTGATTGTATAAGAGAGTAAGTATGTGTTAGTATCTGTATGAATAAGTGAGGTGGTGTGTGTATAACTGCATAGGTGAGTAAATGGCAGTGTGATTCAGTCTTGGGGTGACTGACTAGGTGTGTGAGTATCTCTGTGGGTGAGTGGCGGTATGTGAGTGTCTGTATGGGTGTATGAGTGCATATATCAGTGGCTGTATTGATGAGTGACTGCGTGTATGAGTGACTATGGTTGAGTGAGTGGATGTGTGTAGACCTATGAATCAGTAAGTGGGTATGTACTAACTGGTATTGGTGCGTCTATGGTTTCGTGTATGATAGTCTGTATTTTAGAGTAGGTGTATGAAAGGTTATATTAGGGTGTGAGGAGGGGCATCAGATATTAAGTGGATGATGTCATCAGTGATGTCATTTGAGAT
This sequence comes from Calotriton arnoldi, assembly GCA_963921515.1. NCBI lineage: Eukaryota > Metazoa > Chordata > Amphibia > Caudata > Salamandridae > Calotriton > Calotriton arnoldi. Next base: position 1,701,081 of record CAWUFW010001289.1, read on the forward strand.
GTCATCAGTGATGTCATCAGTGGTCACTGACCATGTCATGAGTGATGTAATATGTGACGTCATCAGCAGTGCATTGCGGGGGCGCGAGTTATAGTTAGCTCAGCTAACTGTAACGGACGAATTTCTCTGGTTTTGTACGAGTGAAATGGCAGCCTAACTATAACGTTCCTGAAACCTGTGGTTTCTTCAGTGAATTTCTAAGGTTTTTTAAATGTTAATTACTAACTATAACGTCCCTGAAACCTGTGGTTTTTGCAGTGAATTTCTAAGGTTTTTTAAATGCTAATTTCTAACTATGCCTACATAGGTAGAACATGTACAGAAAGAGGAAGAAAGGTGCAGAAAGAGGCAAGAGAGGTGCAGACAGAGGGAAGAGAGGTGCAGAAAGAGGAAGAAAGGTGCAGAAAGAAGCAAGAAAAATGCAGAAAGAGGCAACAGAAGTCCTGAAAGAGTAAGAAAGGTGGAGGAAAAAGCAAGAGAAGTCCAGAAAGAAGCAACAGAGGTGCAGAAAAAGGCCTACTTTGACTGTACCTTTCCACAGACTCATACAAAGTAGCCTAATCACTAATCCTTCTCCCAAGATGTCTTAAACCTCACTTTTCTCTTCAAGGTTCACTATTCATCGACTGCTCAGAATGTTAGGCCTACCAAACGTAAAACAGCAATCCTAACCATATCACTGTTGTAAGTCTCACCAAGTTTGTGAAGGTATGCATGTGTGTGTATTTGCTTTTACCTAGTGACATGTTACATAAAAATAAACATACAAATACTTGAATACCTTTGTTTCAAACAGCATACTCTGTAAATTTGTGTACAAAAAGGTGTATGCATTTCTTTCTGCTCACAATACAGGGTAAATGGGTATTCAATAGTATATTTGAGGGGCTCTATGACACCTATATACATAAGACATGTCTGCCTGTGCAACCGAATGACAGAGCAGAACTGAGAAGATTTGACCACCTATATGAGAAGTTACCTTCTTTTAAGCTACCATCTTCAGATGCATAACACATGTAAGAATACATGTACAAGTAGACATATACCTCAGTCCTGAGAGCACGCAGACCTTTAAATTTGAGAGCTTGCACTTCCCATTTGAGTACAGAAAGAGGTGAGAGAAGTACAGAAAGAACCAAGAAATGTACAGAAAGACGCAAGAGAGGTGCATAAAGAGGCAACAGAAGTGCAGAAAAAACCAAGAAAGGTGCAGAAAGAAGCAAGAGAAGCACAGAAAGAGGCACAGAAAGAGGCAATTGTAGTGCATAAAGAGGCAGAAAGATGCAGAAACAAGCAAGAGAAAAGCAGAAAGAAGCAACAGAGGTGCAGAATGAGGCAAGGGAGGTGCAGAATGAGGCAAGGGAAGTGCAGAAAGAGGCAAGAGAGTTGCAGAAACAGGCAAAAGAGGTGCAGCAAGAGCAGTGCAGAAAGAACCAACAGAGGTGCAGAAGGAGGCAAGAGGGGTGCAGAAGGAGGCAAAAGGGGTGCAGAAATTTGCAACAGAGGGCCAGAAAGAAGCAAGAGCAGTGCAGAAAGAACCAACAGAGGTGCACAAACAGACAAAAGGGGTGCAGAAGGAGGCAAGAGAACTGCAGAAAGAGGCAAGCGAGTTGCAGAAACATGCAAGAGAGGTGCAGAATAAGGGAACAGGGGTGCAGAAAGAGGCAAGAGAGGTGCAGAGAGAGGGAAGAAGGGTGCAGAAAGAAGAGAAGGGCAGAAAGAAGCAACAGAGGTGCAGAAAGAGGCAAGATGGGTGCAGAAAGAGGCAAGAGAAGTGCAGAAAGAAGCAAAAGAGGTACAGAAAGAGGCAGGTGGGGAATAGAAAGAGGCAAGAGAGGTGCACAAAGAGGCAATTGGTGCACAAAGAGGGACGAAGGGTGCAGAAAGAGGCAAGAGGGGTGCAGAAAGAAGCAAGAGAGGTGCAAAAAAGCAAGAGAGGTGCAAAAAGAAGCAAGAGAGGTGCAAAAAGAAGCAAGAGAAGTGCAGAAAACAGCAACAGGTGCAGAAAGGGGCAAGAGGGGTGCAGAAAGGGGCAAGAGGGGTGCACAAAGAGGCAAGAGAAGTGCAAAAAGAAGCAACAGAGGTAAAAGAGGTGCAGAAAGAAGGAAGAGGGGTACAGAAAGAAGCAAGAGAGGTGCCGAAAGAAGAAAGAGAAGTGCAGAAAGAAGCAACAGGGGTGCAGGAAGAGGGGTGGAGAAACAGGCAAGAGAAGTGCAGAAAGAAGCAACAGACATGCAGAAAGGGGGAAGAGGGGTGGAGAAAGAGGCAAGAGAAGTGCAGAAAGAAGCAACAGAGATGCAGAAAGGGGGAAGAGGGGTGGAGAAAGAGGCAAGAGGGGTGAAGAAAGAAACAAAAGAAGTGCAGAAAGAAGCAAGAGAAGTGCAGAAAGAAGCAAGAGAGGTGCAGAAAGAAACAAAAGTGCAGAAAGAAGGAACAGAGGTGCAGAAAGGGGCAGGGGGTATAGAAAGAGGGAAGAGAGGTACAGAAAGAGGCAAGAGAGGTGCAAAAAGAGGGAAGAGGGGTGCAGAAAGAGGCACGAAGGGTGCAGAAAGAAGCAAGAGATGTGCAGAAAGAAACAAAAGAAGTGCAGAAAGAAGGAACAGAGGTGCAGAAAGAGGCAACAGAGGTGCAGAAAGAGGGAAGAAGGGTGGAGAAAGAGGCAAAGGGGTGCAGAACGAAGCAAGAGCCGCAGAAAAACAAAAAAGTACAGAAAGAAGGAACAGAGGTGCAGAAAGAGGCAAGAGGGGTGCAGAAAGAGGCAAAGTGGGTGCAGAAAGAAGGGAGAAGAGCAGAAAGAAACAAAAGAAGTGCAGAAAGAAGGACTAGAGGTGCAGAAAGAAGCAAGAGAGGCACAGAAAGAAGCAAGAGAATCACAGAATGAAGCAAGAGAGGTGCAGAAAGGCACAACAGGGAGAAGGAGGAGGCAGGAGAACTGCAGAAAGAGGCAAGAGAGTTGCAGAAAGAGGGAAGAGGGGTACAGAAAGAGGCAAGAGGGGTGCAAAAGTTTGCAAGAGAAGTGCAGAAAGAAGCAAGAGCAGTGAAGAAATAACTAACAGAGGTGCAGAAAGAGGCAAGAGGGGTGCAGAAAGAGGCAAGGGAAGTGCAGAAAGAAGCAAAAGAGGTGCAGAAAGAGGTAAGAACTGCAAAAAGAGGCAAGAGAGGTGCAGAAAGAGGCAAGAGAGGTGCACAAAGAGGGAAGAAGGGTGCAAAAAGAGGCAAGAGGGGTTCAGAAGAAGGAACAGGGGTGCAGAAAGAGGCAAGAGAAGTGCAGAAAGAGGCAAGGTGTGGTGCAGAAAGAGGCAAGGGAGGTGCAGAAGAAGGAACAGGGGTGCAGAAAGAGGCAAGAGAGGTGCAGAAAGACGGAAGAAGGGTGCAGAAAGAGGCAAGAGGGGTGCAGAAAGAAGCAAAAAAAGCAGAAAGAAGCAACAGAGGTGCAGAAAGAGGCAAGAGAAGTGCAGAAAGAGGCAAGGTGAGGTGCAGAAAGAGGCAAGGGAGGTGCAGAAGAAGGAACAGGGGTGCAGAAAGAGGCAAGAGAGGTGCAGAAAGACGGAAGAAGGGTGCAGAAAGAGGCAAGAGGGGTGCAGAAAGAAGCAAGTGAGGTGCAGAAAGAGGCAAGAGAGGTGCAGAAAGAGGCAACAGGAATGCAGTAAAAGGCAAGAGAGGCGCAGAAAGAAGCAAGCGTGGTTTGCACACCATTAGTACCAATTTAACACCCACAAGGGAGGTGCAGAAAGAGGCAAGGGAGGTGCAGAAAGAGCAGGCGGAAGATCCTTCTCTCACATTGCAGCCAAGACCTGGAACAAGCTACCGGCAGACATCAGACGTGCCCCCTCCCTGAACACCTTCAGGAAGACCCTCAAGACCTGGCTCTTTGGCTAAACAGATCTGTGGACTCCCCCCCTCAGCGCCTTGAGACCCTCACGGGTGAGTAGTGCGCTTAGAATTCCCTGATTGATTGATTGAGGGAACGGGGATGCAGAAAGAGGCAAGACAGGTACTAAAAGAGCAAAGAGGGGTGCAGAAAGAGGCAAGAGAAGTGCAGCAAGAGAATTGCAGAAAGAGGCAAGAGGGGTGCAGAAAGAGGCAAGAGGGGTACAGAAAGAAGCAAGTGAGGTGCATAAAGAGTTAAGAGAGTTACAGAAAGAGGCAAGAGGGGTACAGAGAGAAGCAAGTGAGGTGCATAAAGAGGTAAGAGAGGTACAGAAAGAGGCAAGAGAGGTGCAGAAAGAAGCAAGTGAGATGCAGAAAGAGGTAAGAGAGGTACAGAAAGAGGCAAAAGAGGTGCAGGAACAGGCAAGAGAAGTGCAGCAAGAGAATTGCAGAAAGAGGCAAGAGGGGTGCAGAAAGAGGCAAGAGGGGTGCAGAAAGAGGCAAGAGGGGTGCAGAAAGAGGCAAGAGAGGCGCAGAAAGAAGCAAGCGTGGTTTGCACACCATTAGTACCAATTTAACACCCACATTTAGCAATAAGTAACAGGTGATCATTCTAGGTTTGCAAAGGGCCTTCCACCACGCTGTAACACTTGTCACTGCAATTTTGGTAACGTTTGAGCCGTTTGAGATGGAAACAAGGCTTTTTTTGTTGAAATCTGCGGATTATGCAGTAGATGATGGATTATGTGGCAAATGCGGAAAATTTATAATTGTGCGAAAGTCGGTGCAGTCAAACAGTCGCATAATTCCAGTGGCCCTGCTCATACCTCTGACTAGGTCCGTAAGTGCTCCTCAGTGGTTCCTTCTTTTTTTGTCTCATTGAGTTTATAGTTTAGCTTCTATGGAAACGAGGAAGACTAAACCTGCGGTTACAACTCCACAACACAGACTACCATACCACATAATTAATCTCCATAACACATAATCCCACTCTTACATAATTCCTATACACTAAATACCACATACTTTCTATCCATATAATTTCACTGCACAACATACCACATAATTCCACTACACACAACCTACATCCACTCCACAAAACATTAGTAAAAAACCTTTACATTGACAATGCCAATAGATCAAACTTTAGCAAATGCGAGACCTATTACATTACAAATGCTTCTTTAACTAGTAGTCGCGTTTGCAGAGTGGTGGAGAAAGGGGAATGGGCCTCCAACCAGCACTCAGGAATTCCGCTGCGTAGGACATACAGGAGGTAAAGTGGACCTCATCCCCCAACCCATAGTGTGCCAGGAGGCGCGTTTGCAGAGTGGTGGTCGTGGCCTCCGAAGACCTCTTAGCAATCCCACTGTGTGGGACTTACTGGAGGTAACAGGAGGGGTAGTTAGCTCCCAAGGACAACCTTGGGGGCCAACTACCCCTCCTATTACCTCCAGTAAGTCCCACACAGCAGCATTGGTAAGTTCTCATAGCAGGCCACGCCCCCTTGGCCCACCATTCTGCAACCGCGCTCCCAGGCGCGCTCTTGGGTGGGGATTAAAGTCCCCTTCGATGCTGGGGGTCCTTAGGGGCCAACTAGCCTACCTGACAACTCCAGTAAGCCCCAGGTAGTGGGATTGCTGAGAGGTGGATACAGGCCATGCCCCCTTTCTGCGCCACTCTGCAAACGCGCCCCCTGGCGCGCTCTTGGTTGGGGGATGAACTCTCCTTGCCTCCTGAGGGTCCCTGGGGGCCAACTAGCCCTCCTGTTATCTCTAGTAAACCCCACACAGCTGGATTGCTGAGAGTGGTCTGAGGCCACACCCCCTTTTTGCACCACTCTGCAAACACACCTCCTGGTGCACTGCTGCTCGGGGGATGAAGTCCACTTTTTTTTAATTTAATTTTTTTTTTTTTTTTTTTTTTTACGGAGTTTTATATAGCGCGAACTTGACCCGAAGGTATCGGGTATCAGAACGCTTTACATAGCACCAGTTGCGTTACATGAGGACACATTAATTTTTGTTTAAGTGATTTGCCCAGAATCACAGGATGTTCAGCGTCATTGCCGAGACTCAAACCCAGTTCCCGAGATTCGAGGTCGACCGCCCTAGCCGTTAGGCCAACTCCTCTCCACTTTAGTCCTGAGGTCCTCAGGACACAAGAGAACCTCATCGCCCCACCAGCTGTGCGCCAAGAGGCGCGTTTGCAGAGTGGTGTAAAAAGGGGAGTGGCCTCGGACCACCTCTCAGCAATTTCACTGTGTGGGGCTTACTGGAGGTACCTGGTGGGCTAGTTGGCCCACAGGGACCCTCAGGATTCAAGGGGGCTTAATCCCCCAATCCAGAACGTGCCAGGAGGCGCGTTTGCACAGTGGTACAGGGAGGGGATGGGGCCTCCGGCGAGATGCTGGCTTCTTCTTTTTTTTATTATTGTTAGAAGGGGGCTGTGTGGGCCCCCTTCTCTTAATATTTTGTGGGCCCTGGGGTCCCCATCCCCCAGGGCCCGACCAATTTTTACATTAAAAAAAAAAAAAACAGGAAGAGGGCCGCGCGGCCCCACTCTCAAGGCCGATTTCTGCCCCGGGGACCCCATCCCCCGGGGCAGGGCCTCGTTTATTATTATTTTAAATTATTACTACGGGAGGGGGGCCGCGTGGACCCCTTCCCTGGGCCACTTTTGGCCCCGGGGACCTCATCCCCCGGGCCCTGGCCTCAACGTTGGGGACCGAGGGGGGAGTCCCAATGCCCCCGCGGTCCCAGCCGGCTCCCCGCCTCCTGTGGGAGCTGGCATTGCTTTTGGACAACGGGAGCTGCTGACATGCAGCTCCCCTTGTCCAAAAGCAATTCTGCTTTGCTTCATGGAAGTGAGAGCAGGTTTCCTGCTCTCGCTTCCATGAAGCGAAGCAGTGTTTGCAATGACAGGGCGGGAGCAGTGCTCCCGCCCTGTCATTGCAAACTGCAAAGTCCCGGGGTGCCCCGGGACATTGCTGGAGCCGGCCCTGGGGGGTAGCGGTCCGCAGGGCCATGGAGGGCATCAGGATGGGGGCCGCGCGGCCCCCCTCCCAACATGTATGTAGCCCCGGGGAAGTGATGGTCCCCGGGGCGGGGGAGTCCGCAACGGACCACTGCATTAGCATAATTAGTGCCCCGGGAGGTGGTGATCCCCGGGGCAGGAGCCCCCCCACACTTCTTTAATTGTTTTGAAGCCCCGGGAGGTGGCGGTCCCCAGGGATTGGGGGCCCGCGAGGCCCCCGCGCGTAATTTAAATTATGCCCCGGGGAGGTGGCGGTCCCCAGGGGAGCGGGGGGGCCACGTGCCCCCCAGCACATTAATAACAAAGCCCCAGGGAGGTGGCGGTCCTCAGGGCTGCGGGGGCCCCCACGGGCCCCCGCATGATAATTTTGCTCCCAGGACCTGGCCCACCCGGGGGCTTCTAGAAAACGAAGCACGGGAGCTCACGCTTCGTTTTCTTTTTTAATTTTCGTCCGGATTCGCGAACCCAGCGCGAATCCCGACGATTTAAAAAAAAAAAAATGCTTTTTTGGCTGTGGAACCCCCTGAGCACGCCTAGGGGATCAGGGGTTGCTACCCTGCCCCCTTTTCTTCATTTTTAACCTTTTTTCTTGTGATTCGGTTCTACAGAGTCTGGCTGCCAACACTTCCTGGTTTGAAGTGTTGACAGCCAATCAGATATCCGGCATCAGAACGGGAGGGTTCGTGGATTCACCGCGGCCACAGTTGAATATCTGAGATTTCTTTAAATTTCTCAGGAACTACTGAATGGATTTACACCATTTAACAGAAAAAGTGCTTTCTGGACCAAGAGCTACCTTTTTGCTAAATGTGGTGTAATTCTGTTCAGCAGTTCGGGCTGTAGCCGTGTCTAACGTTTCCTACGGAAATTAACATGGAGATAAAGAGTTTTGGGACCCCCCCCTTTTTCGGCCCCCGCTTGACGGATCACCCCGAAATTTTAAAGACAGGAGCTAAAGTGAGCATCAAATTAGTTTTGAAAATTTCGTGAAGATTCGTCAAACGGTGATTTGTGAAAAAATGTAAAAAATTTATTTAACAGTGGGAAAGATGTACAGTCTTGTGATATTTTAAAACCGAACCCTTTTGGCTCCTAACGGACTCCGTAGAGCTGTGACATAGATGTCAGAGTGCAATGCCATGAAAGCTTGGTTTAAAATATTGAGTTTGCAGTTACACGCAGCAGAATAAAGCCGTGTAATACTAAACTCTGTGTGTGGTGTGGTTATTGGCTGACACCCCGGCTGGGAAGAAACTACATCAAGAATGTCAAGAGGCGGGGCGTGGCCAGGCCAAGCACCAAGATGGCTGCTTGACCGAGGAGCCCCTGAGCAGCCACTTCATAAACGCAGCCATGCTCTGCTCTGTCGGCGTATCAGCAGTGTCTGGCCATACCTGCGGTTGCCTGCCGACCCCTGTGACACCCCGGACCTCTCGGCAGTGAAAATTGCGGACTTCCAGCCTGCGCGAGGCCCCTCGCCTGCTGCGGTCCTCAGAGGCCCCGCGACGACAGGGGTCACGGGCGAGCCTGAGGGAGGGGCTGAGGCTGAGTGGGCACGCGATACTCAATGCAAGAGCGGAGGAGACATCGGGCTGTGCGAGGAGTGCGATGAGCATCTCGTCGCCTCACCCCCCAAATTACCTAGCGACCTGAGGCGGTGAGTCTTCTCCCCCCCCTACCGCGGTCACCAGATATCGATATTTTTTTATTTTTGAATTTCTCAGAAACTATTGAACGGATTTACACCATTTAAAGCAAAGAGTGCACTCTGGACAAAGAGCTACCTCTCTGCCAAATTTGGTGTAATATCGTTCAGCAGTTCGGGCTGTAGCCGCGACAAACGTTTCCTATGGAAATTAACATGTAGAAACCACGTTTTGGAACCCCCCTTTTTTCTCGGCCCCCGCTTGACAAATCACCCCGAAACGTTTAAGACAGGAGCTGACCGGAACGCCCCATTAGTTTTGAAAATTTCGCGAAGATTCGTCAAACGGCATCCAAAGATATTGGCAAATCAAAAAACGCTTTTCAGGGTTTAGGGCAGTGCAGTGGTGTTCGGGCAGTGTAGGGGGTCTTGCTGGGGGTAGTGTTTCAGGGTTTAGGGCAGTGCAGTGGTGTTCGTGCAGTGTAGGGGGTCGTGCTGGGGATGGTGTTTCAGGGTTTAGGGCAGTGCAGTAGTGTTCGGGCAGTGTATGGGGTCGTGCAGGGGGTGGTGTTTCAGGGTTTAGGGCAGTGCAGTCGTGTTCGGGCAGTGTAGGGGGTCGTGCTGGGGCTGGTGTTTCAGGGTTTAGGGCAGTGCAGTGGTGTTCGGGCAGTGTAGGCAGTCGTGCTGGGGCTGGTGTTTCAGGGTTTAGGGCAGTGGTGTTCGGGCAGTGTACGGGGTCTTGCTGGGGGTGATGTTTCAGGGTTTAGGGCAGTGCAGTGGTGTTCGGGCAGTGTAGGGGGTCTTGCTGGGGCTGGTGTTTCAGGGTTTAGGGCAGTGCAGTGGTGTTCGGGCAGTGTAGGGGGTCTTGCTGGGGCTGGTGTTTCAGTGTTTAGGGTAGTGCAGTGGTGTTCGGGCAGTGTAGGGGGTCGTGCTGGGGCTGGTGTTTGTGGGTTTAGGGCAGTGCAGTGGTGTTCGGGCAGTGTAGGGGGTCGTGCTGGGGCTGGTGTTTCAGGGTTTAGGGCAGTGCAGTGGTGTTCGGGCAGTGTACGGGGTTGTGCTGGGGCTGGTGTTTCAGGGTTTAGGGCAGTGCAGTGGTGTTCGGGCAGTGTAGGGGGTCGTGCTGGGGCTGGTGTTTCAGGGTTTAGGGTAGTGCAGTGGTGTTCGGGCAGTGTAGGGGGTCGTGCTGGGGCTGGTGTTTGTGGGTTTAAGGCAGTGCAGTGGTTTTTGGGCAGTGTAGGCGGTCGTGCTGGGGCTGGTGTTTCAGGGTTTAGGGCAGAGCAGTGGTGTTCGGGCAGTGTACGGGGTTGTGCTGGGGCTGGTGTTTCAGGGTTTAGGGCAGTGCAGTGGTGTTCGGGCAGTGTAGGGGGTCGTGCTGGGGGTGGTGTTTCAGGGTTTAGGGCAGTGCAGTGGTGTTCGGGCAGTGTAGGGGGTGGTGCTGGGGCTGGTGTTTCAGGGTTTAGGGCAGTGCAGTGGTGTTCGGACACTGTAGGGGGTGGTGCTGGGGCTGGTGTTTCAGGGTTTTGGGCAGAGCAGTGGTGTTCGGGCAGTGTAGGGGGTGGTGCTGGGGGTGGTGTTTCAGGGTTTAGGGCAGTGCAGTGGTCATCGGGCAGTGTAGGGGGTCTTGCTGGGGGTGGTGTTTCAGAGTTTAGGGCAGTGTAGGGGGTCTTGCTGGGGGTGATGTTTCAGGGTTTAGGGCAGTGCAGTGGTGTTCGGGCAGTGTAGGGGGTCGTGCAGGGGGTGGTGTTTCAGGGTTTAGGGCAGTGCAGTGGTGTTCGGGCAGTGTTGGGGGTCATGCTGGGGGTGGTGTTTCAGGGTTTAGGGCAGTGCAGTGGTGTGCGGGCAGTGTAGGGGGTCGTGCAGGGGTGGTGTTTCAGGGTTTAGGGCAGTGCAGTGGTGTTCGGGCAGTGTAGGGGGTCGTGCTGGGGCTGGTGTTTCAGGGTTTAGGGCAGTGCAGTGGTGTTCGGGCAGTGTAGGGGGTCTTGCTGGGGGTGGTGTTTCAGGGTTTAGGGCAGTGGTGTTCGGGCAGTGTAGGGGGTCTTGCTGGGGGTGATGTTTCAGGGTTTAGGGCAGTGCAGTGGTGTTCGGGCAGTGTAGGGGGTCTTGCTGGGGGTAGTGTTTCAGGGTTTAGGGCAGTGCAGTGGTGTTCGTGCAGTGTAGGGGGTCGTGCTGGGGATGGTGTTTCAGGGTTTAGGGCAGTGCAGTAGTGTTCGGGCAGTGTATGGGGTCGTGCAGGGGGTGGTGTTTCAGGGTTTAGGGCAGTGCAGTCGTGTTCGGGCAGTGTAGGGGGTCGTGCTGGGGCTGGTGTTTCAGGGTTTAGGGCAGTGCAGTGGTGTTCGGGCAGTGTAGGCAGTCGTGCTGGGGCTGGTGTTTCACGGTTTAGGGCAGTGCAGTGGTGTTCGGGCAGTGTAGGGGGTCGTGCTGGGGCTGGTGTTTCAGGGTTTAGGGCAGTGCAGTGGTGTTCGGGCAGTGTAGGCAGTCGTGCTGGGGCTGGTGTTTCAGGGTTTAGGGCAGTGCAGTGGTGTTCGGGCAGTGTAAGGGGTCGTGCTGGGGCTGGTGTTTCAGGGTTTAGGGCAGTGCAGTGGTGTTCGGGCAGTGTAGGGGGTCTTGCTGGGGGTAGTGTTTCAGGGTTTAGGGCAGTGCAGTGGTGTTCGTGCAGTGTAGGGGGTCGTGCTGGGGATGGTGTTTCAGGGTTTAGGGCAGTGCAGTAGTGTTCGGGCAGTGTATGGGGTCGTGCAGGGGGTGGTGTTTCAGGGTTTAGGGCAGTGCAGTCGTGTTCGGGCAGTGTAGGGGGTCGTGCTGGGGCTGGTGTTTCAGGGTTTAGGGCAGTGCAGTGGTGTTCGGGCAGTGTAGGCAGTCGTGCTGGGGCTGGTGTTTCACGGTTTAGGGCAGTGCAGTGGTGTTCGGGCAGTGTAGGGGGTCGTGCTGGGGCTGGTGTTTCAGGGTTTAGGGCAGTGCAGTGGTGTTCGGGCAGTGTAGGCAGTCGTGCTGGGGCTGGTGTTTCAGGGCTTAGGGCAGTGCAGTGGTGTTCGGGCAGTGTAGGGGGTCGTGCTGGGGCTGGTGTTTCAGGGTTTAGGGCAGTGCAGTGGTGTTCGGGCAGTGTAGGGGGTCTTGCTAGGGGTAGTGTTTCAGGGTTTAGGGCAGTGCAGTGGTGTTCGTGCAGTGTAGGGGGTCGTGCTGGGGATGGTGTTTCAGGGTTTAGGGCAGTGCAGTAGTGTTCGGGCAGTGTATGGGGTCGTGCAGGGGGTGGTGTTTCAGGGTTTAGGGCAGTGCAGTCGTGTTCGGGCAGTGTAGGGGGTCGTGCTGGGGCTGGTGTTTCAGGGTTTAGGGCAGTGCAGTGGTGTTCGGGCAGTGTAGGCAGTCGTGCTGGGACTGGTGTTTCACGGTTTAGGGCAGTGGAGTGGTGTTCGGGCAGTGTAGGGGGTCGTGCTGGGGCTGGTGTTTCAGGGTTTAGGGCAGTGCAGTGGTGTTCGGGCAGTGGAGGCAGTCGTGCTGGGGCTGGTGTTTCAGGGTTTAGGGCAGTGCAGTGGTGTTCGGGCAGTGTAGGGGGTCGTGCTGGGGCTGGTGTTTCAGGGTTTAGGGCAGTGCAGTGGTGCTCGGGCAGTGTAGGGGGTCATGCTGGGGGTGGTGTTTCAGGGTTTAGAGTAGTGCAGTGGTGTTCGGGCAGTGTAGGGGGTCGTGCTGGGGCTAGTGTTTCAGGGTTTAGGGCAGTGCAGTGGTGTTCGGGCAGTGTAGGGGGTCGTGCTGGGGGTGGTGTTTCAGGGTTTAGGGCAGTGCAGTGGTGTTCGGGCAGTGTAGGGGGTCATGCTGGGGGTGGTGTTTCAGGGTTTAGGGCAGTGCAGTGGTGTGCGGGCAGTGTAGGGGGTCGTGCAGGGGGTGGTGTTTCAGGGTTTAGGGCAGTGGTGTTCGGGCAGTGTAGGGGGTCTTGCTGGGGGTGATGTTTCAGGGTTTAGGGCAGTGGTGTTCGGGCAGTGTAGGGGGTCTTGCTGGGGGTAGTGTTTCAGGGTTTAGTGCAGTGGTGTTCGGGCAGGGTAGGGGGTCGTGCTGGGGGTGGTGTTTCAGGGTTTAGGGCAGTGCAGTGGTGTTCGGGCAGTGTAGGGGGTCGTGAAGGGGGTGGTGTTTCAGTGTTTAGGGCAGTGCAGTGGTGTTTGGGCAGTATAGGGGTCGTGCTGGGGGTGGTGTTTCAGGGTTTAGGGCAGTGCAGTGGTGTTCGGGCAGTGTAGGGGGTCGTGCAGGGGCTGGTGTTTCAGGGTTTTGGGCAGTGCAGTGGTGTTTGGGCAGTGTAGGGGGTCGTGCTGGGGGTAGTGTTTTAGGGTTTAGGGTCGTGCAGTGGTGCTTGTGTAGTGTAGGGGTCGTGCTGGGGGTAGTGTTTTAGGGTTTAGGGTAGTGCAGTGGTGTTTGTGTAGTGGGTCATGTTTTAGGGTAGTGCAGTGGTGTTTGGGTAGTGTAGGGGGTTGTGCTGGGGTAGTGCAGTGGTGTTTGGGTAGTGTAGGGGTCGTGCTGGGGGTAGTGGTTTAGGGTAGTGCAGTGGTGTTTGTGTAGTGTAGGGGGTAGTGTTTTAGGGTAGTGCAGTGGTGCTTGTGTAGTGTAGGGGGTCGTGCTGGGGGTAGTGTTTTAGGGTTTAGGGTAGTGCAGTGGTGTTTGTGTAGTGTAGGGGTCATGTTTTAGGGTAGTGCAGTGGTGTTTGGGTAGTGTAGGGGTCGTGCTGGGGGTAGTGTTTTAGGATTTAGGTTAGTGCAGTGGTGTTTGGGTAGTATATGGGGTCGTGCTGGGGGTAGTGTTTTAGTGTTTAGGGTAGTGCAGTGGTGTTTGTGTAGTGTAGGGGGTCATGCTGGGGGTAGTGTTTTAGGGTTTAGGATAGTGCAGTGGTGCTTGTGTAGTGTAGGGGGTCGTGCTGGGGGTAGTGTTTTAGGGTTTAGGGTAGTGCAGTGGTGTTTTTGTAGTGTAGGGGGTCATGTTTTAAGATGCAACGCTCCAATACCTGACCAGTCTGCACTACATAAAACTGCTACATTTGGGCTCTTTTTTCTCTGGTGGCCATCTTGGAAGACTTCTTTGTTATGAAGTTTCCTAATTTCCTCATTTACTGCAGTCTCCTCAGTAGGAAATGCTTTCAGTTTTTTACTTTGATTCCATCTAGAAGGCATTCAGATGTGTCTCACATTTGCCATAAATTCAGAATGTTAGCACTCTAGTTGCTCATTAGATCACTGTAGTAAAGCTACTGCTCACCAGGGAGTTAACTGGAAGTCTGCTGCTGGTATTGAAAGTGATTGTTTCAGTCTGCATGTCAGAATTTTCTAATGAAATAGAAGAGGATTTGAGATCTCACTTAAAACATGCCCTAATTTTTCTTTCTGCAGCACTAACCATAATTTCTATTTCAAAAAGAACCCCCTCATTTTGTTCCTTTTTAAATTAAATGTTTTAAGTGTTACTGGTTTATTCCAATCAAGATGGCTTCAGGTGTGCCATACTTTTGTCATAAGTAAGGCTGTTAGCGCTCTAGTTGTTCTTTAGAACACTCTGGGAAGCTGCAGTAGAACACAAAGGCATCAACTGGCAGGCTGCTCCTGTTGAAATATAACACGAAGATATTTGAGATCACACTTGAAACATGTCCTAATTTTTCTTTCTACAGCACTAACCATAATTTCTATGACAAAATGAACCCCATCATTTTGTTCCTTTTTAAATTAAATGTTTTAAGTGTTACCAGTTTATTCCAATCAAGATGGCTTCAGGTGTGCCATACTTTTGTCATAAGTAAGGCTGTTAGCACTCTAGTTGTTCTTTAGAACACTCTGGGAAGCTGCAGTAGAACACAAAGGATCAACTGACAGTCTCTGCCCTTGTTGGATGTACATGTTTTACTGAGAATGTCAGACTTCATTCTCACATGACTGAGAAAGATAATGTGAATTTACAGAAAATATGCTCTCATTTTAGCTTCTGGAGCACCTTCCAAAACTCTATGGGACAAGCATGTGAAAATAGTTTTCTCTCAAACATGATTCATGATATCCCAGCAGAAGGTTTTTCACAGGGTAAAATCACCTTAGAACACACCACAATTCCTGAAATTAGTATGGGACCATCAACAAATGAATTCTAATGTAACTAAAGTCTGTTATCACCCTTTATAGTTTTCCTTTTGGTAACCCTCAAAATCTTTGATTCACTACAATGCATTTCAATGGGGTACTATCATGTATATTGGTCCCAAGATGGCTGCCAGCAATTCCAGGATGAAGTGCTGACAGCCAATCAGATCTCACAATGACATGTGTGGTTAGGCTCCGCCCAGATATATATGTGATTTTACTTTTGATTTTCTCAGGAACTACTGAACGGATTTACACCATTTAACCAAAAGGCACGACTCTGAACCAAGGGCTACCTTTTTGCCAAAGTTGGTGTAATTCCGTTCAGCAGTTCAGGCTGTAGCTGCGATGAAAGGTTCCTATGGAAAATTGCATGGGGAAAACACGTTTTGGGACCCCCCTTTTTTCTCGGCCCCCACTTGACAAATCACTTCGAGACTTTCAGGATAGGAGCGGACCGGAGCGCCCCACGAGTTTTGAAAATTTCACGAAGATTCGTCAACCGGCACAAAAGTTATTTCAAATAGAATGTTGCGGATTTCCTATGGTAAATAGGTCCTAACTATAACTATCTACTGGCGACCGCCAGTAGATTATATATATATATACACACACACAAATAAGAGTTGCCCCTCGGTGGGATGCACACCCAGGTAGGTAAAGCGCCAAAACAAGTGCAGCTGCCTTGAAACAAAGTCCTTTATTATTCTCTCCTGCCAGACGCGTTTCGGGCCAACGCCCTCCTCAGTGGCAGACCATGTGACATGACGGAGTGCAACAAGCACCAGTAAATCCCCATAGTGATTTAGCTCAGGTGAGCCAGTTGAAGTAGTGGTTTCTGGGACTGGTGGTTCAGTAAAACCCATGTGGGTCGCCGCCGTCACTCACGTTCAAAGTTTCTTTAAAAGGATTGTCAATGTTCCTGCAGGCACCCTTGGACATTACGGGCACCTCCTGTTCTGCAATTAGCTGCCCAAGTAAGACAGCAGCGGACCCGCTAGTATTTTGCAATGGTGCAATACCGCGGCCGGGCTGGCCGCTTAACATAAGCAAATAAGAGTTGCCCCTCGGTGGAATGCACACCCAGGTAGGTAAAGCGCCAAACCAAGAGCAGCTGCCTTGAAACAAAGTCCTTTATTATTCTCTCCTGCCAGACGCATTTCGGGCCAACGCCCTCCTCAGTGGCAGACCATGTGACATGACGGCGTGCAACAAGCACCAGTAAATCCCCATAGTGATTTAGCTCAGGTGAGCCAGTTGAAATAGTGGTTTCTGGGACTGGTGGTTCAGTAAAACCCATGTGGGTCGCCGCCGTCACTCACGTTCAAAGTTTCTTTAAAAGGATTGTCAATGTTCCTGCAGGCACCCTTGGACATTACGGGCACCTCCTGTTCTGCAATTAGCTGCCCAAGTAAGACAGCAGCGGACCCGCTAGTATCTGGCAATGGTGCAATCCTGCGGCCGGGCTGGCCGCTTAACATAAGCAAATAAGAGTTGCCCCTCGGTGGGATGCACACCCAGGTAGGTAAAGCGCCAAAACAAGAGCAGCTGCCTTGAAACAAAGTCCTTTATTATTCTCTCCTGCCAGACGCGTTTCAGGCCAACGCCCTCCTCAGTGGTAGACCATGTGACATGACGGCGTGCAACAAGCACCAGTAAATCCCCATAGTGATTTAGCTCAGGTGAGCCAGTTGAAGTAGGGGTTTCTGGGACTGGTGGTTCAGTAAAACCCATGTGGGTCGCCGCCGTCACTCACGTTCAAAGTTTCTTTAAAAGGATTGTCAATGTTCCTGCAGGCACCCTTGGACATTACGGGCACCTCCTGTTCCGCAATTAGCTGCCCAAGTAAGACAGCAGCGGACCCGCTAGTATCTTGCGATGGTGCAATCCCGAGGCCGGGCTGGCCGCTTAACATAAGCAAAGAAGAGTTGCCCCTCGGTGGGATGCACACCCAGGTAGGTAAAGCGCCAAAACAAGAGCAGCTGCCTTGAAACAAAGTCCTTTATTATTCTCTCCTGCCAGATGCGTTTCGGGCCAACGCCCTCCTCAGTGGCAGACCATGTGACATGACGGCGTGGAACAAGCACCAGTAAATCCCCATAGTGATTTAGCTCAAGTGAGCCAGTTGAAGTAGTGGTTTCTGGGACTGGTGGTTCCGTAAAACCCATGTGGGTCGCCGCCGTCACTCACGTTCAAAGTTTCTTTAAAAGGATTGTCAATGTTCCTGCAGGCACCCTTGGACATTACGGGCACCTCCTGTTCTGCAATTAGCTGCCCAAGTACGACAGCAGCGGACCCGCTAGTATCTTGCGATGGTGAAATCTCGCGGCCGGGCTGGCCGCTTAACATAAGCAAATAAGAGTTGCCCCTCGGTGGGATGCACACCCAGGTAGGTAAAGCGCCAAAACAAGAGCAGCTGCCTTGAAACAAAGTCCTTTATTATTCTCTCCTGCCAGACACGTTTCGGGCCAACGCCCTCCTCAGTGGCGGACCATGTGACATGACGGCGTGCAACAAGCACCAGTAAATCCCCAAAGTGATTTAGCTCAGGTGAGCCAGTTGAAGTAGTGGTTTCTGGGACTGGTGGTTCAGTAAAACCCATGTCGGTCGCCGCCGTCACTCACGTTCAAAGTTTCTTTAAAAGGATTGTCAATGTTCCTGCAGGCACCCTTGGACATTACGGGCACCTCCTGTTCCGCAATTAGCTGCCCAAGTAAGACAGCAGCGGACCCGCTAGTATCTTGCAATGGTGCAATCCCGCGGCCGGGCTGGCCGCTTAACATATGCAAATAAGAGTTGCCCCTCGGTGGGATGCACACCCAGGTAGGTAAAGCGCCAAAACAGGAGCAGCTGCCTTGAAACAAAGTCCTTTATTATTCTCTCCTGCCAGACGCGTTTCGGGCCAACGCCCTCCTCAGTGGTAGACCATGTGACATGACGACGTGCAACAAGCACCAGTAAATCCCCATAGTGATTTAGCTCAGGTGAGCCAGTTGAAGTAGGGGTTTCTGGGACTGGTGGTTCAGTAAAACCCATGTGGGTCGCCGCCGTCACTCACGTTCAAAGTTTCTTTAAAAGGATTGTCAATGTTCCTGCAGGCACCCTTGGACATTACGGGCACCTCCTGTTCCGCAATTAGCTGCCCAAGTAAGACAGCAGCGGACCCGCTAGTATCTTGCGATGGTGCAATCCCGAGGCCGGGCTGGCCGCTTAACATAAGCAAAGAAGAGTTGCCCCTCGGTGGGATGCACACCCAGGTAGGTAAAGCGCCAAAACAAGAGCAGCTGCCTTGAAACAAAGTACTTTATTATTCTCTCCTGCCAGACGCGTTTCGGGCCAACGCCCTCCTCAGTGGCAGACCATGTGACATGACGGCATGCAACAAGCACCAGTAAATCCCCATAGTGATTTAGCTCAGGTGAGCCAGTTGAAGTAGTGGTTTCTGGGACTGGTGGTTCAGTGAAACCCATGTGGGTCGCCGCCGTCACTCACGTTCAAAATTTCTTTAAAAGGATTGTCAATGTTCCTCCAGGCACCCTTGGACAGGATTATTAATTTTTGGTTATCGTGGTGGTGGCAGCCCACATGGGAACTATCTTGCACTACGGATCCCAGAAATCGCAGCACCCGCTGCTTTCGACTCACCTGAGAATGGAAATAAAAGAGGGGACTTTATCCGTTATTGCTTTGTATCTTCCACCACGGAATGCCTCTGATGAGGGCGCTGGCCCGAAACGCGTCAGGCATGATCTGCTGGGCAGAGGAATCCAATAAATTGCTTTCTTCCTGAGTGCAACCGGCTGAGAGTGCATTTCTCCAGGGGGTAACTTCTATTTTGAGCATATATATATATATATATTCACTGAAAAAACCATAGGTTTTAGGGACAGTTATAGTTAGTTGGACATTTCACTCGTACAAAATCATAGAAATTCCCCCGTTATAGTTAGTTCAGCTAACTATAACTCGCGCCCCCGCAATGCACTGCTGATGACGTCACATATTACATCACTCATGACATCGTCAGTGACATCACTGATGACATCACTGATGACATCTCAAATGACATCACTGATGACATCATCCAGTGACTGTGTGTTTCTGTAAAGTTTAAATATTTTTAATATATAGGGAAAGGTGTATTGAAGAATGAGTGGGTGGATGAAGGATTTAGTAGGTGCGTGACTGACTCTATAAGTGAGTGATTAAACGTATCTTACTGAATGCAAGGGTTAGTGACTAAACTGGGTGAATGTCTGTATCCGTCTGTCTGTTGCTGTGTAAGTGGCTGCATGGGTTTGTGAATAGCTACATGAGTGTCTATATGAGTTATTGATTGGTTGTCTGAGTATCTGTATGGGTGCCTGAGTGTTTGTGTGGGTGGGGTGTGTGCGACTCTGTGCATAGATGTGTGAGTGGGTGATTCACTGGGTGGATGGTTTCAAGAGTGCATCTGCGATAGACTGTATGGGTGGGTAAGTGTGTGTAAGAGTGTGTTAGTGAGTGAATGTATGTCCCAGTGGTACATGTGTGAGTAAATACATATGTGAAAGGCAGTATATATGTGTGTTGGAGTATATAAGTAGCTATAAGCAAGAGTGTGTGATTGTGAGAGTGACTGTATGGATGAGTGTGTGCTTGTATCAGAGATTGTATAAGAGCGTAAGAATGTGCTAGTATTTGTATGAGTAAGTGAGCTGGTGTGTGTATAACTGTATAGGTGAGTAAATGGGTGTGTGCTTAATTTTTTGCATGACTGACTAGGTGTGTGAGTACCTCTATGGATGAGTGGCGGTCTGTGAGTGTTTATATAGGTGTATGAGTGCATATAATAGTCCTGTACTGAGTGACTATAAGTATGAGTGACTGTACGGGTGAGTGAGTAGATGTGTGTGTGTAGACCTAAGAATCAGTGAGTGTGTATATAGTAATTGGTGTTGGAGTGTCTATGGTTTTGACAATGGCAGTCTGTAATTTACAGTGGGTGTATCAAAAGTTATATTAGGGGTGTGAGAAGATGCATCAAATTATCACATGGATTATGTCATCAGTGATGTCATCAGTGATGTCACTGACCATGTCATGAGTGATGTAATATGTGACGTCATCAGCAGTGCATTGCGGGGGCGCGAGTTATAGTTAGCTGAACTAACTAGAACGGGGGAATTTCTATGATTTTGTACGAGTGAAATGTCCAACTAACTATAACTGTCCCTAAAACCTATGGTTTTTTCAGTGAATTTCAAAGGTTTTTTAAATGCTAATTTCTAACTATAACGTGTCTGAAACCTATGGTTTTTTCAGTGAATTTCAAAGGTTTTGTAAATGACAATTTTTAAATGTATTAATTGTTATATTTATTTTTTGATACTGATTTACTACATTTTTTAAACTATTTATTTTTAGATATTTTATTTTTAAAATTACATTGTAATTACATTATACATTACATTACAAAATATACTTTCTCAGAATGAATTACTTTAGTTTAAATACTTTGCAAATAGGCAATAGACTTTTGTACAGTAGTTACAGTTGTTGCAACGGGAAACACAATTTCAAACACAATGCAACATTGAGCTCAAAGTGAATTTAAAGTTAAATGCAATTAGTTACTTTATGGATTACTTTTCTAACCACAGGACTGGATCCTAGATTCAGTCCTGGGACATCTCCTGTAAACAGTTGAGTAAAAGCGTTTTGGTTAAAGTAGTGATTTTTAAGGAATATTATTGTATTTTAAAAGTTGACACTTAGAAACTTTTTCACATAGAATCACCAATGCTATCCTATGGGAGAAAATGCACTTAGCAGGTAAGTATGTTATCGTTACTTTTTCTTACTCAGTGGTGGATCTTGGATCCAGCACTGGTGCATCTCCTGTAAACAGTTGAAAGAATGCGTTTAAGTCATACAGGCGATTTTTAAGGAATATTTGTAGTTTGTGAAAATCGACACTTTGAAACTTTTCTGCTGAAAACCAGACAATGGATTCCTATGGAAGGAAATACAAGTTACTGGTAAATACGGTTAGAATTACTTTTCAAGGTCAGTGCTGGGCTAAAAGATGCAGCACTGGGTTCTCTCCTGATAACAGGTGAGTAAATCGGAATTCGTAGTTCGGCTGATTTTAGAGGAATATTATAAAGTTCCAAAACTCCACACTTAGAAGAATTTCCAAGTGAAACCAGTCAATGTTAGCCTATGGAAGGAAATTCAAATTACTGGTAAGTGCGGTTAAAATTACATTTCAGGATCAGTATTGGGCTCAAAGATGCAGCACTGAGGTCTCTCCTGATAACAGGTGAGTAAATCGGAATTCGTAGTTCGGCTGATTTTAGAGGAATATTTGTATGTTACAAAAATCGACACAAACTTTTTCAGCAAAAAGCAAGCAATGATATCCTATGGAAGGAAATTCAAGTTACTGGTAAGTACTGTTAAAATTACTTTTCAGGATCAGTACTAGGCTAAAAAGGTGCAGCACTGAGGTCTCTCCTGATAACAGGTGAGTAAATCGGAATTCGTATTTCGGCTGATTTTAGAGGAATATTATAAAGTTCCAAAACTCCACACTTAGAAGAATTTCCAAGTGAAACCAGTCAATGTTAGCCTATGGAAGGAAATTCAAGTTACTGGTAAGTACGGTTAAAATTACTTTTCAGGATCAGTACTGGGCTCAAAGATGCAGCACTGAGGTCTCTCCTGATAACAGGTGAGTAAATCGGAATTCGTAGTTCGGCTGATTTTAGAGGAATATTTGCACAATGGTGAAGGGAGGGGGCGGGGCCTGAGGTGACATCGGTGCAAACGCGCCCCGTGGCGCGTTTTAAGTTGGGGGATTAAGTCCCCTTGAATCATGAGGGTCCCTGGGGTCCAACTAGCCCACCCTGTACCTCCAGTATGCGCCAGGAGCTGCGTTGCAGAGAGGTGTTCAGAGGCCACGCCCCTTTTTGCACCTCTCTGCAACGCAGCTCTGTGGCGCTTTCTGGACGTACCTGGTGGGCTAGTTGGCCCCAGGGACCCTCAGGATTGAAGGGATTTCATTCCCCATCTTAAAATGCGCCACAGGCCCTGTTTGCACACATGTCACCTGAAGCCCCGCCCCTCCCTTCACCACTGTGCAAACGCGCCCGTGGCGCGTTTTAAGTTGGGGGATTAAGTCCCCTTGAATCCTGAGGGTCCCTGGAGTCGAACTAGCCCACCATGTACCTCCAAAAGCGCCACAGAGCTGTGTTGCAGAGAGGTGTAAAAGGGGCGTGGCCTCTGTACACCTCTCTGCAACGCAGCTCCCTGGCGCATACTGGAGGTTCCTGGTGGGCTAGTTGGCCCCAGGGACCCCCAGTATTCAAGGGGAATTCGATCCCCCTCTGTAAACGCGCCAGGGGGCGCGTTTGCAGAGTGCTGCAAGCAGGGGGGGCGTGGCCTCCGGCGCGATGCAGGTTTTTTTGTGGTTTTTTTAAAGAAGGGGGGCTGTGTGGCCCCCCTTCTTTTTCTAATCTATTGGCCCTGGGGACCCCATCCCCCAGGGCCTGCCCCCTAATTATTATTATTATTTTTTTATTTTGGAAGGGGGCCGCGTGGCCCCCTCCCGAGGCCTTAATCGACCCCGGGACCCCATCCCCCGGGGCATGGCCTTCTTTTATTTTTTAAATAAAACTTATGGAGGGGGGCTGCTTTGCCCCCCTCCTCAGGCCACTTATGGCCCCGGAGAACCCCATCCCCCGGGGCCGGCCTTTGGATTTTTTTTTTTTTTTAATTTTAATTACATTTTTGGGAGGGGGCCACGTGGCCCCCTCCCGGGCCACTAATGGCCCCGGGGACCCCATCCCCCGGGCCTGGCCACTCGTTGGGGACCGTGGGGGTCCCCAATAACCGCACGGTCCCGCCGGCTCCCCGCGTCCTGCGGGAGCCGGCATTGCTTTCCATAAGGGAGCTGCTGACATGCAACTCCCCTTATGGAAAAGCAATTCTGTTTTGCTTCACTGAAGCGAGAGCAGGTTTCCTGCTCTCGCTTCAATGAAGCAAAGCAGTTTGCAATGGCAGGACGGGAGCCGCGAGGCTCCCGTCCTGCCATTGCAAACAGCAGTGTCCCGGGGTAGGCACCCCGGGACACTGCAGGAGCCGGCCCTGGGGGTGGCGGTCCCCAGGGCCATCAAGGGCTCCAGGAGGGGGCCGCGTGGCCCCCTCCCCACTTCTACATAGCCCCGGGAGGTGGTGGTCCCCGGGGCTTCGGGGGTCTGAAACGGACCCCCACATGTATTTTCTTAGTGCCCCGGGAGGTGGCGGTCCCGGGCGTGTGGGGGCAGGAGCCCCCACACAGGTCATTCTTTTAAAAAAAGAAGCCCCGGGGAGGTGGCGGTCCCGGGGCTGCGGGAGGGCTCAGAGCCCTCCCGCACCATTTTTATTAGAAAGCCCCGGGGCGGCGGTCCCAGGGGCTTGGGGGCCTTAGAGGCCCCCCATTAACTATAAACCCACCCCCGCATGCCCCCGGGACTTGGCCCACCCGGGGGCAAATTAGCATCAAAGCGCGGGAGACCGCGCTTCGATTTTTTTTTTTATCGGCGGGTTCCGCGCACCCTAAGCGCATCCCGCCGATTTTTTTTTTTTTTAAATTGCTTTTTTCTGCCCAGGGTGCTTGTGGGACCCCCTGAGCAGACCTAGGGGGTCAGGGTGTTTCTACCCTGCCCCCTTTTTGCGCTTTGCGCACTTGTTTCTGTCCCTCGGTTCTACCGAGGATAAAATGGCTGCCAACACTTCCTGATTTGGAGTGTTGACAGCCAATTAGCATGCAGCTCGTGATCGGGAGGGTGCGCGAATCCGACGCGGCCATAGATATATATGTGATTTTCCTTTTGATTTTCACAGGAACTACTGAACGGATTTACACCATTTAACAAAAAGGGTTCTTTCTGAACCAAGAACTACCTCTTTGCCAAATTTGGTGTAATTCCGTTCAGCAGTTCGGGCTGTAGCTGTGGCTAAAGTTTCCTATGGGAAAATGAATGGGGAAAACACGTTTTAGGACCCCCCTTTTTTCTCGGCCCACGCTTGACGAATCACCCCGAAACTTTCAGGGTAGGAGCGGACCGGAGCGGGCCATAAAGTTTGAAAATTTTGCGAAGATTCGTCAACCGACGCAAGATTTATTTCAAATAGAATGTCGCGGATTTCCTATGGAAAATAGGTCCTAACTATAACTATCTACTGGCGACCGCCAGTAGATAATATATATATATATATATATATATATATATATATATATATATAAAGCACAAAGAATGAAGCACTCACGGGGGCGAGTCCAAATCGTTTATTCCCGGACTCTCGCTGCAACCAGACACGTTTCGGCAGTCGCCTTTTTCGATGGTAATCAGGCGCGCCGGAAACGGCCATTGTTTATATGTCAGTCACTTCCTGTATCCCGACATAACTAACAACAGTAAAAACGGCCAGGATTTCATGTGAAAAACATATCGCCATTGATTTAAAATGTCACCATATACAAAGTGTTTCTATATGTATATCTTCGACTGATAACCACAAATACCATAATTAATCTCCTAAATGTACGGCAAGTTCTTCATTGCTATTTAAACCCTGCGGTATTTTAGTTTGGAGGTCAATTATATATCTTTATTCCAGTCTCCTAAGACTGGTAATTCTATCCCCTCCCCGAGGGTGCAGTGGTACATGGTCCAGGGCAAAAAAGGTTAGGAGATCCCTATTGCAGGGTTTAGATAGCAATGAAAAACTTGCCATACATTTAGGAGATTAATTATGGTATTTGTGGTTATCAGTCGAAGATATACATATAGAAACACTTTGTATATGGTCTACCTATTAATGGTAGGAGGGATTACTGGTGGGCCCTTGAATATTGCCATTTGCCAAGTGGTTTCTTGAAACTTTTGAAGAATGAAGAAAGAAATGAACGTTTTATGCCTATTACAATACATGACATCACCTTAACCCTTAGAGTTATGACATTCATTAATGGATGATTATGAAGAACGACCAGGCTTATTAAGACTGATTGTTGTAACGTGTTGAAGTCTAAAGCATTTTTTCTATGTCAAAGGAATGGTACCCATTCAGGGCTAGCTATTTAATGTGACCTCCATTCTGCATACCGGATTTCTGGTGGCAGTGGAATGAATCTATAGAGATCGTAGGCACAGCAATATTCAAAAAATGGAATATAGCGCTTTTTGCACTTTGTCTAACCTTGACATTTATTTGTGGTTGTGGAAAGAAAGCAAATGCAGACTTGCCCATTTGTGGGCGTAATACGATGAATTTTATAAATTTGGTGACATTTTAAACCAAAATATAATGGATTGCCAGACCAGTATAAAAATGCACTGTGTAGAATTGTTTATGCATGGAAGCTTTCATTGTTAAAAAGTGAACCACATACATTGTTCATAATGATGAAATGCATTGACTCATTGGACTTCACATGTTACAAGATGGCGATATGTTTTTCGCATGAAATCCTGGCCGTTTTTACTGTTGTTAGTTATGTCGGGATACAGGAAGTGACTGACATATAAACAATGGCTGTTTCCGGCACGCCTGATTACCATCGAAAAAGGCGACTGCCGAAACGCGTCTGGTTGCAGCGAGAGTCCGGGAATAAACTATTTGGACTCGCACCCGTGAGTGCTTCATTCTTTGTGCTTTAAAGTGCGAGGTTGGCAGCGTTATATTAGCGGGTGCATCTCCTGCGTGTAAGCACCCGTTCACGAGTGCATGGATAACTGATGCACACCTTGGAGCTACGATATGCACAAGTTACTAACTTGTGTAACGATATATCTGTAAGAGACAGTAGTTAGTGACAGATTCCTTACCTTAGAATATCCCCAGGCGTCAGGCTGGATCCGGAAAGTTTTTGCGTAGCAGTACCCTTGCGCGTCGGTAGGCGGCGTCGTGTGGCTCCGCGTCCGTCGTCGGCGTCGTGATCGCCGGGATGATGTCGCGGGCAGTACTTAGCCGCCGCCCCTGCGCACTGACGTCAGTTCTGTACACGACTTTCAGCCCCAGGAACGCAGAGCCATGCAAGAAGCTGACATAGGTGTCTGAAAAATACTAGGGCCCTGAAAGGGATGTCCTTAACCCTAGAAATCAGTTCGCAGAACGGGGAGGATGGGTGGGGCGGTAGGAATCTGTCACTAACTACTGTCTCTTACAGATATATCGTTACACAAGTTAGTAACTTGTGCATCTGAAAGAGACACGTTAGTGACAGATTCCTTACCTTAGAATAGATACCCCAGCAATACCAACCCCGGTGGTGGGTCTGCGAACAAAGATCAGACAAGGAAGTCCTGGAGGACAGAACGGCCAAAGAAGCCGTCCCTCCGGACCTGACTGTCAAGGCAGTAATGCTTTGTAAACGAGTGCAGCGAGGCCCACGTAGCTGCCTGACAGATATCCTGCAGCGGAACACCGCGGCCTAAAGCCGTGGTAGCAGCCGTTGCCCTGGTGGAATGGGCACGCAGCCCAACAGGAGGCTCCTTCTTAGCCAAAGAATAGCAGGCTTTGATACACAAGGTTACCCAGCGGGAGATGGTTCTCTTGTGCACCGCCCGACCTTTTTTGGAGCCCACGTAGCCAACAAAGAGCTGGTCATCCACCCGGAAGTGTTGTGTGCGGTTGATATAAAAGGAAAGCGCACGTTTTGGGTCCAGACGGTGGAGCCTCTCTTCCTCTCTGGAAGGATGCGGAGGCGGAAAGAAGCTGGGCAAAGTGATGGTCTGCCCAATGTGGAAGGCAGTAACCACCTTTGGCAAGAAGGACGGACGCGTCCTAAGAACAACCTTGTCTGGATGGACAGACAGAAAGGGAGGTTTACATGATAGAGCCTGGAGCTCTCTCACCCGCCGAGCAGAGGTGATGGCCACCAGAAAGGCTGTCTTCAGAGTCAGAAGACGAAGAGGACAGTTATGTAGAGGCTCAAAGGGAGCGCACATAAGAAAGGTAAGAACCAAGTTCAAGTCCCACTGAGGCATCACAAACGGAACAGGAGGGAAGAGGTGTGTAATGCCTTTTAGAAACCTGTTAACAGGGGACTTGAAAAGGGAGGGCTGATCAGGAAGCCTGAGGAAGGCCGACATGGCACAAAGATAGCCCTTGATAGTACCCAGGGCAGAACCCTGTTGGGCCAGGGAAAGAAGTAACAGAAGAACCTCAGAAAGAGGGGCAGAAAGGGGATTCACAGCCTTTGCTGTGCACCATGCCACAAACTTGTTCCACCTGCAGGCGTATACCACCTTAGTGGAGGGACGCCTGGCTACCAGAATCACATCACAAACTTCGGGAGGCAAGTCGAAAGGAATCAACTGCCGCCGCTCAATCTCCACGCAAGCAGGTGGAGGCTGGACAGGTTCGGGTGGAGGACCGTCCCTGCTGCTGCGACAGAAGATCCTCCCGAAGAGGCAGACGGATCGGGGGATCGACGCTCATACTGAGTAGCTCGGGATACCAAACTCTTCGAGCCCAGTCCGGAGCCACAAGGATGACTTGGGCCCGGTCGCGCCGAATCTTCTTCAACACTCTGGGTAGAAGTGGTATAGGCGGAAAAGCGTACAACAGACCGCAACTCCACTCGCGACGAAAAGCGTCGCAGAGCGAGTGCTGCCTTGGAAATTCCAACGCGCAGAACTGATGACATTGCGCGTTCTCTTCGGTGGCGAATAGATCTAACCAAGGCTCTCCCCACTGTAGAAAGAGTCCTTGCGCCACTTCCGAGTGAAGACGCCATTCGTGATCCATCATGCACCTGCGGCTGAGTTCGTCCGCCCTGGCGTTCAGGGAACCTGCCAGGTGTTGAACCATCAGGAAAATGCCCTGATATTCCAGCCATGTCCAGAGGCGCAGAGCCTCCTGACATAGGGTCCACGACCCCACCCCGCCTTGCTTGTTGCAGTACCACATGGCGGTGGTGTTGTCTGTGAACACCTGCACTACCTTCCCTTTGACAGAGGGAAGGAATGCCTTCAGTGCAAGTCGGATCGCCCGGAGCTCCAGAAAGTTGATATGGAGCCGGGACTCCGCCGGAGACCAGAGGCCTCTGATCTCCGCCTCTCCCATGTGACCACCCCATCCCAGAAGGGACGCGTCCGTCACAACTGTGTGCTCTGGCTGGGGAAGGGAGAGTGATCTGCCCATGACCCATTGCCGGTTCGAGAGCCACCACTGCAACCGTCTTGCAGTCCCCTCCGAGATCTGAACGTGATCGGACAGGTTGCCCTGGTGCTGCGCCCACTGGAACTTCAGGTCCCACTGCAGAGCCCGCATATGCCATCTGGCATGATCGACCAGCAGGATGCAGGAGGCCATGAGGCCCAGCAGCCTCAGGGTCATCCGTACCGAAACCCAGGATAAAGGCTGAAAGATCGGAATCATAGCCTGAATATCCCGGACTCGCCGTTCGGGAGGATAGGCCTGAAACTGCGTTGTGTCCAGAACTGCTCCGATGAAAAGGAGCTGTGGAGAAGGAATCAGATGCGACTTCGGCACATTGATGGAGAACCCCAGCGAGTGCAGGAGTTCGGCCGTAGTCTGGAGGTGGGAAACGACTGCCTGGGACGAGCCCGCCTTCAGCAGCCAGTCGTCGAGGTAGGGGAAGACTGGAACCCCTGCCCGGCGCAGATGAGCTGCGACCACCGCCATCACTTTCGTGGAACACCCGAGGGGCACTTGTAAGGCCAAAGGGGAGCACGGTGAACTGAAAATGCTCGAGGCCTACCATGAACCGAAGGTAACGCCGGTGGGCCGGCAGGACGAGGATGTGAAAATAAGCGTCCTGCAAGTCCAACGCTACCAACCAGTCTCCAGGGTCGAGGGCAGTCAAGACCTGAGCTAGGGTGAGCATCTTGAACTTCTCCTTCCGGAGGAAGCGATTGACGTTCCGGAGGTCCAAGATAGGACGCATGTCCTCCTTGTCCTTTTGGGCACCAGAAAGTAGTGGGAGTAGCAACCACGTTCTACTTCTGGGGTCGGAACATGCTCGATGGCCCTCTTGGCCAAGAGGGCCGGGCCGTGACTTCCTTCTGCAGAACCACCAAGTGATCCCCTGACATGCGGTGGAATTGAGGTGGCATGGCTGGGGGGGTGGTCTCGAAGGGGAGGGAGTAGCCACTTCGGACAATGTCCAAGACCCACCTGTCCGAGGTGATGGCACGCCAGTGGTGAAGGTGATGGCGGACCCTGCCCCCTACTGGCATGCTGTGCACCTGAAAAGAGGGGCTAGGAGGGCTTGGAGGCCGCGGACGGGTTGGAGGTGGTGGCCTGACCCGCACGCTGGTTGCCCGAACCGCCACGGCGGTAGCCACGTCCCCGGCCACGCGAAGACGCTTGCTGCGTGGGCCGGTGGCTGGGCTGCGGACGTGACTGGGCGCCCCTTCCGTGGCCACGAAAGGGGCGAAAAGCAGAGGT
Source organism: Calotriton arnoldi (assembly GCA_963921515.1). Classification (NCBI taxonomy): domain Eukaryota; kingdom Metazoa; phylum Chordata; class Amphibia; order Caudata; family Salamandridae; genus Calotriton; species Calotriton arnoldi. The sequence goes on from CAWUFW010001289.1 coordinate 1,730,181, forward strand.
TAGCGGAGGGCGCACAACAAGGCCCAGAGACTTGGCAGTAGCCCGTGAGCCCTTAAAATGCTCCAGCGCATGGTCTGCTTTGGAACCAAAAAGACCGACTCCATCAAAGGGCATGTTCATGAGTGTATTCTGGACATCACCCGAGAAACCAGTTGTTCTCAGCCAGGCGTGGCGACGCAGCGCCACCGTCGTTGCAAGCGATCTGCCCAGCGAGTCGCCGGTATCAAGGCCACATCGTATGGTGTACTTTGCCGCATCCCTACCTTCCGCAATGGTGCGGGTAAGCAGTGTCTGGACCTCCTCAGAACACTGGGGCAAAACAGCCGCCACCGAATCCCACAGGGAGTGGGTATATCGGCCCAAAAGGCAAGTTGACGGACCGCAAGCCAGCACTGGAGGAAGAAAAAGCCTTCTTCCCAAATTGGTCCAGGCGTTTGGATTCCCTATCCGGAGGGGACGTAGGGAAGGCGGTTTGGGAGGCAGAGGCTTGGACAACCAAGCTCTCGGGGGTGGGATGTTGAGAGAGAAACAAGGGGTCGCCCGGAGCAGGGCGATGGCGTCGGGCCACGTTCCTATCCACAGGAGCCCCTGTGGTGGGCTTGGACCAGGTGCCCAAAAGAACGTCAGATAGTGCATCATTAAACGGCAGCACAGTCTCCGAAGAGGAAGCTGCCAGCTGAAGCACTTCGGTCAGGAGATTAGTCCTGACAGCCACAGTAGGCAATTGGAGGTGCAAGGCTCCAGCTGCTCTACGCAACACCGTTGCGAAATTTGCTCCCTCCTCCGTAGCCACGGGAGGAGACAGCATGCCAGTGTCAGGGGAAGTGTCTAGACCACTGGCATCCCCAAGTTCCTCTGCCCAGTCCTGATCATACTCACACTGCCGTGTGAGAGGGTCTTCCGACCCCTCCCAGCTCTCCTGGTCCTCTCTGGTTCAAAATATGGAGGAGGAGGGACATCTGGGACCCAAGGTCTCATCGGCGCCGTAGCCGGCGTCGAGCGACGTCTGTCCGGCTCCATGTCCGGAACCGGAGAGAACCGGGGAACGACGCCGCCCAGAGCCCCGGGCGGCGTCAGGAACGGCACCGGGGACAGCGACGCCGGCGGAGGCGTGGTTAGGTCAACCGGCGTCGATGGGGGTTGCGGCACCACCGGAGCCGGGATCGAGGCCGGGGCCGGAGCCGAGGCCGGGATCAAGGCTGGCGGGACAAGCGACGCCGGGACCGGAGTCGTCGGCGACGCCGGAGCAACCCCATCAGGGCCCGCGGGGCCCGAAGGCGCACCGGAGGGACCTTGAGGCCCGAAGAGGCGGGCCATGGCCGACAGGAATTCCTGTATTTGGGCCGGAGTCGCCCCGAACCCGGAAAGGACGGGTAATGCGGGGGCGGCTCCTCAGGCACGTCCGGGGCAGCGGGGACGGTGCCGACAGGGGCCTCAGCCGAGTCGCGAGACCGGCGAGGCGAAGTCTTAGAGCGATGATGCTTCTTAGACTTTTTGTGCTTCGACTTACCCGAGGAGCGCGAAAACTTGGACTCCGACGACCGGCGGGGGCTCCGCGACCGGCCCCTCGACCTCTCACGGGACTGGGGCTTGGTGCGGCGCGGAGCCGACTGCCGGACCTCGAGGAGCTTTCGAGACCGCTCTCGCAAAGCCTTCGGGTGAAGTTTCCGGCAGTCAGGGCACGACTTCGTGTCGTGGTCTCGCCGAGACAGTAGAGACACTCTAAGTGCGGGTCTGTGATCGACATCATTCGACCACAGACGTCGCATGGCTTGAAGCCGGGCATCCCTACCGCCACCTAGGAGTCGAGAAGACTCGAAAAGTAACAGTGAAAAAATTCACCAAAAATGTAGTCAAAAATTGACTAGGGCACTGCTCTTCCCGGATCTGCGCTTACTGGCGCGGAAAAAGAAGAACTGACGTCAGCGCGCAGGGGCGGCGTCTAAGTACTGCCCGCGACGTCATCCCGGCGATCACGACGCAGACGACGGACGCAGAGCCACACGACGCCGCCTACCGACGCGCAAGGGTACTGCTACGCAAAAACTTTCCGGATCCAGCCTGACGCCTGGGGATATTCTAAGGTAAGGAATCTGTCACTAACGTGTCTCATTCAGATATATATATATAAATATATATATATATATATACACACACACACACACACACACACACAATCAAATTTCTTCAATATGCCTTCTTGGCGCCTTAATTACTCGGCTCTGGTTACTGGAAGCTGTCATCTTCATAGTCGGAGATCTTCGAAAACGGTGAAGAAATAACAGCAGTTGCTGGGTTTTCAGGTTCAGTCTTCCTTTCACCATCCGAGTCGGAAGACCAATGAATCAAATGCCGAAAGTGAGAACAGTATCTGGTAATAAACTTCCCAGGACGCTGGGCAGTCACCCTATGTCCCTTGGTGGACAAAAATGTGGAAAGGTGCAGCATTCTATGGAGCATCAGATTTTCTCCTTCACAGTTGGTGGGTGATCACTAGATCTCCTGTCTTAAATTCAATGTTCTTTGCATGTTGCCTCTTGTCAGCATAGGCTTTCATCTTTTCTTTATTACCCAAGTCCTTCATTCGAGTTGTATGATCAACTCCTTCTCTTTTGTTGGTCCATTGAGGAAACTTGGTTGTCATTGGTCTTTTGAACATCCAAGTTGCAGGACTTTCGCCTGTGGTCGAGTGAGGTGGTGAACAATAGGCTCGTAGGGTAGGATTCAACACAGTTTGCAAATTAAGCCTCTGAAGAGTTGCATTGCACGCTGTACTGCTTTCTTTAGCGTATTCATAGAAGGCTCAACAAAACTGTTGGCCTGCAGCCAAGAAGGTGTGTTCCCCGGATGCTTTACGTTCAGATCTTCCAGAAAATCGTTGAATTCTCTACTGTTGAACGTTGGGCCATTATCAGACTTTAGAATGGCTGGAACGCCCCATGTTGCAAAATATGCCGTCAAGTCTCTCACTGACTCGCTCATGAGTGGAGAATGAGAGAACCTCTATTAATGGAAATCGAGAGTATTCATCCATAATTACCATCAAATGATGTTCATTGTCGGGTGGGCCAAAGAAATTGATGGCTATTCTCTCCCATGCATGCTTAGGGAGTTCGGGTATGGTAAGAGTATGTTGAGTAAGGTTTGTAGAGAGGCAGTTACATAGGTGACAGGTCTTGAGTTCCTTGTCAACCCTCTCATCTAAATATGGAAACCAGACTCAATCACAGAGAGCTCTTTTTGTGGCAACAATACCATGGTGCCCTTTGTGAAAACTCTTCGGAATTAGGATTCTCAACCCTCACAGTATAACTCCTTCCTGAGTTATAGACAGCGTATCTTCAACTTTTTTGTACTTTTGATATTCACCATCACTGGTGAGAGGTCGAGCATGTTGTTTCCATGACTGATGTGTAAGTATATCTTTCAACTTCTGCATGTCACTATCATGGCTCGTGGCAGTGATGATCTGGGCAAACGATATTGCAGCTGGCGTATTTGACTTTACAATGAAATTAATATAGGCTTCAGTCGTCTTGGATGGAGTACCTTGACCTTGTACAGGCACTCTGGAAAGTAGTCAGCAGGGTTTTGATCCTTCCCTGGATGATGTATAATGGTGTAATAATACTCTTGTGATCGGAGTACCCACCGTTCAATGCGAGAAGGCATCTTGGCTTTTGAATTGACAAAGACAGTCAATAAAGCTTGATGATTAGTTACTAGCGTAAAAGGCTTTCCATATAGGAGTGCATGGCATAGTTCACAAGTGCATAACATGGCCAAACTTTCTTTCACAGGTTGAGAGTAAGCACATTCTGTTTGGGACAAACTTCTACTGGCATTTACCACAAAATCCCTTCGAGCATGGGGGTGAGCGTTGTGCTGTATCAGAATAGCACCTAACTCAACAAGGCTTGCGTCAACAAACTCTGTGTTAAGTTATCAATTGAAATAGGACATTTCAGTAGCAGTTTCAATTGCTTGTTTGATTTTCTTGAAACTTCCCCCACATTTCAGTGACCACTTGAATGAAACATTTTTCTTAGTTAACTCCCGTAAGGGAGCGCATATGGTCGCAACGTTTTGTATGTATCTTGAACAGTAACAGGCCATGCCAAGAAATTAACGTATCATAGAAACGCCTTGTGGGGGATTAGCACTGGACAGCGCTTGTACTTTAGCAGGATCAGGTGTCATACCCCCATCAGAAAAGATGTGGCCAAAGAATTTTTATTTAGTCTTGTGGCACTCACACTTGTCTGCATTTAAAGTCAGGCCAGCATCAGTCAGTAAGTGACATACTTGAATGGGAGCTTTATCATGCTCCTTTTGTGTAGCTCCATAAATCAATATGCCATCGCTAGAGACAAATGCATTCACAACCAGCTGTATGACACGTTGAATGACTTCTTGGAAATGTTCTGCAGCCGATAACACACCAAAATAGAGGCTTTTATATCGAAACAGACCTATGTGTGTAGAAAAAGTTGTAGTGTACCTACAATCTTCTTCGAGTTCCAACTGATGATAACCTTTATTTAAATTAAGGCGAGAGAAAACCTTGGCACCATTTAGTTGCGCTATCATGTCAGCAATATGTGGACCTGGATGTCGTTCTCGTTCAATTGCCTTGTTTGCTTGGCGTATATCAACGAATATGACTACAACTCATTCAGTGTCCTTTTTGGGCACTACCACTATGGGAGAAACAGGGGGCGTCGGACCAGTTGAACGCTCAATACTGTCATGTTTGAGTAACGATTCAAGTTCTTTTTCAACAGCTTCTTGTACATGAAAAGCAACTCATCTATGTCTTTGAGCAACAGGAAGGACATCGTCAATAATGTGTAACTTTACTTTCAAACTCTTTAGCTTTCCCAAACTATGAAACAATTAGGGAAATTGACTTACTATTTCATGATGAGCATTCAGGTTGTAAGCCACAGAAATCAGTCTCATATTAGCAGCGCTACTGAAACCGAGCAAACAGGCACTTGCTGCTGTACCTTGGAGGATATGGATGCGTGCTTGCACCTTCGTTTTCTTGTGTTTTAATGTCGCTACTAATGAGCCTTAACTTCTTATGGGGGTCAATGCAGCCCGTCTACACTTTGGTTTTGAATGGCGTAAGTCGAAGTAATGGAGACAATTCATTATATTTCTCTTCGGGCATTATATTTATTGATGCGCCACTGAAGGTATCGAGCAGTCATTTATTTTTTATGTTATTTTCGGACAATGCTTGTATGACTTTGGTATGTCGACTTTTCTTTGTCTGACATTTTCCCTCGCATGTGGCCAGTCGACATGCACTCTTTTCTCTGAGACAAACATTGACATGGTGCAACCATTTTCCTCACTTGCACTGGATACTCAGGCGAACAAACCTTCTGACAATCAATGATTTAGATGACAAACAACTTCGTTCAGAGTCAATTTGCCTGAATTGATTTCGCCACTTGGCCTTGTGGAGTTGCGTTAAACGTTGCTTCTGGAATGTTCTGGTGGCCATTTTTTGTTCGCGCTGTGACACACTTGCTTTTTCCTTCGCTTCACAAACTGTCTCAAAATGGTTCTCTTTCCCTCAGCCTTTGCATATCTGTCCAATAGCGGGCACATTTAGCTTCATGCTGAAACGAAAATCCACATCTAAAACATAACTTCTTTTTACTTGTAGACAGCTCTTTGTGTCTTTTAGTTTTTTGCTTTGACTTACTTTTTATGCTCACGACTGATTCACTATGGGCACCTCCAGCCTCCATGTCAGTGACTTGTCTTTCAGCACACTCCTCATCTCGGAGAGCCATCAACACTCACTCCAGAATAAGAGTTTATCTTAGCATTTGTCGTATGAATGAATCTAGTCAATTAAGGGAGAGTCTGATGACCGCATCAAGTCTCTCCACAAGTTCATCAATGGTCTCACCAAGTCTTTGGCGTTCTTGACTGAAAATATATCTTTCGTAATCAACGACTAGTACTTGATTGAACTTTAGATTCAGCGTATCTTTAACCTAACAATATGTATTTTCTTTGTCAATTCACTGCATTTTCGTTTTGACTTCTTTCACACTATCATCAGCAAGATTTTTGAGATACTTGATAATCTTTTTTTTAATCAGTCTTTTTAAGTGCATCAATGAAATCATCAAATATTTCTATTCACGCAGACCATCTGTCGCGAATATTTTGCTTTTTGGCGGTATTGAAAGGTGGAAACATGGTAACCAGTTATGGGAGTGGCTGACCTTGAGGGAGGAGCTCTTTCTGCTCCTGTCGGCCGTCCAATTGAGCCTGCGTCTTTCGTTCTGTTTATGATGCCTTAAGATGGACCATCCTCAGAGTCGTCATTGAGAATCAGGAGGTGATGACTTGCTTCCCGGTCTCCATCAGAGCCCTTCACTTGCTGGAGACCTTTGGAGTTGTTCTGAGCCGTCGCCTGGCAGCTTTGGTAGTGGGCCACTTCAGGTATCGGACAGCTCAGTAAGCACAACCCTAGTGCTCTTTCTTGGGTCTCCATGCCCAGTACTGAGGTTGTAAAGCTCCGCTTGTCGAGGCTCAGGTAAGTGCAATAACAATATACTTCTTTCTTGCTTATTCTATAGAGCTTGCACTTCTTTCTGTATCAATATGTAATCATCTTTTGTAGTACCGCTCCGTATAATGTACATCTTTATTTTGCGTGGCAGAGCGATACCTTTATGTATGGCTTGACTATCCGGTTCTTGACCATCAACATGTAAATTCTTTGCAACACTTCCATTGTCTTGATGTGCTTTATAGTGGCTTGAATTGAGCTTTGACTCCACGTGCATGAAGTGTCGACTCCGATCTTCGACAGCGACACACATGGCATGCACGAGCAGTTTGCTTGGACCACAGCAAACTCTCTGGGAGAGTACGGCCGTTCTCAGATTTACTTATCCCCTATCTCATCGCCATTTGTAGTATCTTCCCAGCCGGGGTACCCACAAATAACCACACCACACATGGAGCTTACCATTACACGTTTTTATTCTGCTGCATGTAACTGCGAACTCAGCATTTTCAAACAAGCTTTCGTGGCATTGTGCTCTAACCTCCACGTCACAGCTCTATGGAGTCTGTTAGGAGACAAAAGAGTTCTGTTCTAAAATATCGCAAGACACTACACTTGACAACTCTTCTAAAAAAAATACACCTTAACTGCCGCTTCTTGAGATAACACTCCCTCCGCTTTTCATACCTACAACTGACTGACCAAGGTTTCATTTGTTGGAGATGGTCAGGTAACAGAACATGAAAATGTACCTGAGGCTTGGTGTATTAGCCAGCATGTCACATTCTTCAGCTGGTTTATTTTGGCTCACTAATTCAAACCACAGGTAGCAAATGGTATGTTGATTGCCTATAGCTGACACATACTACAATGAGAGTGTGAACACATGGAAAGCTTCAGGTCACAAAAGACCCCTATCATGGGGAAAGTCATGACGGTATTGGAGACTATGACAAATCATGAATTCCGGCTTACCTCCGACACTGTTCTTCTTAGTCATATAAAAAACACCCCTAAGGGCGTTTGCAAACTACCCTTCACAGCGATCTTACTGGGAAAACGCAGGGTCGCAATGATGGGGGGCAGTCGGAGATTCCCGAATTTTCAGGATTGGCTCAAACACGTGACTTTATGTGAAGAATGGTCCGAAAATTACGCTGGTTCCCTCCCCAGTGCTGCACGGCCTAGAGACTTTTGAGAGCCACTGAGGACTTACTTGTCCACCCTTATTGCTAGATGAGGGGTGTATGTACTCTAGTGATGTTTGGCCTCCCGCGATCAGTCACTTTCTTGTGGAGATGAGTCCACTCACTGACTGACGTATACTGTTGGTCATCTGTGGGCCTATACTGGCCATGACTGCCATCGCTCTGTTGTTACTATGCATATTTGTCTGCCTGTACTGTAGGCTGTTACTGTAACAGGTATCACTTTTGTATGCTCAGGTCTTGCTGTCATGTATTGTTTTGCCTGCCTGTATAGTAATAAATAAAAATACCAAAAAAAAAAAAAAAAGATCCCCATCACTTTTGGAGTCCCCACCGTCATTTCCAACCTTTACATGCAGTTGCTTGGTGCTCTACTCACAGATAAGAGCATCAAGATTCACCAATATGCTGATAATACACAGCTCTACTTGAAAGTCTTCTCTGCCTCAGACATCCAACACCTCAAACACACATCATCCTGACCTGGTGTCCAGAACATACCTGAAGTTAAATCCAAATTTGACAAGAACAAGATAGAGTACAACCCTGGCTCAATGACATGAACCTTGACAGCTTCACATCCCAATTCTTACCGAATGCCCAATCACTTGGATTCCCCCAGACACCAACCTCACCCTCGAGGAACACACTGCCAAAAAAACAATATCTTAAAATCAATCAAAGGGCATCCGACTTGTTGCCGGTTATTATGCCGTGTCATATTCGTGATTCCACATAACGAACCTCCATTTGTGGTTCCTATTATAACTGTGTGTTCGAAATTTGTGGACAACAGTGAACTTTGGGCTAGATAATTCGGATGCCCTTTGATTGATTTTAAGATATTGTGTTTGTGTTTTCCTTGTGTTATCCTTCATACGCGCCCTCTTATACTGAAGAGGAGCGGCAGTTTTTTAAATATTGTGCTAGGATCAGACATAAATACACCTTTTGGAGGATTTTACAAAAATACTTGAGAGATACTTGGACCAATCGCATTTGGATTGATTATATGTAGTGATCAAAATAGGTGACTTCATACCTCTATGGACAATTTGTGATCCTTTTGTATATGAGTAAGCCCTGACGAAGTTCCCGTGGCACTAGGGAACGAAACGCGTTGGCTGTGTGCCGGTTTTAAAGCAAACAACTTTAATAAAAAGAAGAATTTTAAAGCAAACAACTCTAATAAAAAGAAGAATTTTGAACTATACATGCTTCATGAATGACTTTAATTAGAGTGCACCTTCCTTGTGTATAGACTTTCCAGATTGACCTGAAAATTAGTTTAAAAAAAAAAAAAACGTATTACCATACCCAGGAGCAGGTGTCTAAATAATTGCGATATCTTAATTCCATTTCATTACTCGAAAACGGTCCCCTATGCTAAAAAGGTTGGTTAATTTTCAAACTCATGCAGGTCTCCTCCTACATTTCCTTTCTGTGCAGAGTTAGGAGAGGTCAAAAGCCAGACTTGTAAATAACACAGGGGACAGGATCGTGAATTCCTGGGTTCATTTTCACGGGTGTTTTAGCAATCTCCTGAAAGTCCGAAATCTGAGATTCTTACATTTCAAACTTTCAGAAAGACTGTTTTATTATCAGGCAGATATATACTGAGAACTGTTGATCTTCATCCTTATAAGGCCATCTCAGCTACCTCCATTTTCAGAAAGAAACTAAAGACATGGCTTTTTAATTTAGCTTAAATCTGCTTTGGGCCCCGGTGCAGTAATTTTAGAAGTGCAGAGCGCCAGGACACTTTCGGGAGTAACAGTGCACTATACAAATGCCCTTTCATTCATTCATTTTCTGCTACTTTCAGTCCTTTTATCTAAATTGAGGCCCCTTTCTCACATTGATGGATTTTCATCTGACATACCATCTTTGGCAATTTATCATCCACAACTAGGGGCCACACAAACATCCGCCAGGCTGCATATCAAAATCTACACAAGCTGTACATTTCCATGTGCACTCTTGCCGCCCTACACTACCTCTTGTGTGCAGTCCGTTTCATGACCCTGGAATAGATGAGTCAGGGTTCTGCTACTTGTATTTGAATGAGAGGTGGGAACAGTGAAGTTGGAGGGACACAACAAATTAGCTTTAGGTGGTTTATAAATTAACAACAAATCTGTCCTCAGCTAAGAAGTAGTATACCACATTTATTTTATGTACCACGTATTACGTCCCTGGAATGTCTAAGCACTGGTAATGACTGATATGAACAGGCGCCCCCCGCGCCTAGGGGAGGGGCGCCCTTAGTAGCGCCACGGGGCTGAGCCTCCTCCGGGGCCCTGGACAAGAAAGGGGTTGGCTGGCGGAGGTGATGTCATCGTGAGGCATGGAGGAAACGAAACCTAGCAGAAACGAAACTTAGTGGGTATTTAAGGCAGTGCCCTGGGGGGTTTCGTTCTCTTTGTCCCCTCGGACCACAGCCTGGCCGCAGGAGCGTCGTCAATGTGGAAAAAGGTTCCGGTTGGCGGCGGGCGGAGGTGGGGGGCTGAGTTGGAGGGGGCCGTGGCGTAGTTGGTATTATTATTTTATTGGTATTGGTATTGGGTTCCGGGGCGCGCAAAGGCTTTGTTGGGGTGGTTCGCTGTGCCGGGGTCGCGGCAGGAGTCTGATCGGATTGCATGGCTACCGAGTTTCTTGGACGAGGGCGCGCCCGTATGTTGTGATCGTTTATCGAGCTTGTGATTGAGCCATTTTGAATATGGAAGTGTCTCGGATTCGCGGTAAAATCGCTGGCTGAAAGTCAGGCGTGGGTAAAACCCTACTAACAATATAACTGAAAGACTAGAAGGCAACATGTACAGGCATAGAGCGTGAGAGGAATGCAGAACAATAGAGCGTGACGGGCTTTTGGCTAGTTCTATTTTCGCGTTTATGTGTATTTGGGGCACGTGCGTTCATGCATGCATGATTGGTTGTGGGGACCTTTGGCAGCCGTTCCAAGGGCATGCGGTTGCGTTTCGCTTGCGCAGCGTCTTTATTGTGCATTGGGAAGGTACAGTTGCTGGGCGGAGGCCTTCAAGCCTGGCGCCGGTGCTTTGGTGTTGAACAGGTCGATACGGGGACAATTTCATTTGCGAGTATGGGGCTCGCACATTTCCACACAGGGGCACAATGTCGGAAGCTGCAACTGATTGGTTGTGTGGACCTTTGGCAGCCGTTCAAGGGCATGCGGTTGCGTTTCGCTTGCGCAGCGTCTTTATTGTGCATTGGGAAGGTACAGTTGCTGGGCGGAGGCCTTCAAGCCTGGCTCCGGTGCTTTGGTGTTGAACAGGTCGATACGTGGGCAATTTCATTTGCGAGTCGGGGGCTCGCACATTTCCACACAGGGGCACAATGTCGGAAGCTGCGACTGATTAACAGTTGACGAGCTGTGGTCATAATGTGAACAATACATGTTCAGGAAGGCATCTGGCGGCCCAGCGGGTCTTATACACGGCCAGTGGCTCCTAGAGCCAGGCTGTGTTGCCGGTGGACTGCAGGGGGCGTGGCTAGTGCGGCTCCGAATTGATTAGCTGTTCTTTTTTTCTCAGACTCAGGCGATATGTAGCCCTTAAATGGTCTGATGTTACTAATGTTAATAAGGCTGTTGGGTGTAAATGAAGTTGAAAGAAAGCATAATCATCGCCTCTACCTAGGTGTGTGATAATGTTGATAATAGAGCATATCTGTGCTGCGTTGCATGTTTGTGTACATGTGAAATGTTCGGTTAGAGTGTACTCTTGGATGAGTTGTACATATAGTAGGGGTTTAAAGAAGCACTGCGGCGTGATTACAGTGATACTCACCTGTGTGGAATATTGGTACTTGGATGTACGTGCGTGCAGTGCGCCAATGTGTCCTGTTGAGTCTGGGTGTTTTGTCAGTGTTGATTTGTTGTTATGGGAAAGCAAGAGTAAAGCTGGAGACCATCCAACAAAATTATGTACGGGTCTGTGTAAACCAAGCAAACTCTTTTTAGAAATATATCAGCAAATTATTAATGATTTTTGCCTTAATTTCCTTTTGTGTATGCCCCTCTGTGCGTGTTCCCTGCCCTCTTCATGGGTACTGTTGGGTATATGAGGACAGATAATGGCGGAGGCGGCAGTGCATTCGGCTTGTTCCACGGGCTTCACGCAGCTAACAAAAAATCCGAAATTCACCTCAAGTGTTTTCAGTTTTAAAAAAATATATATATTTCTCTTGGGCAAAGTAGGATGTTCTGCCTGTATTTTCACGAACCGAATGTATTGTCCTGGCACATTCTCACGCAAGGCACAGCGTTTTCATAGTTGGCCGTTGTTGTTGTTACATATATGACATAGCGTGTATTGGTAAAACGCTCATTCACCCGTGGGCGTCGTGGCGCTCAATGGCAGATGTTTGTTGTTGCCCAACTCCATGGCTTACTTTGTCGACCTCAGAGGGATGTGGGGCTGACTGGACCCGCCAGGTTTTGAACGGGTGTCCTTGAGGTCGAGCGCAGAACTATGCTGTAGACGCATTGTCAACTGACCAGGCAAACTACTTATCAATATAACATACACAGGGTATAGGTGTCTTCCTGCTGGCGAGAACTTTCCAAGGGCCCCGAAGCAGGCACATCTCGCTAAATGCAGACAACATTTCCCAACAGCTATAATAGCAGCCCCTCTGTCGTGTGAGGAAGGACGGGGGCCAACATCAGTGTGATGCTCGTGGGCAGCTTTCACGGAGGCTGTCCCGGTATGTATATGCCCTAGAAGTCCGCTTGATTCAGCTGGGAATATGTTTTCATGCCTGGCCGGTGCGGAGCCGGGTGGTACCTCTCCTTGTACACAAGGTGGGGGAAACATAACAGCCATTCTTTATGATTTACTTAAGTGCCTTCATATGGGCGGCAACAGGGCTAGGATGTATGTTCCGCCACTCTGTATGACACGTGAGCGGACAATCCTAGGGAGGTAGAGCCAGCAGAGGCTGGCTCACAGAGTTGATTTCTAACTTTTACGTATGGTTTGTCCCAATACTCCCGCCATGGCAATGGTGGTTAATTCACTCAACAAATAAACAATATTAAACATGAATTAGAACAATAACGACAGGCATTCTGATCATTCATTTAGGTTCCGGTTCATATGGGCAGGGGCAGTACGGGGGTGTTTGGTTTGCCACTTTGAGTACCTTCCAATCGGACCATACTGTGGGAGGTTGATCCATTGGAGGCTTGCTTACTGATTTGATATTTCTGGCAAGGCTGTCCACACTGGCAATTCTGAGATCAGCTCAGTTGGTCACTGTTCACAAGGTCCGGTTAGATAAGTGGGACTTAGTTCTTCCGCTCAGGTTATTGCGCTCGAGTGGAAATGCTCGCTTTACCATGCTTACATCAACAATTCCCGGCATTGACAGATAGCTGCGTATTGGTTTTTTATCAGCTGTTGGTCACTGTTAACAAGGTCTGGTTAGAAGTGAGCCTTAGTTCTGCTGCTCAGGTTATTGCGCTGGAGTGGAAATGCTTGCTTTACCATGCTTACATCTAAAATTCCAGGCATTGTCAGATAGCTTCGTATTGGTTTTTCATGGTACTACTAATCGATCTGCAGAGCTGGTATGGGTTCCTTTTAACAGTTATTATTCCAAAGTTGGGACAAGCAGTTTGCGACCATGAAGTGGTGCACTAGCGCAGCTGCGGGACCAATTACTGAGGTCATGGTAAACTCCAAGGTATTGTTTGTTAAGCTGCATTAGTGCCTCGAACAATGGCAACACAAGCTTTACTTAGTGTTGTGCACTTAAGTAAGCCAACAGGTATAAGCTTAGTTCTTCCGCTCAGGTTATTGCGCTCGAGTGGAAATGCTTGCTTTACCATGCTTACATCTAAAAAATTCCCGGCATTGACAGATAGCTTCGTAATGGTTTATAGTACTACTAATCGGTCTTCAGAGCTGGTATGGGAACCTTTTAATAGGTATTAGTGTAAAGTTGGGACAAGCAGTTTGCGACCATGCAGCAGGGCACTAGCGCAGCAGCGGGACCAATTACTGAGGGCATGGTAAACTCCAAGGTACTGTTTGTTAAGCTGTATTAGTGCCTCGAACAATGGCAGTTGGGCACGTAAGTTGAGCCAACAGGTATAAGCTTAGGGGACTTGAACGCAAACTTGAACAATGGCAACACCAGCTTTACTTAGTGTTGGGCACTTAAGTTGAGCCAAAAGGTATAAGCTTAGGGGACTTAAACGCAAACTCTGAGTGTGAAGTGGTTCTTGCCTTATACAGGAGGGTATGCATATCTCTCGGTGACAAGGCGCAGGATGCCCATCTGCACAATACATATTATCTTGGGTGGGCTTATTTCCGTGATTATTATGCAAGCTTTCACAGCCTCTGCTTGACTAGGGGAACGCCCAAATACATAAGAACCCTCGCCGCTTAGGTGAAGGGGTCACTGCAGAAAGCTGGGGTGTGGGGGCCCAAAAGTCTTTTGGGATACTTACCAGGGAAACAGCGAATGATGGTAGTGAGGCCAAGGGGTCTGCACCGGGAGCCTCCACAGGGAACTGGGTTGTAAGGGCCCAGAACTCTTGTGGGGATAATTCATAGGGAAACATCGAGTAATTCACAGGGAAACTTCGAGTAAATAGTGGTGTTTGGTACCATGGGCCGGGTACATCTGTAATCCTTGTGGCCGGCAGTGCTTATTTGTGTTGTAGTGAAGTTTTAGTTTCTTCCCTGGAATGTTGCGCTGCTACCAAACGAACCTTGTCGGCGCCACCTTAACTATGGCATGCAGTACAGGTTCCAGCGGCGAGGTTCACGAGTTGGCTATAAGTGAACAGCGACCTTTAATAAGTAATTAAGGAACAAACTGCATGCGCTAATTAAACTTGCGGCATGCGCTAGTTAAACACACCGGTTTTTATAAAGGCTACAGCAACTTTTATCCAGGCAACAGGTGCATACTAACTTGTTTTGCTGCTAGCAGACATTTAGGACAGTTGGTTGATGCTCGGATTAAACACACCAGTTGGAATCAAGGTCAGTAGCATGACTGGGTGCTTCAACATGGCGCATGCCCGGCACCTACCGCCGTTTATTCTGTTATGGATCGGCGGTGAAACCAGAGGCTGGGTTGGGGCTCCATGCAGTGCTGACTGATGTCCAGCAGGTGAAATAATTCGTTGGCGATCAATGCAACCCTAGAGGGGCCGCTTTGGCATCTGAACGTTCTCCTCTATTTTCTTACTTTCGGTGGGTCTCTTGGCGTGACTTACGGGGCTCACAGGCCCATGTAGGTGGGATTAATAAAACGTCTACTACCAATTTCACTGTTATATCAAACTGCCCTAACCCACAAAGTATGGACTCCACAAAGTATGGATTGAGTAGAATATTGGGGAGGCTGCCGGTGTTCAGGTTCCCCGGTGGGCCAGTGCGGTATGCGGTGCCCTGGATGTCAAGTGGTGCAACTGTTGGCTGTAGCGCGTTGGGGCCTACCGGCACAATATGCGCAGCAAAGTGGAACATTGGTGGCCGAGACGGCCAAGTTCAAATATACGGCCAAGTGCTAGTGTATGGCCAAGTTAAAAAGTTAGCCCACTTTTCTGCTGCTCCAAAGCCCACTATTCTAACATTGGTGCTAGTTCATGTGACTAACTCGATGCACAGTACGGGCTCTTACTAACACCAATTAAAACTCCCAAAGGGCCAATGCGGTATTCAGTGCCCATAGTTGGTGCAGTTGGCAGACTCATTGTTCGGCAAACTTCCTGCGGGAACCGGCAGGTATGCCTCGGGTGGAACCTGGGAAATGCGGTTGCAAGGCGGGGCCTGCGGGCACGCCGCACACAGCGGAGGTCGCAAGAAGTATGTGCTCCACCGATGGTGGTAGTTATGGACAGGTGGAGGTTAACCCGCATATTTTAACTGCTTGCCATTTATAAACGGGCAGCGGTGTCCTGATGGGAACCTGGGAAAGGTGGTTGCAAAGCGGGGCCTACTGGCACACGGCGCTCAGCGAGTATAACATTAATATGTGCTGGATGGTCCTAAAATGGAATTAGTGATAGTTCTCTCGGGTTTTCGGCTTCTAGCTTGGGGGCTAATAATACCAGTGGTATGGGCTGGGGGGGGGGCTCCAGTCCAAGCGGAACAATTAACAACTTGGTCAAAATAATTTAGCAACTCCAACAATCGGCACAATTTGGCTCAACTCGTCTAGTTAGGAATTAGGCGTTGTTCTGTAAAAATAAAACAGGCAGGTGTGGTGGAGCACCGTCAGCGTCTGGGGGGAGGGGGGGTAAGTACGCCGGGGAGCTTCTCACCCTGTGGCGGAGCGCTGACAGTTAACAACAAAGAGGGATGCACAACAATGGAGGTGCAGCCATTCGATGGACCCCAGGAGGGGGTAGATTCCACGTGTGCAGTGGGACGGCGGGGAGGAGGGACTGACCTGCCGGAAGTCCTAGACTCTACTGCTCTAACCCACTACGTATGGATTAAGTAGAATCTTGGGGAGGCTGCCTGTGTTCAGGTACCCCGGTGGGCCGGTGCGGTATGCGGTGCCCTGGATGTCAAGTAGTGCATCTGTTGGCTGTAGTGCGTTGGGGCCGGCCGGCACAATGTGCGCAGCAGAGTGGAACATTGGTGGCCGAGACGGCCAAGTTCAAATGTACGGCCAAGTTATAGTGTACGGTCGAGTTAAAGAGTTAAAGTATAAAGTTCAAATGTACGGCCAAGTTCTAGTGTACGGTCGAGTTAAAGAGTTAAAGTATAAAGTTCAAATGTACGGCCAAGTTGTTCTAGTGTATGGCCGAGTTAAAATTAAAGTGTAATGTCGTGCTTAATTCCCTTACTGCTGTTGACATGTTGATGCAACTAAAGTGTGATGCTGTGAATAATTCATATGTATCCAAGAAGGATACTTTCCTTGGTAATGGTCTGTGGAAAATTACTTGGTTTGATGTAAATAAAAGGCTACGCCAAGGACAACATACCCTGATTCTGAGAATTCTTGGGCGTAGCGGGCGGTAAGGTCACGGAATTTGGGGAGGAGGGAATGTCACGTTGTGCGCATACTATTATTCTTACCCCTTTTAACACGTATCAATTTTTCAGACTCACACACCTTGAAGGCTGAGTTGGTCTTTCCAGAAATCGAACTCCTGAACAGGACATTGGATAATACCAGAGCGACCTGACATATATTACATATACAGAAGTAAGACATGAACTAAAACACTTGAAAATATGATACTCTGAGGATTATATATGCTAAATGTCCTGAGGGAATTTAACAACACAGAAAATGGCATCCATACCACAATTATTATTTTTTTACGAAAATGGCATAAGAATACCTGCTGTCTTTCTGAATGTCTGGAGTCATCATCTGGGCTGCAGAGAAATTCAAGCACCTATTTAAAAGAAAGTAATGATGATGTCATAACATGCTTGGCATAAAAAGACCGCAGAAAGTCACCAATTTACGCCTCTGCAAGTGCAGGTCTGTACGAACAGTGCTTGGAGGCCAAGAGATCATTCATATATTTGTTGGTACATATGTTATGTGCCACCCTAGTATATAAATGATGCCTCTGTTCCCATTCCCTCAGCTCCTTCTAGGTCTGGGGGATCATGATCATTTTAAGATAAACAGTGAAGGAGAGCAGGCAAATATTCTGAAGAGGAAACACAGAATCATCATTATTAAAGGCAACACAGCCAAGAAACATTTACAAAATTATGTAAAGAAATAAGCACGCAGGCACATTTGGAAATCTTCTATAATGAACACATATATGCTCAAAGGTTGCTTGGTTTTTCAGACCACCACAGAGCTCACATGATGAAGTATCTAACCGCAGATTCCTTTCCTTAGAACACCCATTAGACGTCAGACTGGATCCTGAAAATCTTGAACAGTACCTCTGCACACCGAGAACTCCCCGCCGATGTCATACACACCGGATGTGATGTGTGCGGTGTCTAAATAGCTGCCAGCCCAGTGCGCTGACGTCAGTTTCTTTTGTGACACATTCTGCATCCACAGACATATGAGAATGGTGATGACTAATGTGCTGAAGCGAAGGAAGACCTTCCGAAAGGAAGGCGTATAATTC
Organism: Calotriton arnoldi; assembly: GCA_963921515.1. Taxonomy (NCBI): domain Eukaryota; kingdom Metazoa; phylum Chordata; class Amphibia; order Caudata; family Salamandridae; genus Calotriton; species Calotriton arnoldi. The sequence goes on from CAWUFW010001289.1 coordinate 1,748,032, forward strand.
ACAGTCAGTAAGCAATCTGCAGTTAGATAGAGTCTCTACCAATAAGGGCGCGGAAATAAAGGAACAGACATCAGTGTGCTGGGGTGCCGCTTATATATATGCACTGCACACGTCACATCCGGCACAGACGTTGCACCACCTACTGGTGTGCAGAGGTAGTGCTCAAAATGTACTGGATCAAGTCTGATATCTTAGGGAGTATTGTAAGGTAAGGAGTCTGCAGTTAGAAGTCTCTTTCAGCAGATTTATTCTGAAAGCAAAGCAACTGCCAAAAATTCAGCTTGAGGATAGCAGACAACTCCATAATGAGGATACTCATTCATAGTTATAGAATGATTTTGCTGAGCAGAACACAACTCACAATTAAGACTGTAAGGGAGGAGCACTGACAGGTCTGTAAGGAAGCAGCTTTGCTTAAGGAAACTTAAGAAGCAATCCCAACAAAACCATCACTGTTGACAATCTAGCTTCCATGATAAAGTGTGTAAACCTTTTTTTCATAAACTGAACCTTATAAAGATAGGGGGAAGGTGCCTTAATATGAAATTTCAGGGTGAGCTAAATACCTCTTTCAAACTTCAGGTTTATAAGTAAGGAAAAGGCTTTACAAAGTAGCCCATCTCATCCGGTCAATAGACCAGACCCTCATGTTTGACAGTTCCACATTCAATCAAGACTTATTTTGGCTGTGTGACACTATGTCCCGAGCATAAATGCGGATACCATTACCTCAGATGTTTGGTTTTTGGATTACCTTAATTTCAAACTTGTAGGGTAAGGTACCATCATTCAGTTTTTCTATTGTTTAATAATTATTTTTTAAGCCCTTACCTTTTTAATTTATTTTAATTTATAAATACTGAATTATCGATTCCAACCTATTAAAATATCTTAACCTTACTACTGAATCCTAAAAACACCCTATATGTTTTTTAAATGTGTGTTTGGGGGTGCGTGTGTCCTACCTCTGAACTAACCCGAAAAACACCTGGGGGATGGGGTGGTGTGGGGGGGGGGGGGTATGTAAATTCAAAATAAAGTTAATCAGAATATAATTTAAATCTATATTTATGGATCCAAATTATCAGAAAAACGAAATTAGGTATCAAAATAGTAAGAGCATACCAATCTCTCTTTTGTATTATCAAGATTCAGTCCTAACTCAGTAAGAGTAGAAGCACATTGTCCTCAGCATACACGTAAAAGCCAAGCACCAATAGAAATAATGAGCTCTATTTAGAACATACACATAAAAAGAATTAGAGCAACGTTTCATGGAAGAAGCTCAAATCCGGGAAGAAAAAGGGGGTAAAGGGATGCCCTGTGTATGACTGGTACAAAAGGAAGGGATCCAGGACAGAGTAAAGCTGGTCAAACCAATTACTATCAGGCAACTGAGCAAAATGTTGTTGACTATTATATGCTACAGATGCATTGAGCAATATCAGGAGAGTGGTATTAAAGAGCTTGGATTCAAACCAGAGACCTGCTAAAACTGATACATGCACATTCTAGCTTCTCTACTAGGACCAAACAAAATCTGCAGAGTGTACAATCAATCAATCAATCAGGGATTTGTAGAGCGCACTACTCACCTGTGAGGGTCTCAAGGCGCTGGAGGGAGGGGTGGGAGGGAGGTTTGGGCAGCTCCGGTCATCCGAAAAGCCAGGTCTTGGGCTCTTCCTGAATGCTTGTAGTGTGGGACTTTGTCTGATGCTGAGGGGGAGTTCGTTCCAGGTCTTGGCCGCGATGTAGGAGAAGCATCTGCCTCCCGTTCTGGCTCTGTGAATGCGGGGGCTTTCGGCCAAGGCCAGGTCAGCGGATCGGAGGCTTCTATTGGGGGCGTGGAAGGAGATTCTTTCATTTAGGTATTGGGGTCCGGTGTTGTGGAGGGCTTTGTAGGCGTGCGTGAGCAGCTTGAAGGTCACTCTTTTTTTGACTGGGAGCCAGTGGAGGTCTCATAGGTGCTGGGTGATGTGGTCCTTTCGTGGGATGCTGAGGACAAGTCTGGCTGCGACGTTCTGGACGGTCTGGAGTTTGTGGAGTAGAGATTTGTTGATTCCTGCATAGAGAGCGTTCCCGTAGTCTAGCCTGTTGGTGATGAGAGCGTGGGTGACAGTCTTCCTGGATTCGGGGAGGGGGAGGGGAGGGGATCCATTTGAAGGGCTTGCGGAGGGTGTTGAAGCATGCAGCGGATACGGCGTTGATCTGTCGGTTCATGGTGAGGGAGGAGTCGAGTACGATGCTGAGGTTGCGGGCATGGTCCGTGGGTGTGGGACGGTTGCCGACGGCTGGGAGCCACCAGGTGTCGTCCCACACGGAGGGGGTGGATCCGAGGATGAGGACTTACGTTTTCTCCGAGTTGAGCTTCAGGCAGCTGCTTCTCATCCAGGTTGCAACGTCCTACATTCCTTCCTGGAAGTTGCGCCTGGTGGTGTCGGTTTCCTTGGTGAGGGAGAGGATGAGCTGGGTGTCGTCGGCGTAGGATACTATGCTGAGTCCGTGTTTTCGGACGATGGTTGCGAGGAGGGCCATGTAGATGTTGAAGAGCGTGGGGCTGAGGGAGGATCCTTGGGGTACTCTGCATCTGATCTCTGTTGGTTCGGACAGGAAGGGCGGGAGTCTAATTCTTTGAGTTTGGCCGGCGAGGAAGGAGCGGATCCAGTCTAGGGTGGTTCCCTGTATGCTGGCGTCATGGAGTCTGGCAGCTAGTGTGCGGTGAAAGACGGTGTCGAAGGCTGCTGAGAGGTCTAGCAGAATGAGGGCTGCAGTGTGGCCTTGGTAGAGGAGTGTGCGGATGTCATCCGTGGCAGCTAGGAGGGCGGTCTCGGTGCTGTGGTTGCTTCGGAAGCCGGATTGAGATGTGTCGAGGATGGCGTTGGATTCTATGAAGTTCATTAGGTGGATGTTGACTATCTTCTCGGTGATTTTGGCGGCAAAGGGGAGGAGGGAGATGGGCCTGTAGTTCTTGAGATCCGTCGGGTCTGCGGAGGGCTTCTTGAGGAGGGGTTTGACTTCTGTACAGAAAACCAAAGTACTAGAGAAACCTCTAGATTGCGGAGAAACCGGAGAGTTCCATCAGTTTAGTTTCTACTGCAAATTAAGCAATAGGGGTGAGCACTATTATCAAGAAAGCATATGTGGAACAGCTGTCGGACATTAGTGAGATCAGAAGCTACAAAACTTCAGAAGACACTGATTACCACTTCATAGACTCCAGGACATTTAACAGTAGGGATGAGCTAAAATGACTGATACTTATGTGTGGGAGGAGACTAAGGGTAGGAGCACTAAAAGGGATTTGTGGAGCCAGGAGGCTTAACCTTACCCTCGCTAATAAAAATATTCCATCTGTCATTCTGCCTCCTCAACTATATGGTACGGTTTCACCTGAGTCAGGGATTAGTGCTATCCCAGGTACCTTAGAAGTCAGGGCAGACTGTTTAGTTTCCACCCAGTGATGGTTGTCTCATTTCCTTGGATGGTGCACACCTTCTTGTCTCTCATACTGGCGAACTCTGAAGTTCAAGAATATAACGATTACCATCCTTCAGACAAAGGTTAGAGAAGATAAGAAGGTGGATAATTTCAGCAGCAGATAAAACTTCAGCAGCAGGATAGGGACAGGGAACAAACAAGAGAGAGTCATGCAGGTTAGGTTAATGATTAAAGGTTAAAAAGTCTTCTCCAACTCTTAGCTTTATGCAACTCCCAAAATATACCTTCAAAGGCCCTCAGGATGTGCTCAACAGGAGCAACATTGTCAAGCATTCGGGCTCTTAACCAAACCTTAAACATTTCCCGACAAAAGATAATGAAACCACTAAATTCATTAAGGCTACTTCCAAGGGAGAAAGAAGGCAACAAGAATCATGTGGTAGAGGATAAAGGTAACCAATTGAAAACTGGGCAAAAGGCACATTTTCAACAACTGAAGCATTAATGGGGGGGGATGGGTGCCATTGATTGGGTACCTGGATATTATGTGTCCAGCCCTGGTGGGAAAGGGATATCATTCACCCCTACCTTCGTCAGAACAAGGAAGAGAGCAATATTCCCACCATAAGGAGGAGCAAGGTGCAGCTAGTAAATCATAATATATTTGTGATTGCCTCATTAAATAATAACACACTGCTACTTTGGGGCCTCTCATGAATGGATGAAAGGGAGAAAAAGGAATGTTTACTTATACTATGACAGAATACTAGTAGGTGGGAATGTTTAGTGCAAGAAGCTGGTACTATGAAAGTGTAGTTGAAAATTTACATATTGTGCCAACATGAGACTTTGATGTAATTGTTCTGGGAGTACGACTGTTAGGTACTCTGATATTTGGTATCCTGCTGGTGTCCTCACCAGCAATGTGGCTTCACATTTGCTTTATAACAAACAATTGCTTTATTTAAGAACTTAACATCAGTTACTAAATCCAGAGGGCCTCTGGGTTTCTCAAAAGACAAATGTATGATTAATGTACAGGTTACTTCGCCTGAATACTAGTAAAAGAAAAAATGTTGCCCAATCAAATCTGTTGCAAACTCAACTCACTTTGATTATGAGCCCTGATGACCCCGAGATGTTTACTAACTTGGGGTATTGACTCCAATTTAAAAGGCAATTCTGTCCCAAGTAAAATGAACGACTGGTGAGATGAGTGTGAGGTGTCCCCCACTTCGCAGGGAGAGAATCAATTTCAAGAGATGGCTTTATTAAATTCACTGAATTCCCTAAACTTAAGGGCTGTAAATGGCAGAAAGGCACCTGATTTATCTGTATGTTGCACTCATTATTCTAATTTCTGTAATGCAGTGTTAAATTATATCTTATTGCCATCACATTGTTTCAATATTGTCAATAATTTGAAATCCACACTATGATAGACTTCAGCAATAAATCCCACTAGCACCTTAGATTTGAGAATTGGAATTATTATGAGAGAATAAAATAGCAACATAATCTGCTAAAAGAACTGAGATATGGCAAGGACATTATCTGTGAAATTTGCTTATGAAACATCTTAGGCAAACAATTGTTGGCAGACATAGTACAACTTGAGAGCTTAAAATGGAAAAATAAGGTCTAAATAGGAGACTCATATGGTATCCAAAATGGTTCCAATACAGAGTAGTGGCTGTGATAAAAACAACCAAGAAAACTTTAAAAGATGAAAGTATATTCAGAGCCACAATTGGAAGAAATCCATACTGCCTGCAGTTAAGATGTCAAAGAAAATTCTGGATGCTTGATAACAATTTAGAAATAGGTTGGAATGGTGTCGCAAATCAAAACTGGATTGTCATATTGCGGCCCTTTATACTTACAATTCAGAGGTGTAGTTCATGGCTTCAACTAACTCACCTACAAACTTACATACCTCAAACTGGTTCAAGTGGCTAGAGGATGTCAGGCAGATGGGCCTCCTCTCTGGTCATCTTTAAGCGTAATGCAGAATACTGCCTTGCCTTGTCCACTGTAAAGACATGCAATTCAGACCAACATGCTCCCTGATCCATGGAAGGGGTGGATTACTCATCCTATACTGTAAGAAGTTAGCTCAACACTACTTGAGGTCCATTGATTGATTGTTGTATGGCCAAACATTTTAGCAAAAGGTCTCATTTAAAACCAGGAGAAATCTTTAGTAGAACTGGCCATCAGAGCAGAAGGTAATGATGTGAAACCTTGCTAACTCACTGTAGGCCTCACATCACTGAGAGAGTAACCCTATGTGGAATTATTGATAATTTGCAAAAAAGCAAATCAAACACCCCAAAAAAGGAACATAGCAGTTTGCCAGCTGGAAACAAACTTCAGTACATTGTGGAAGGTAGGATCATGTGTCTATTGGAAGTAAATGGCATAACTATTGATGACTATCATTTGTACTCTAACATCTACGTCTATTCGTGTCTTCCACGCTTGATAATCACATTCTGAAAGGTGGAAATAACAAAATGTTTACTGGTAAAAAGATCCTTACCTGATCGAAAAGCACTCTGTTTACAAACAACGTATTGTCAGGCTTAGCAAGCTGGCGTGCAAGGAAAGTGAAAAGACATCCCACTTGGGATGGAGTAAAATCAGAATTCTCCACCATGACCTACAAAGATGAACACGATGTGGTTAGTGGGTGCAAATAGAATCTATTGAAAATAGTATAATAAGAAAGGTAACTACACTGCATATACATTTAATTTCTAGGAGAACATAGGGCCTCATTACGATGGCGGACAGTCTTCAGTCCGTCCGCCATCGTCTCGGATTTGGGACCGGCCGCCTATGAGGCGGCCTCCCCACAATCTGAATCATAATGCGACTGCCAGCACGGCGGTCCCATCACCTATATTTTGCATTGTGGCGAAGATGCGGTCAGCAGCCCTCGCCGCAATACAAAATATAGGGTGCAGACACATCCCTGCACTACGCGGCAGGCACCATGCGGTGCCTGCCACATGGTGCATGGATATGTAGGGGGGGCACCTTAGGTGCCCCCCAGGGTACATGTCCATGCACCTGGGATTAAGGGTCCCCAAATCCGTTTCCGCCTGCCATTTTGTGGCGGATTGACCGCCGCAGTACGACCAGAGGAAAGGGATATCATAATCCCTACAGCGGTGCCTGGCAGGCACCGCCGCAATTCAGGGCTGTGCATTTGGTCCGACGGGTGGTCGGATTTGACCCGCCCGTCTGGACCGTGGCGGTCGGTCTTTCCGACCGCCACGCTTTCCCCACGCTTCCCCCCGCCATCATAACATGCCGAAAACTGGAGAAGATCTGGCTCCACGAACGGACAGCGGACAGCTACGCCGTCCACAAGAGCGCCACCCGCAGTCACCATCACCTCATCAGATCCGCCAAAAGGGCCTCACTCAAAGACCGCCTAGACAACAACGCACACAACAGCAAAGAGCTCTTCAACATCGTGAAGGAACTCTCCAACCCCAGCTCCAACACCAACGACATCCAGCCGTCGCGAGACCTGTGCGACTCACTGGCCACCTTCTTCCACCGCAAAATCGCCGACATCCACGACAGCTTCAACACCACGACCGCCCCGGCAACCACCGAGACCACTGCCCCCACAACCACCAACCGCCTGCTCTCCTGGACCAACATCAACGACGAGGACACCAGCGAGATCATGAACACCATCCACTCCGGTTCACCGCTAGACCCGTGCCCTCACCACATCTTCAACAAAGCCAGTACAGCCATCGCGCCCCATCTCCGGAAAATAATCAACATCTCCTTCGAGACAGCAACCTTCCCGGAAAGCTGGAAGCACGCCGAGATCACCGCCTTACTCAAGAAACCCAAGGCAGACCCCAAGGACCTCAAGAACTTCCGACCCATCTCTCTGCTCCCGTTCCCCGCGAAGGTCACCGAGAAAATCGTCAACAAACAACTGACCCGCTACCTCGAGGAGAACAACATCCTGGACCCTTCCCAGTCCGGCTTCCGCAGCAACCACAGCACCGAAACCGCCCTCATCGCCGCCACCGATGACATCAGGACCCTGCTAGACAACGGAGAAACAGCAGCCCTCATCCTCCTGGACCTATCAGCCGCCTTCGACACGGTCTGCCACCACACACTACGAACACGGCTTCACGACGCCGGGATCCAAGAGAAGGCCCTGGACTGGTCCACATCCTTCCTTTCCGGCAGAACACAAGGCGTCCGCCTCGCCCCCTTCCGATCCAAGGCCACCAAGATCATCTGCGGCGTACCCCAAGGCTCCTCCCTCAGCCCAACGCTGTTCAACATCTACATGGCACCCCTCGCCCACGTCGCCCGACAGCACAACCTCAACATCATCTCCTACGCCGACGACACCCAGCTGATCCTCTCCCTCACCAAAGACCCTCACACCGCCAAAGCCCACCTCCACGAAGGAATGAAAGCCGTCGCCGAATGGATGAGGACCAGCCGCCTGAAGCTGAACTCGGACAAGACGGAGGTCCTCATCCTTGGTTCCAACCCTTCAGCCTGGGACGACTCCTGGTGGCCAACATCACTGGGAACAGCCCCGCCACCCACCGACCACGTACGCAACCTAGGGGTCATCCTCGACCCCACCCTCTCCATGACTAAGCAGGTCAACGCCGTTTCCTCATCCTGCTTCAACATCCTCCGAATGCTCCGCAGGATCTTCAAGTGGATCCCCACCGAAACAAGAAAAACAGTCACCCAGGCCCTCGTCACCAGCAGGCTGGACTACGGAAACGCCCTCTACGCAGGAACGACGGCTAAGCTCCTGAGACGGCTGCAACGCATCCAGAACGCCTCTGCACGTCTTATCCTCGACATCCCCCGACGCAGCCACATCACACCCCACCTGAGAGACCTGCACTGGCTCCCTGTCAACAAGAGGATAACCTTCAAGCTCCTCACCCACGCACACAAAGCACTCCACAACTCCGGACCAGCCTACCTCAACAGACGACTCAGCTTCTACACCCCCACCCGCCAGCTCCGCTCGACCAGCCTCGCCCTCGCCACAGTCCCCCGCATCCGGAAAACGACCGCCGGCGGCAGATCCTTCTCCCACCTCGCCGCCAAGACCTGGAACACCCTCCCCACCAACCTCAGACAGACCCAAGACCTACTGGCCTTCAGAAGACTCCTCAAGACCTGGCTCTTCGATCAGTAGCAGCACCACCCCCCTCTTCCCCCAGCGCCTTGAGACCCTCGCGGGTATGTAGTGCGCTTTATAAGTGACATGATTGATTGATAATATGGCAGGGGGGAAATCGCATTGCGAGGGCGGAGGGACAGCCATCGGTGGCGGTCCCTCCGCCATCGTAATGAGGCGCATAGTGCCAAAACAGATTACTCTCAAACTACAGGAACAGACATTGTACGTATTTTCATGGGCATGTACACAACTACCCGTTGATCTGGGGACACGTTTTTCTCCAATAACACTTACTTTTCTTTATATGTGGTCATCTAAGACATTGTTACATTTGGTGCAGACTGGACAAACAGTTCATAAGTTATAATAGTTTCCCAAATGCAAATATAATGAGAGTTCCAAAAGGATATATTTACGTTTATGTGACTCCAAATTTGCTGAATGGATGGTCACCAAAGCCAAACAGCGCAACTGTCTTATGGTGACTTTTCTTAGCTTACTGAAAATTCACTCAGTCATTTTTTACATATAAGGCAAGACAGGAGATTCTAGTGCCCATGTCCATGTCAAAGTATGCATATTTTTCAAAAGGTTTGCAAACATTAGACAGCATGCTTGCACAGAATTTAAAGGAAACAACAACTGGGGTTGGTATGGGTATAATTCATGCCTTGGAGGTCCTGAATGCCCCGCCTATGAAAGCATACATCATGTGACTGGTAAATATAGTTTTAAGTTGCACACTAGGTCTTTGAACCACTTTAGATGTTCAAGATTAATAGACATATAACGCACACAACCAATACACAAAACACATCCAATGTTGAAATGTGGAAAGGGCACTCTTTCCAAAATTACATATCCTTTGACATAGACAACACCTCAATGAGACACAGAGTTTCCCTTTGCACCAAACCACCTTACACCATATATGGTGTTTGCGAGCAAGGGTCAAACAACACACAGGAGGGACACACTACGAAGTCTGCATAGACTAAGCCCAAATCTTTGAAAACAGAATGACATATCCACTGTTGTCCACACACAATGCTTCACTGGGACATACAGTGTTTTCCTGTGCACCAAACCACTCTGCATTATTTTTCGTGCTTTCAACCAACAGACAAAGCTCACACATAATGTACACAACCCCCGCCCGATCACCTCTCCCCCCGACCTCCCCCGAGGTCAGTGTGGTCAAAATCTAAGCCTTGAAGGACAATAATCACACCTGACACATGCAACACTGCACTAGGATATATGGTGTCTCATTTCACTTTGTAACTTTTCACCATTTTTTGAATTCACGAACAGTAAACATAAAAAACAAACAACTAAGAGGCATACAACCAAAACAAATAACTGGCAGAGACACCTCTGACTGTAAATGCAATTTGTGATCCACTAGGTAACGTTGGCTGAGGATGTCCCTTCGTGGCGCTTAAAAATCCTGCCAAATGCTGCTCAGTCAGGGAGATGTCTTGAACACTGAGCCACTTCCAGAGATGCAAGGCTTTCTGGCACAAAACCCACGACCCCCATGCTGCCCTGCTTGTTGCAACACCACATGGTGGTGTTGTCCATAAGAATCTGCACCCATTCCCTCTAGATGGTTGAGAGGAACCTCTTCAGGCCATGCGAATCACTTGAAGTAGGAAGAGAGGTCAGCGGCCAGTCCAATCTCAGTCAGGCTGCCACCACTGCAGAGTTTTCGTTCTGACACCTGGATCAAATACAATGTATTGCCTTGGTGCTGAACCCACTATGACTTTAGAACCCACTGCATAGCCGCCATGTGCCACCTAGTGTGGTCCACAAGCAGGATGCAGGAGGCCAAGAGGTCCAGAAGCCTCAAAGCAGAGCTGCTCCCACTGAGACCTAGGTCAAGCGTTGAAACATGGATCAAAGTCTGAATGTCCTGGACTCGTTGAGGTGGAGAAAAGACTCGAAAGAGCACCATATTCAGGATGGCTGAAAGAGAGCCACTGAGAAAGAGTCAGAGGTGACTTTGGCATGTTGATAGAAAAGCCCAACAATGTCAATAAGTTGCAGTTGCCAAGACGTGGCCTACGACTACTTCAGAACACAGGTATGAGAAGAGTGGTATTCTCAAACTCCGCAGATAGGCTGCGACCACCACCATCATTGTTATGAAGACCTGAGGTGCAACGGTAAGGCCAATGGGGAGTACAGAGAACTAATAGTGCTCACGAACTACCTGGAAAAGCAGGTAACACCAGTGGGACTGCAGGACAAGTATGTGAAAATATGCGTCCAGTGCTACCATCCAGTCTCCTGAATCCAGGGCTGAGAGGACTTGGGCCAGGGTGAGGTTGAGACTCTTGAACTTGTCCTTCCAGAGGAAGAAGCTCAGATGGCGAAGGTCTAGGATGGGGTGTAGACTGCCATCCTTTTTTTCAGCACCAGAAAGTAATAAGAGTAGCAAACAGTCCCAACCTCTGGTCCAGGCACCCTCTCTATTGCTCCCTTCACCAAGAGAACTTGAACTTCTACGAGTAGTATAGAAAAGTGGTCCTTCGGGAGAAGTTGCGGTGTGGGTGAAATGTCAGGTGGTAGGATATTAATGGCAGGGAGTATTGTGATCCATGATCTGGAGCACCAACTGGTCTGATGTGATACTCCACCATCCGGGAAGGTGAAAGGTGACAAGATCTCCTACCGGGCGATCGTGTGCCACGAAGGATAAATGAAAAAAGTTTAGCAGCAGATGTAGAAGGAAGGATCGTGGTCTGTGCACTGTGTTGCCTCTAACGGCTTGAACGTAGGCGGACGACTTTCGGTCTCGCCCCCGAAAAGGTTGGGAAGCATGCTGCTGCTGGGGTACGTATTGACATTGCCTCTGCTAATATCTCCTTCTGAAGACTCGAAAGGGGCGCTGCTGTTGGGGGACCTGCCAAGCAGGCTGAGCTAGGCCCAGAGAGTGAGTGGCAGCATTGCTCTCTATAAACTGCTTGAGGGCAGAGTCAGCCTTTGCCCCAAAACGTTTTGAGCCATCGAAGGGCATGTGAATAAGTGGCTGTTGCACGTCTGATGAAAAGCCCATGGAGTGAATCTAGGCATGAAATCTAAGCACCACACTGGTCCCGACTGCCCCAAGGATGGATAATGTTTCTTACCCAGTAAGCATCTGTTCTTGGCATGTAGAGCTGTAGATTCACATGCTTTGCATACTGCGGCCATCTAGTGTTGGGTCTGGATGTTTGCAAGTTGTTTTTCTTCGGAGAAGTCTTTCCAGTCACGAGGTAAGGTGACTCCTCCTTTCGGTGATAGCGCGCATGGGCATCGACTCCATTGTTAGATTGTTTTCCCGCAGAGGGTGAGAATGGAGTTAGTAAGTGTAGAATAGAGATGACCATGCGTATGTATGTAAAGTGAGAACTGCAACAACTACAGGTACCCGGGGAGGCGGGTGGGCGCATGTGAATCTACAGCTCTACATGCCAAGAACAAATGCTTACTGGGTAAGTAACATTATCCGTTCGAGGCATGTGAGCTGTAGATCACATGCTTTGCATAGACTATACAGCGGTATACTCCCAAAGCGGTGGCTAACCTGTAGTTATTTTAGTTGTTTGAAACAGTGTTTTAAGTAATGCCTGCCCTACATTAGCTTGTTGCCTCGCTAACACATCTACACATTAGTGCTTGGTGAATGTGTGCGGTGTAGATCATGTTGCTGCCTCACAGATGTCAGGTAGGGGAATATTCCCTAAGAAGGCCATAGTAGCCCCTATCTTGAGAGTGGAATGCGCTCTAGGGGGTATTAGCAAAGTTCTTTTTGCTTTCACATAACATGTCTGGATACATTTCATGATCCATCTTGCAATGCCTGATTTAGATATGGGATTGCCTTTGTGTGGTGGCGAAAAAGCAACAAAAAGCTGCTTTGTTTTGCAGAATTCTTCTGTTCTTTCTACATAATATAGTAGAGCTCTTCTAACATCAAGTGTGTGTAGAGCTCGTTCAGCTACAGAATCAGGTTGAGGAAAGAACACAGGTAACAACTGATTGATTGATATGAAAAGAAGAAACTACTTTAGGAAGAAATTTAGGATTGGTTCGAAGAACCACTCTGTCTTTGTGCAGCTGAAAGAAGGGCTCTGGTATAGTTAATGCTTGGAGTTCACCAACTCTCCTTAGTGAAGTGATTGCGATGAGAAAAGCAACCTTCCATGAGAGGAATCGTAATCGACACCTGTGCATTGGTTCAAATGGTGGACCCATTAGCCTTGTAAGGACTATGTTTAAGTTCCATACTGGTGCAGGTGGGACTCTTGGTGGTATCACTCTTTTAATCCTCCATAAGGGCTTTAATCACTGGTACTCTGAATAGAGATAAGTGTTGTCTGTTTTGTAAGTATGCAGCTACTGCTGCTATATGTAAGCGAATGGATGTGTAGGCTAATACAGATTGCTGTTAATGTAAGAGATAATGTTCTGCACAGAAGCATCAAGAGGATTGATATTGTTATTGCTACAATAGATAACAAACCGTTTCCATTTTGCTGCATAACATGCCATAGTAGTAGGCTTTCTAGCCTCTTTTAGGATATTTATACAGTCTGGTGGTAATTGTAAATAACCAAACTCTATGACTTCAGGAGCCAGATCGCCAGGCTGAGTTCTTTGGGATTTGGATGCCTGATTTCTCCATGGCTGAGTGAGGAGACCGAAGGTGAGATACAGCTTTTGGTGTGGAACTACTGACAGCTCCAGCAGGGTGGTGAACCAAGGTTGACATGCCCATGTGGGAGCTATGAGAATCAGTGTGAGGGATGTTTGCCTGAGCTTCCGAACTACCAACGGAATGAGTGGGAGAGGCGGAAAAGCGTAAGCAAATATCCCTAACCAGTTCATTCATAGGGCATTGCCTTTAGAGAGCGGGTGTGGGAACCTGGAGGTGCTTGGGCATTTTGCGTTTTGGGCTGTGCCAAACAGGTATATGTGAGGAAATCCCCATTCCAGAAATTAGGGGAGGAGAACCTGAGGATGAAGTTCCCATTCGTGGATTTGCTGCTTCTGTCTGCTGAGAAGGTCTGCAATCTGATTGTTTACTCCTGGAAGGTGCTCTGCCAGGAGATAAATCTTGTGGTGCCTAGCCCATTTCCAAATGGATTGTGCTAGGCGTGACAGTTGGAGAGAGTGTGCCCCCCTGTTTTTGTATATAGTACATAGCTGTCATGTTGTCCGTGCGGACTAGGACAGCTTTGCCTATGAGGTGAATTTGAAAGGCTTTGAGCGCTAGAAACACTGCTAGTAGTTCTAGGTGATTTATATGGAGACTTTTGTGCTTTAGACTCCACAATCCTTGGATTGTGTAAGTGAGCACCCCAACCAGTGAGCGGTGCGTCTGCTGTTAGCGCTGTCTGTGGAACAGGGTCGATGAAGGGCCGCCCTTTGAATAAATGTTGTGGGTTCCACCACTGCAGAGAGCGATGAGTGTGGCCATCCTCCAACACTAGATCGGTCAATTGACCCTACAACTGGTTCCACTGACTTGCTAAGCATTCTTAAAGGGGAAGTATGTGAAGTCTTGCATGGGGAACGATCAGGATGCAAGACGCCATCATTCCTAGCAGTTGCATGAAGACCCTTGATGGTAATAATTGGTTGGGCTGAAACTGAGTGAGAAGAGACTGAATACTGAGAATTCTGGCTGCACTGGGAGAGGCTAGAGCTCTTTGAGTGTCCATGGTAGCTCCCAGATAAGTCTGTGTGCTGGAAGGCTTCAGATGGGACTTCAACACATTCACTGTAAACCCTAGTTGGTGTAGTAAGTGAATTGTGGCTTGAGTGTGTTGGATACACTTTTGGTAAGTGCTGGCTTTGATGAGCCAGTCGTCCAGGTATGGGAAGGCATGGATGTGCTGTCTTCTCAGATGAACTGCGACTACTGCCAGGCATTTGGTAAACACTCTGGGAGCAGTGGTGACTCCAAAGGGTAGTACTTTGAATTGGTAATGTTGACACGCTATCACAAATCTGAGATATTTTCGATGAGCGGGGTGAATTGGAATGTGGAAATATGCGTCTTTTAAGTCTAGAGTAGACATAAAGTCGCCCTGCTGTAGAAATGGGATCACTTGTTGAAGTGTCACTATGTGGAAATGTTCTGAATGTATGCAGTGGTTTAGTTATCTGAGGTCTAGAATAGGTCTCAAGGAGCCGTCCTTTTCGGGAATTAGAAAATACAGGGAGTACATGCCTGATCCTTGATATTGTAACAGTACAGGCTCTATGGCTCCTTTTAGCAAGAGAGACTGGGCTTCCTGTTTAAGCAGGTGTAAATGTTCTGGTAACATTTTGTGAGAACGAGGTGGAATGTTTGGAGGATTGGTGGTAAGCTCCAGGCAATAACCATGTTGGATAATTCTTTACACCCATTTGTCTGTAGTTATGGATTGCCAAATGGGGAGGAATTGTAGAAGAAGTCTCCCGACAGGTGTTAAGTGATCTGAGGGAAGGATAGGCAAGTCACTGCTTGTTAGGAGAAGGGGAATTACGTGGTGTGGAACCCTTGCCCCTACCTTTGCTATTGTTCCCTCTGTATCCTTCTTTAAAGAAGCCTCTTGTGGAGGAAGATTGATTATTGCCTTTGTATGAGGCAGCATTATTGTCTGAGGATGTGGTCTTGGACCCCCCACGGTAGAAGAAGCGAATGCCTGATCTACTTCGGGCCCGAAGAGATGCTTTTTATCAAATGGAGAATTTAAGATGGATTGTTGGACTTCAGGTTTAAAACCGGAAATCCTTAACCAGGCGTGCCCTTTGAGTAACATACTAGTGTTAATCTCTCGAGCTGAGGTGTCAGCAGCATCTAAAGCACAGCTAATAGAGGAATTGGAGATGAGCTTTCCTTCCTGTACTAAATCTTGAGCTTTAGCTTTGCGCTCATCTGGGAGATATTGGAGCAATTGCTCCATTTCTTCCCAATGCGCTCTATCATACCTGGCTAATAGGGCCTGGGTGTTGGCAATGTGCCAAGGATTCGCTGCCTGGGCGGCTACTCATTTACCAGAAGCGTCTAATAATTTTTGACTCCTTGTACGAAAGGGGGGGGGGGCATCCCCCGAGGTTTGTGAATTGATCGATTTACGGGCATTAGATGCAACCAGAGAGTCTAGTGGTAACTGCCCCTTAAAAAGACTGGATCAGATGGAGCAGGCTTATATTTTTTGCCTATTCTGGGAGTGAGCATACGAGCACGAACAGGGTCTTTGAATATATCATCAGCATGTCTCATCATACCTTTGAGCATAGGGAGAGTCTGACTAGATCTGTGTGTACTACTCAAACTTTCAAAAAAGAAATCTTCCTCTAGGGATTCTTTGCGTAATTGTACCCCGTAATATTCTGCAGCTCTAGCAAGTAATTCTAAATACCCTACACTGTCGTCAGGAGGGGAAGGCTTTGCAGGGTAAAGGTCTGGGTCATTGTCTGTAGGTGAATCAGTATTGTAGTCTTTCCAGGGATCTACA
This sequence comes from Calotriton arnoldi, assembly GCA_963921515.1. Lineage (NCBI taxonomy): Eukaryota > Metazoa > Chordata > Amphibia > Caudata > Salamandridae > Calotriton > Calotriton arnoldi. The sequence continues at coordinate 1,764,169 of CAWUFW010001289.1, forward strand.
GGTATGTGAATATCTCCATCATCTTCGGGCTTGCGGTGCTGGAGATTTAGTTGGTTATGATAAGTAAATGTTCTAATGCTGGAGAAGGTGGTGAATGTGTAGGGGAACGTGGTGGAGGAGAAGGGTTAGTACCAACATTCTTCCTCTTTAAAGGAATCGTAGAATGTATGTCCTCTGACTCAGGTTCGTGCTTCTGAGGCAGTTTAGTAAGAAGATGGATTAATGTAAAGGTCCTTTTGTTTTGGGTCCAATTTGGGAGGTGAAACGTCAAAAATCGGATCCTGCAGCTGCGAAGGAGCATTTTTCGGTTTCAGCACCGAGGACTTCGGTGCCCTGGGTGCAATTACTTTTCGGCACAGAAGATTTGGGTTCTGAAGCTGTTTTCGATTTCGGCGTCGAGGGTTTCGGCTCCAAAGCAGTCTTCGGTTTTGAGCCCGAAGGTTTCGGCTCGGTGCCTGAGTTTGGCCGTCTCGATCCCGAGCTGGAAGGCTTAACAATGTGTTTTGGTGCCGAGCCGGGAGGCGGGGCATTAGAAACATCTCGGTGCCGACCGTGGCCCAAAGGCGGAGGTGGAACCGAAGCCTTTTGTTTGGTCTGAATTGGATTTTGGGACAAGGGGTGTTCGGTACTCATGGGACGTTGACCTTGCGGTATGTCGTCTTCCATTTCGGAGTCCGATTCTGGAATAGATACAGGTTCTTCCTGCTCCTCTTTGGCTCCTTGTGCATCGAATTCTTCCTGCTTAGATCCTTCACCGAAGGTGCCCAGCGTATATTCGATGTTCTGGCTTTGCATTTCACGACATTGAGCCCGACGATCGCGGAGAGTTTTCTTCGATCGAAACGATCTGCATGCGTCGCAGTCCTGTTCGTTGTGCTCCGGAGATAAGCACATGTTGCACACTTCGTGCGAGGTGGTGCGGGGATACTTTGCGTTGCACCGAGGACAAAATTTGAATGGAGTCCGTTCCATCGACTCCGAGGTGGACCGACGCGGTTAGGCCCGACGGCCTTCCACGAGTCTTCTGATCGAAATAGAAATTTTCTTCAACCGATATGATACACGGAGAAGTGGGATACGCGTACGAAACAATACCGACACGGGTAGAGTGGATTGCGCACCGAGGGGAACCCTAAGAACTGTTTCGAACCGGAGCGCAGCAATACATGTCCGAACCCGATGGTGGAAAAATACAATCTAACAATGGGGTCGATGCCCATGCGCGCTATCACCGAAAGGAGGAGTCACCTTACCTCGTGACTGGAAAGACTTCTTCGAAGGATTAGATTATGTAGATTTTGTGTAATTTTCTCAAGGACAGCCGGCAGTAGTCTGCAAGCCTGTCCCTCATGAGCAAATACCATCCCAGGGGGCACGAAGTATTAACCGAATGTAAGCAAGGTAAACACTAGAAAAGACTTGTTTTGTGAAGTTATCCTGTTAGACTCCCTATCTGGAGGGGTGGTGGGGAAAGAATTGGGATTCAGGCAGCTGGAGGATACCTGCACCAAGTTCTCCGGGGTGGGATGTTGTAATAGAAAATCTGGATCCTAGGAGCAGACCTATGTCGTCTAGCCACTTGCCCGTTTACTGGAGGGCAAGATCTTGGTTTTGCCAAGATGCCCATCAGCACATCAAACAACACCTATTTAAAGGCCAGTAGAAGTTCCTCAGCAGTAGCTGCACAGCTAAGGACCATATTGGTTTTAACTTCCTGTATCGGTAGGGCGAGGTCCAAGACTTTCCGCTGCTCTTCTGTGGTGACAGATGCAGAGTCTTCTATAGCTATGGGATTTGGTGAGGATAAGCCAATGTCAGAGGATGTGTCTAGCCCACTGGCATCCTGCAGGTCCTCAAAAATGTTGCCCACTTCATAAAAATCTGTATCATCATTCTAGATATAGTAATGATGAGTATCTGGGCCTGAATAGGCATACTGGCATAGGGCAGTTGTTAGGGGTTGAGCTTCCCGAATCCGACAAGAATATAAGATCCGTTTCCGGTGGCATCACGGCTCTGGCTAGAGGCATAGGTCGCGCCACTGTGGCCAGCATTGAATGTTGCACCAGGGCTCGAGCCGACAGCGCCCTGCTTGAAGGGGGCGACCTCGGTGGAAGGTCTAGTGGGACAGTCAGCATCGAAGTAGGATCTGCTGACGGGCTTCCGAGAAACTGCCACCTCAAATATGGAGGGACACTCCTCACAGGACATGGAGTTGTGCTCTGAATGTAAACACCAGAGTCATACCTTGTGGGGATCTGTCACACATGACTGTAACAGCCCCCATAAAGCTTAAATTGTGTAATTTTCAGAGGAGGTATGATTGCCTTGTACACTGAGAAAGAGAAGAATTTTGAGCAAAAGGCTTGTCAACTGATGATGAAAAGGTTTGGAGTGAGTCCCGAAACTGTGTATGAAGACCTGGATAGAAAGGAATCGCGTCGATGCGCAGAGGTGGTGCATTTATATGGCTCTTTTGTCACTTCTGGGAAAGAACGAAATCAGCGGAAATCCGCACAGCGCCACCTACCGGTGCACAGAAGCAATGCTGTTAAATCTTCTGGATCCAGGCTGGAGCCTGGGATATTTCTATAGGTGAAGAATTTGCGTAGAGAAGTATCCATCAGAAAGAAGTGCTTGCATGCACAGCTGCAATCTTGGAAGTTTTTTCTTTCATTCTAAGAAAAACATTCAAAGAGAGCTATAGCGAGTTTGCATGCATATGCAACAACCATCGTTGTATTGATTGTTCATTTTACTATGGCTGCCATGCATACCCACACCGCAGCAAACTTTGAAAGGCTTTTTCTTTTGTTTTAAAGAGAAACATGGTAAGATGGCCACCATGCATGCATGCACACATATGGCAGCCACCTTTTAATAGTTTTCTTTAAACAAAAGAAATGCCATTCCAAGATAGCCACCACACATGCACAGAGGTCATTCTGCAATGATTTAAATCCATTCAAACATGGATGCCTGCTGATACAGTGGTAGGGAGCAGAGACAGAACAGTGGTGGGGGTAAGCAGGCACTCTGGGGTAATAATCTCTAAAGACGATGGAGGCCCAAAGTTGGGGGAGAAGAGCAGAGAGACCCCCACAAAGAGAATACAGTGCCACAAGTACTACAATGCAAGTTAGTGACATCAACACTGGTAGTGTACAACTGTTCCAATCAAAACCAAAAAGCTCCCAGGGTGGGACAAACTCAAGAATAAGGAGGAACGCCATCAAATAAGGAGCAGCGAACTGAGATACAGAATTAAACATCAACTCATGAGCAAGGGGCAGGAAACATAGCCCACTTACTATAAGGCTATTTTGTGGATAATAAGTCTGTTTGACAACAAACAGCTAAAGCATTTGTAAGCGAGACCTACAAAATGAAAATGACTGGAATGTGCTTTGCAAGTAGAGTGTTACTTAGTGCAGTACAAATATCATTAGTGCAGAAACTCGTGGCCCATAGATGTGAAGTGGCCCCTACGCCCCAATAATGGCTGCCTTATACTACCCAAGATGGGGCAAGGGGACACATCTTCCTTGCTTGCATTGGGGCACATGGTGTCCTTACTACACCTCTGATTCGAATGAAGCTTGTATTTGCCTTTGCATTGATCCCATACAGTAGATGTTACCAAAAAAATAACGTGCATGCTATAATCGTATTCTTACAGAATCCTCAATAGAAGAACTTGAAAAGATATTCCAGCCCATCACTCAAGAACACTGGAGGAGAGAACCATGTTAAAACTGATTACATAATTGGTAATGAGTAAATATTTTGGACATTTGAGTATTACTTAGTAAGTGATGGTCTGGAAAGTGATTCCCCCTGACAGTGCAATACGATGCAGATTAGAAGTACTGAATATGTTACAGAATAAGGAAGGAGGAGAACGATGACGGCAAGAACTGATAGATCTCAATGCTATATGCAGATAGGCAGATTAGGAAATTAGCGAGAGAATTTCACTTTGAAGGAATCCTGTCTGTGGTCATATACTGAGGCCCCAAAGGCAATTATCACAGAACTTTAAAAAAGAAAGCGTAGAGCAGTTGATAAGCAAGGTTATCTGCAAATAAACATATACATGATGGAGTGATCATTTGAAGATTTACCCAGGACAGTGCTACATAATACATTTAAAAACATATGCAAGATGTACAATACATGGAGAGGTGATCTATTTGCCGTGGTGTTCACTAAGAGGGAGCACAGTAGCTTCAAAATTCATTGGTTATCATTTCTGAGTTCATGAACTACCAATTTCACAGAAATGTCTACAGATGAATTGGTGGCACAGAAGGAAACAGGCATTTTCCAAAGGTCCAATGTTTTAGGAGGAGAATGGCGGCAATGCAGTAGCAGTGATCTCAATGGCCCATTGTGCCTTCATAAATGTTATAGTGCTACTGTATTTTGCATTGGTGAACTTCTCAACTGTGTGTTATGGAGCTAATCACACTCTTATCAGGCAAGCCTGAATGATGCGGTGGCCATACTAGTTAATACTAACATGTGTCGTCCATTTTTGGAACATGGGCAAGATTATCCAGTGATGCTAGATGTTCCACAAATGTTATGCACTGTGTAAGTTACGGTAGGACTGCCCACTTAAATCATAGCTATTTGACATCCACATTGAAGAATATAATGGGGGACAAGCACATCCATGCTTTCTTCACCAAGTCTGGTAATAATGGATGATACTAGTATGCGTTTTCAGCGTATATTATCGGATAAGCAGTTTGCAAGAATATGCTGATATAAATAAGTTGATTGTGAGTCTACAAAAACCAGAGCTCATGGTAAGGGGGACTGAATAAGAATGTACAGTATCTGAGGTAGAATCATTTGCAAGAAGTGATAGAGCATCTAATTATTTGGCTCTGCAGTTCGACTGCTGACTTCTTTGGGATGCTTTTGCCTACAAGAGAAAAAATACCATGGCAACTATGGCCAGCATTAATACATTCAATAATCAACATGGTGGGCTGCTACCAGTGTCATTGCTACAAGAGAATAAAGCAAGGGTAGTTCTAGGATTGACTTTGGGTCACCAGATTGGCCCGTGTGGTCACATTACCCTTGCTCCATTAGAATCAAACACATGGAAAAAAGTGGTCTTCAAATTAGGAAATCAGTCTGTAGACATCATTAGGGCTGAAGTGGCTTTGTAACCAATATTGAAGTATTTTCTAAATCATTTCTTACTGTGTAACCATTTTATTAAAGCAACAGCAGGGAAGTTACTGCAGATAGCTGAAAGAGAAACCTAGAAAATGAAATAAGGGAAAAGAAGTATGACATCTTGCTTACTCAGAAATAGTGGTTCCAGATGCATATGACTGAACTGATTTTGACAGATTTGTGTCTTTAGGTGCACTGGACACAATAAAATTAGATCAATCCATTGCCATGATTTTAAACACACAAGTCAATGTTGTTATCCACCCGATTCTGTGCCTTTTGAGGTGAGATGACATTTTATGTAGTTTTTCAATAAGCTTGCTCTCTGTGCTAAATATGAAAAGTTTATTGCATGGAGTAAAAATGTGTGCTAGAACATTAAGTATTATGAGGGGCAGAGAAAGAAAAAACCCAAGAACAAATTATGCCAATGTTGCAGGTAGCCACAACGAGTGCTGCCTTTAATAATGTGTTTATGTAATAATTATGATAATGATTGACAATTGTAAGTATAATAAGGACTGTGGAATGAAATAAACAAGTAAAATAACATTTTTAAATTGATGATTGATGGGCCGTGCCTTATATTCCTTAGGATTCAATTAATTAGAATCATGGTTTATGAAATATATATTTAATGGTTGAACTTCTCTGAATAGCATTCTATTTAATGTACAGCATCATAAGGAACAAATTGCGTAAATCAAGGAATAAAATACAAAATGAAATATGCGTCAATAATATAATCTAGATGTGTATTTTTACTTTCAAAACTAGACTTCCCTTTATTCATCTGGCACTCTATATTATTTATCCGAATGAGGGACAACTGCTGCCGTTCTTGCTGGATTATTCATGACCTTTCAGTCTTCATTCAAAACGATATCAACAATCAGGATGACTTTCACCGATTTACGAGAGAAATCTTTGAAGTTGTATAAGAAACAATTGGCTTGCTTGACTGAAAGTGGAAAAGTTAACTTTTTAGATGTTCGTTCCAATACAGCATGAAAGCATTTTCCTCGGCATCATCTTGGTATTTAACATTAAGCTGTGTTGGGCTATACCCAGGACCAAAGGGCCACAGAGGCAACACTTCACTTGGTGACCGTGTACTCTGGTAGTAATGGAACTGAAATGCCTCTCAGTGATTAAGGTAATCTTGTGAGCCTTCATTGAAATCGTCAGTGTGTCCTTCCTCGATAGTGCATTGTAGTTGTCTCTGTCGACAATACTGTTGTAGATGTTGTCGTTGTTACAGTCGTTGATAGAGGTTGCACTGACAATTCTTTAGTGTTAAAGATAACTTTTTCAATTGTGTTGGAGGTTCCGATCATGGCCTGTGAGCTGAAAAACAACAGTTTGTTGACATGAGATACATGGAGATGGACTTTGGTCCCTTAAACGCCTCCCCCAGATTTCTTCAATATCTTCTTTGGAGGCTCCTTGGCAGATATTGTTTCAGAGCAATGTTTTGATGAATGGCCTTCTGGGCCCTCATTTTTTTTTTTTTAAATCGTCTTTATTGGTTTTTTCCAAGTTATGCATAGTACAATCTGCCAGTTTCATTATATAGAACAGTACAGTGACATTTACATATGTGACACTTGGTGGGGAACCAGGTTGTATGGGATGCTGGTGACAAATAACAGAAGAAATGAAAACCTTTACTAACGTTTTATGTATGTCTATATGTGTTATCCACTACGTAATCGTCAAATAAAGCAGCAGACTATCCTCGACTCAATATTTTCACACCAACCAATTCAAGAAACACGAAACTATGCGATTTCAATTAACCCACAGGTACTATGTGGTTCGGAACATATCTGAGCTAGGGCGACTGCTTATGCGTATACTTATTAAGAACAGCGGGTGCAGCGAAAAAAGGGGGGGGGGGAGAAAACATTGCACGCGTTACACTGTCGTGCATTCACAAGGGCCAGAGGTACTGCCTAGTTCGGCCAGGTCATGCCCGAGGAGGGGCCCAGCCAGCACACATCTATATATTAGCGTTTTGCTACTCATACCTAAAGCAGGGAACCATCTCATCCCTGCGAGGAACTAGGTGTATTCAATTTGCCTTCCACAAACGACAAGTATTCCTGCCATTGCAGGGGGTTATGCTGTGGAGGGACACGAGGAGCCTTCAGTGTTTGCGTCGTGTGTTCAGCCACCAGCGCCCTACGGAGATCCGACAGCAAAATGCGTATGCTGGGAGCTGCACTCGATTTCCAGGACATAGCTATCCTCCGCTTTGCAAGTGCCAGAGCTAGGTCGAGGAATTTAACGTTTTTTCGCGATGCGTTGCGCTTGGTGACGCCCAGTAAAAAGTGTAAGCCCTGCACAGGTACTGTAGTGACAGTTGCTTCCCCAAGTACCGTCGCAATCTCATTCCAGTAGGCGCTAAGGCGGGGGCACGCCCAGACCATGTGGAGGAACCCTGCGTCTGATCCCAGGCAGCGAGGGCAAATATCGACAGATGTGGGGTACATACGGGCCAGTCTGTGTGGTGTTAAATAGGTGTGATGCAAATAATTAAACTGTGTATATTTCAGCCTAGCGTTCATGGATATTATTTTAGGGTACCCTATACTGCGCCCACTGCTGATCACTCATGGTCACTGACAACTCGGAATCCCAATATGTACGGAGCGTTACTAGGAGGGGGCTAGGACAAGGCCTAAGGGAGCTGTATATCACTGTTACCGCGTGTCCGTCCTTCCCATGTGTAAGCAAGGTCTGTAGCACCTGTGATGTTTCCGGTTCTGTCTCAACGCTCCCCCATACTTGGTGAAACTGCCGCGCTAGTAATGCATACAGCATAAATGTTCCCTGTGTGATTCCAAAGTCCACTATCAACTTTTCTAGGCTCTGGAATTGTGAGTCCACAAATAAGTCGCCCCAGGTATTCAATCCCACCGCCTCCCAGGACTCTAGTTTCGGACGGTCGTGACAAGCAAAAGGACCCGGTAGAATCTCTAGGGGTAGCATGGGTGCCTATGGTGTAGCTTGTCTCTTAGGCATCACGTACCGTAGCCAGCTACGTCTAGCGGCCGTCATGAGCAAATTACCCTGCTTCCTTTGCGTCGGAGTAGTGGAGCCCGACAGCCATTCTATTATGGCTGTACGTCGTAAGGGTATTGCCCAGCTGGACATCTCTGTCACCTGGGCACTAGCTAGCCATCTCATTGGCCACTGTAGCTGCGCAGCGGCATAGTAATGTTCATAATTTGGTGACCCCCAACCCCCCCGTCTGTGAGTGGCAAGTACAATTTACGGAGTGCCACTCTGGATCTAGAGCCTCCCATATCAGTGCAACTAAGAGTATTTCCAGGTCTCTAAATATATTCCGTGGCAGCTTATGTGGGAGTGCAGTAAAGAAGTAGAGGAGCCTCGGGAGTAGAAGCATTTTGGCGATGGCCACTCTGCCCATAGGGAATAAGGGAAGACCGCGCCAAAATGGTAGAGCCGCGCGTGCCCTGGATACTGCCTTCCCCAGGTTCCCGTCTATGACGTCTGCATTGGAATGATAGATCTGCACACCCAAATACTTGAACGTGTCAAACGCCCACTCCAACAGGGTCCCAGGCATGGCCCGCCTCTGATCCACTGGGACCGCTTTCATGGGGAAAACCACTGATTTGGGCCAGTTAACTCGAAGGCCCGAGGCCTTTGCATGGGCTTCGAGAAGCGCCATCAGGCCCCGCAGTACATTGCTGTCCCCCCGGAGGTAGACCAGCGCATCGTCTGCATAGAGCGAGATTATATGCCACTGCCTGTCTAATTGAATCCCCCATTCCAACACCCGTTGTCGCAGTTTGCAAGCTAAGGGCTCCATAGCGAATGCAAATAGGAGAGGAGACAGGGGGCAGCCCTGGCTAGTACCTCGCTCAATAACCAACTGTGGAGATATGTCTCGTCCTGTTCTTACTCTTGCCTGCAGGTTGGTGTATAAGATACGCACCCAGCGTAAGTACTTGGGCCCAATACCGAATTTGCCCAACACTTCCAGCAGATATTGCCACCCCAGGGTGTTGAATGCCTTTTCTATATCCAGAGCTGCCAACCAGGGGGTGTCAGACTCCGCACGGGCCCATTCCAATAGCAGGAACAGACGACGCAAGTTCAAACCAGTACTCCTCCCTGGAATAAAACCATTTCGATCCTCGTATATCAAGAGGGGTGCCATTTCTAGTAATCTATTGGCCAGCACTTTCCCCAATATTTTATAGTCGGCATTTAATTACGACAGGGGACGATATGATGCCATCTGCAGTGGGTCCCTACCTGGTTTAGGCAGCACCACCAATAATGCTTCTCGCAAAGATGCTGGGAGTTCCCCTCTTTCATAAGCGTCCTTATATACGCTCGATAACTGGGGCACAAGTTGTTCAGAGTAAGTAGAGTAAAACTCTGATGGCCAGCCATCGGTGCCCGGGGACTTCCCAGCCACTAACTGCTTGATGGCGTCCAATATTTCATCTTCTGTGATAGGTTCCTCTAGCGAGTCATGGTGGGGTTTCGTGACCTGCGGAAGTTGCACTGGCTCTAAGAACCTTTGTATGTGGGGGAGGCTATCAGTGGCAGGCGCCCTATACAAGGTAGTATAATATTTTGCAAAATGATTTGTTAATTGCTGCCCGTGTGTTTACTAACACTCCCTTGGTATTGTATATCGCTGTAATTGGGGACTGGGAGGCTTCAGTTTTCAAGAGCCAAGCTAACATTTTGCCTGCTTTATCTCCCTCTGTGTGCTGTCGGGCTAAATAGTGCTTATAATCCAATGAACATAGACCATCTGAGGTCTCCTTATATGCTAGTCGCGCCTTGGCCAGCAGAGGAGTCGCTTGAGGGTCTGTGGGCAACAGACCTTCGCATCTCTGGATTTCCGCCTCATGTCTTTGCAGCTCTGCTGTCAGTGCCATGCGTGAGCCATATGTCGTTTTATTAGCATGTCCTCGAGTGACCGTTTTAAAAGCGTCCCATTCTATGCCTCTATTGGAGGCAGTGCCTGTATTCTCCTGAAAATATGTGGTGATTGTCTGTGATATGGTAGAGCGGAATGTCGTGTCCCTCAGCGCAGCTACGGGGAGATGCCAGGTCGGGATCCTAGCTCTGTGAGTGCCCCACGCCAGCTGTAGCTGCAATGGGTTATGATCTGACAGGGTTCGTGCTGAGTATTCCGTCTGTGTTACCCTAGCTAGGGCTTCCATGGAGCAATAGATTGCATCAATCCACGTATGCAGGTCATGCAACGAGGAGTAGTGGGAATATGCGTGCGTATCAGGCTGCTGGCTGCGCCACGCGTCCTTTAGCTGCATGCGCTCTACCCAGTCTCTCAGGTGTTTGGAAATCTGAATGGATGGTGCTCCCAGGAGCGGCGGGCGCCAGCGATCCAGGTCAAGGTCGTATGTAGAGTTATAATCCCCTCCCCATAGTGCTGGTACCGTAGGGTCAGATAGCAGGGATGGCGTGAGCGAGTGTAGGAACTGCGCTTGCCCAGTGTTCGGGGCATACAGGGAGATTAGCGCCAATGGGGACCCATCCAGCAGGCCCTCCAGCGTCACATAGCGACCCTGAGGATCGATTAGCGTGTGTACCACTTTCAGAGGCGTGCCTGGTGCCACCCATATAAGGGTGCCTCTAGCGTATCCAGAATATGTGGTGCCTATGACCGAACCCCTCCAGCGCTTGCGCAATGAGGCTAATGTTTGTGTGGTGAGGTGGGTCTCCTGTATCAGTACAATGGAGACCTTGTGGGTGCTAAGATATTGGTATATTTTATGCCTTTTTACACACCCTGCCAGCCCATGCACATTCCAGGTTAAAAGCGTATTCTCGGTGTTAGCCACTCAGTCCCTGAAAGTAGAAGACAGTCTTCAACCCCTCGCCCCGTTACTGCCCCGCTGCATGCCACATACCCCAATTGCATCACCTGCCCTGTGGAGTACGAAATAGAGATCGCCGTAAACAATAATAATAACATTCCCCTAACTCCCCACCCAAGGCCGGCTTGCCAACGGGCAATTGGCCACATGCACTGAAATGCCATCAAACTTGTTATAAAACAATTGCTATTACAGCTACTTAACGTTGGTCGGGGGGGCAGCTATGATCTGATTTGTGCCAGCCTGCCCTTGGCCACCATTTAATGAGCAACACTACGATGTCTCAATGTAGACCCCCAAAATCCAAAGAGGGGGAAATATTAACAGTGGGGGCGACCCCCACATTAGTGTCTAGTCATCGAGCCACAAGTGATATATACTCAGAACAAGGATTTGCAATGCAATAGGTCTCGCATTTGCAAGAGTTTAAGCTATTGTAAATGACAATGTCTTTTATTTATGTGTTTTGAAAACCTATAATGTGGTGCGTAAACACAAATTCTTTATGAGAAGCAAGGCTGGCAGTAACTGCGTCTCTTTTACCGCCAGCCTTGCTTCTGGTAATCATGGACTACAAGTACAAAGAGGCACAGTTACTGCCACCTTGCTTGTCGTAAGAAACGCCTATAAGTACAAAGTGCGTGTTTACACAATACTTGCAGGTTTTCAAAACACATAAATAAAAGGCATTGTCATTTACAATGCCAAAAGCTCAAACTGTTGCAAATGCGAGACCTATTGCATTGCAAATGCTTTTTTTTTTATGAATGGGGGCCGGAAGCTGTCCCGCTGCGCCACAGGCTGTGGGTGTGTTTTTATGAATGGAGGACAGCTGAATAAACTGCAGTGCGCATTGCCCCCCCTTACCGTATCTTCTGGGAAGGGGGATGGGATCCAAGCTGCAATAAAGAGGGGGAGGGCTGGTGCTCGAGTAAGATGAGGAGGAAACGTATCAGGGAGGAAGAAGAGCAAAGGCGGGGGAGGGCAGAAGAAGAGGATGATGAGAGAGAGAAGAGGAGGGCAGGGTTTCGAGGCAATTTGGGCACGAAGAAACGGGGCAAGGATGTGTGAGAGGAAGTAGGCGACACCAGTGAGAGGAGCAGGCATGTGAGGAGAGAAGGGTGGTGGGTTTCGGGGGAAGATGTTAGTGGTTTGGAGGTGAGAAGTTGTGCGGAGTTAGAAGAGTGTGGCGCTTTTGAGGACTACAGGGGTATCAGAGAGAGGGTGGGGCATGCGGTTGGTTTAGAATGAGACGTGGACCAGGGGTTCGGGAGGGGGAGAGGTGATGTAGGGGAGTTCAGTCGGCGAGAGGAAATACGATGGCGAAGATGGGTCTGAGGGAAAGGTATGGGCAGAGGATTTAAGAGGTGAATGAAAGATGCAATTGAGGAAAAAAGAGTGAGGCGAAAGACGAGCAATGGAACTTCTGAACATGAGCTTCACAAGCACACCATATTTTGAGGGAAGTTGGTGTTCAATGGCACCCTAGGCAGGGAATGCAATGAGTAGGGGTGTGCCAGTGGGTAGGAGAACTGTGCGTGAAAGGCCAAGGGGTGTAAAGGTAAAAAGAGGAGGCGCATGCAGGGCCGAAACTGAGAGAAGGTTCTCAGCTCGCCGTGCCGTCAAATACAGAGCACCTGAATTTTCTTTGATAAAGGCAAATGACTGTGATCATCTTAATGCACACGTGTTTCTGGACACATTAAGATATGACGGCCTGACGGGGGCTGAGTGGAGTGTTAGGCGGACGAAGAAGAGGGCAGGGGATATAATGGTGAGAAGAGGGCAGAGTGCGTGATGAGGCGGGTGAGGGATGAGGCAATGAAGGTATAATAAGGCAGTAGTACGCTGTGGCCTGTCGCCGCTCAAGCCTTGTCGTGGCGTGGGACAAACCTGCAATTAATGCATAAAGGAGGAGGGGTGCAGGGAAGGATAATGAGAGAGAAGGCGACAGCCCCCCCCTCCCCTCCCGCAAGTGAGAGCACGCGCAGCTCGCTCCGTGAAACCTGCCATAAACCCGCAAGGGGCAGCGGAAGTGAGGGGGAGGCACGCAGCAGAAGGCTGGTGTGGGTGGCAGCCAAAGCCTACTGTCCCCTGAGAGGATGTGAGGCAGATATGCCACATAGAGTGTGCACCGCATGTGAGGGGACGGGTACATTCAGTCCTCTGGTGACACCTCAGAATCCACGTCCAGATGAGGTTTATTTTTTATTGGCAGTTTTATATAGCACGAATTCGACCCGAAGGTATTAGAGCGCTTTACGTGAGCACCAGTTGCGTTAGGTTTAAGTATTTTCTACCAAAAGGTATTAATCTTTTAATCCACAAACGACGACTTGCTGGTGGTAGGTTGTAGGGCGCACTGGTTTTGGTCGGGCTTGCTGCCGGTGTGTAAAACCACCCTGCAGTGGTGGAGGGGCCCACTGGAAGGCTATTACAGGGTAGAGGGTGTGCGGGCTGCCAGGTGCTTTCCTGCAGATATTACTTTAGTTTTGAGAGGCCCGTGCATGCTAGCGCAGTTACCTGTTGTGCACAGAGTGCATGCCAGTGAGGAGATAGCGCAGGCCCGCACACTGCCCTCAGTGCATGTCTGTGAGGAGCCAGTGCAAGCCACATTGTGCCATCTGTGAAGAGACAACGCAGATTCGTTGTCCAGCTCTCTATACGTGAAAAAAAAATCTATTTCTTTACGTTTTCAACAATCGCGGCACCAGCGCTTTAACTTTAACCATGTTAAAGTAAAGCGCGGGTGCCGCGATTGTAGCAAAAGTAAACAAAATAGAAAAAAATCTATTTCTTTACTTTTTCAACAATCGCGGCACCCGCGCTTTAGCTTAACATGGCTAAAGGTAAAGCGCGGGTGCCGCCAAAGTGAGAAAAAAGTAAATAAATACAAAAAAAGTAAATAAATAAATAAAAAAAGCAGTAGACAATAAAAAAAGCAAGCGCTGTGCTATAACGCGGCGCCCGTGCTTACTTACGTTATGTACATGGCGCCCGTGAAGCGTGAGCGCCCTTGCGAAAGCAGAATGAACGTGGCACCCGTGCTTACTTAAGTTATGTACATGGCGCCCTTGAAGCGCGAGCGCCCTTGCGAAAGCAGAATAAACACAAAAGAGTGCTTACCCACCAATAAAGGAGACAGTGTAACGCCGCAAGGAAAAGATCCAGTCCGGATGGGCCGTCCCAAAAGGAGACAGGGCGGTAACAAGGAGAAACTAATAAGCCTCATTTTCAATCGAAAGCCAGCGTTTAGCATGGACGATGACGCAAGCCAATGAAAACAAGGGGCGGGGCTTCAACTCCACTTCTGAAATCTCCTCTAAGACAATATGCCTCGCAGAGTAAGCAGCGCATGCACGCTGCAACGCTAGGCGAGACCTAAAAAGGATATGTAGAGCGACCCCCGAAGTCTCTTGGCAACTGATACTTGGTCACGGGATTCTACCCCCTGGACTCTGCGTGTATCGGGGCATCATCCAAGTTCATTTGCCATCTGTGGGGTCATCTCCGGGCCGTCACCTTGTAACTCTGCGAGTTGTGAGTCTGTTAGGGATAACTGGCGTTCCCGCCTGTCGTCCGAATCCGAGTCAGATCGGGTAGGAGCTGTGTTGTTGTTTAAGTGTTCCGCCGTCTGTATAACCTGTGCCCTTTCCGCTGCCACTTGTTTTTTGGTGGGCCGTTGTATCTTGTTCCTCCCGCGCCCCCTGCGTGCGCCTGCCAGCTTCCAGGGTGGTCGTGAGTCTGCCAGGGTAGTGGGAGGAGGATGTGCAAGTCCGTTTTGGTCTATCCAGGACCAAGCTTCTTCTGGAGTGGAGCAATATACATTGGAGTCTTTGTGGTGAATGCGCAGCTTGGCTGGGTACTACAGTGCATATTGTATCTGATGTTCCCTCAGGCATCACTTAACCTCCGTATAGGAGGATCTACGGCGTTGGACAGTCAGGGTATAATCAGGGTATATATGTACTGCTGCGTTCTCCACTTGCCAGTGACTCTTGGACCTAGTCACTTGGAGGATGTGGTCCCTATCTCGATAATTAAACAACCGCGCCACCACTGGACGCGGCAGGTCACCTGGACGTGGAGGGCCACCCAGAACTCGGTGCGCCCTTTCAATTGAAAAGAATTTCGAGACCTTACCCTGTAGGATTTCTTTGGAGATCCAGTTTTCAAGATACAGATCCATGGCTGGTCCCTCTATTCGTTCTGGCAGCCCCACGATGCGAATGTTGTTTCTGCGGGAGCGACCTTCCTGGTCCTCCAGCCGACACTCCAAGTATTCCACCTCTTGCTGTAGTGATTTAAGCTGGTCTGTGGCCGTAGACACTGTAGGTCGGAAGGCCGCCAGTGTAGATTCCGACTCCTCTACCCTGGCCTTGAGTTTCTTATGATCCTCTCTCAGGAAAACCATGTCAACACACAGTGCATCTATTTTGGGCCCGAACGTGGTCTTAATGTCCAGTACTGCTGCCATCAGTTCATCGAACCGGTGCGAGTGATCAGGGGAGGCACTGGCATTGGACGCCCCCTGTTGCGCAGCGTTCCCACCATCTGCCGCCATCGTTGTTTCAACCTGCTGGGGTTGCGATTTGTCCGTACGTGGTTTTCCCATTGTGTATGTAGGTGCTGGTTAGGCCCTCGAGCTGTGGAGGTGCCGGCCGCTTTCCGCGTGGCGGTCTTTATGAATCGTTGAGTATTTGACCCCCCCCACACCTCGCAGGACACCACGCTGCGTCGTCCCTGCTCCGTTGATCGTATTATGCCGAGCGATATAGCTCCTGTGTTCCAATGACCCCAGGGGGTGGGGGGGGAGAGAACATGCGCTGCGCCTCAGGACACACGGGAGGCAGTTGCGGGTCGCTCCCCGCACGTTGTCTTGCTCCGTAGTACTGGGTGTATCTGCACTCACAGTGGGGGGGGGGGGTTCCAGGTCGCAAACAGGTGTAGCAGGGGATACCCTCTGCAGATCGGAGGCCCCAAGCTTCTTACTCCCTCTCTAAGGCCCCTCCTTCACCGTTTGCGAGCGCCCCAGTGGTGGCCTTCGTAGTGTCCAAAAGAACAGCGGCAGCCCCAGGTCCTCGTGGTAGCCCCTCACAGCTCGCAGGGTCCTGCAATTAAGGTAATGCTTCTGATCCCCAGGGCGCAGTGCGGGCCACTGGGTTCCCGCTGCGAATTGTGCACCGGGCACTGGGGGGCGGGAGGGGACACAGCCTCGCGGACAGTAAGATTACACTGTAGCAGCGGTCAGGCCCTCCGGCGATACGGCTTCTCTGTTTTCCGCCCTGTTTGTGTTATACGCACAGTAGGCCGCCCCCCGCCCACTGCGCAGCTCCGCAGGTGTAGCCAGGTCTTGGTTCCCGTCTGAGGGGGGAGGGAGAGAGTTTCGTTGAGCAGCTAAAGCACCCAGGGCCGTCGGGTGCTGGATCGTCGGAGCAGGGAGGGAGCGAAGGTGCAGTCCGGGCTCAGGCCCAGTCACCCACAGGCCAGATCGGGCGCTAGCCGCAGAGATCACACCGACTGTGGATCCGGGCACACGCAGCGCTCACCTCCGATGTACAAAGCCGGCTCCGGAGTCCTGGTATAGCTGCAGACAGGTCAAGGGGGAAGGAAGCGTCGCTCCTCCCGCCGCCTTCGCCAAGGGATCCCACAGTCACCCTCTCCGTCCAGTGGTGCCAGGCGGCACAGTCGCAGCTGAGTTTCTGCGGCCGCCAGCAAGCACGGCGCCGCACCTCAAGCGTCGCTCTCGATCTGCCTCCGTTCCGCGATTGGGGGGTCAATATATATGCAGGGAACCTCCGCTGCACATTAAGCCCCGAATGAGTGGCTCGTGATGGGGGAAAAACAGGATTATTCGGCTGGCCATGCACGGAGCTCAGCAAAGCTCGTCCTCACTCGCCGCCATCTTGGCCACGCCCCCCTCTGGGTGCTCACTTTTATGAACTTTTTTGTATCTGAGGTACCTTCACTGTCATCCCCCGAGGCAGGGATTTCCATGGCTTTGATCTTTTGAAGACAGATAAGCAACTTACTGTGTCTGCCCATCTAAGCCTTTGGGAGAAAGTTCAGCAGATCTTAGAGTCCTTTGTCTTTTGAGAGGGGTGTAGGCAGTAAATACATTCTTCTTCATGATCTTCCGAATGCAACTGCAGCTTCATAAAAGTGCCACAAAGTCTGAAGAAACCTTTTCTGATATAGATGACATGGTGTTCTGTCAGAGTTCAGAATAAATGATGACACAAAATGTTCTGAAGTAGTCATCAAAGTTGGTTAGAAATGAAAGAGTTGGAAATGTTAAGGTTTTCCGGAAGTGGACTGAACAGAGCTCGGGGAGACCTCCTTGACACGATGTGCAGTGGAAAATCTGAAGTATGGTAGCTCCTGAGGAGAGTGGTGATCATGGTGCTGCAATCTGATTAGTTGAAGTTTGGGCCTTTTCAAATCATGCAAATAGGATAATAAAGTGAATGTTTTTCCAGTCTTGTAGGCTATATTTGGTACAATACTGTTTTCTGGATTTACTATGAGACTCCAAGCTCGACAAAGGGAAATGATTCAAGCATGTGCATCTATGAAAGATCCAATAATGAACACCATGTGACTTTACAGAGTAACATGAAACCCTACCTGGGTGGCTAGAACTCCAACACAAGACGGGTCAAATAAAAAGTAGCGAATATTTTACAAAGGTTTAATGGCAGCATACTGAATGAAATTGTATTTTATTACGAACGCTTACAAATAAATCATTCTGTTAGTCAAATTCTGCTATTAATATGTTGCCTTCTTCAGAATATTATACACCTACATGTGTAAAAGAATGGTGGCTTATCTTGGGAATTTCTTAACTTTTTGGCACATCCATGATAAAGATATTTCTTTAAGAAACTTCACCTCCTGTCACAACCCTGCCGTATTGCATCAAGCTTTATTTCCACCCATGCTATTGTAATGACAAACCGTAAAATGAGATGTGTTAAAGGGAATCATTAATTGTGTTATTAAGTTTGTAGAAGGATACATGGTATTGTCACTAAGTCCTTGGAGTGACACAACACAGTATTGGCAAATGCTGGTTGTGTGGGTGAATGGCGGCTACTTTATTTTAATATGGTAGTAGGTCTGTGGTTGTATGATGCAGCATGTGTGCATGCATGATGGTTGTTCTTACGATATACACTGGTAGGGGTGTTGTCAAATGAATGCGACTGTGTAGCGGTTTGGAAGTGTGTTGGTTAGATGTGGTTGATATGGGCACTTGATGGTGATGCATTGAAGGAGGCTGGTGGATGTATTGAAGGAGGATCGTGGATGTGGATGCATAAACCTGGCTGTGTTATTCTCTGATGGAGGCGCGTGGATATATACTGATGGTTTTGCAGACAGGTACTGCAGGTTGGTTAGGCATAGGATGGTGGGTGGTTGGGCTTAGGATGGTGGGCAGTGATATACCGCGTTGTGTGTTAACTTTTTGTGTGAACCTCTGATGTTGGTTGTGTGGAGGTAAAATAGTTGATGTGTTGGTATGATAGTTTTATGGCTATCTGATGATGGACATGTTGGCATATGATGGAGGATGTGGTTGCCTATAATGGTTCCTGATGACTTGGTGCATGATGTGTGTTGGTGTATGATGTTGCATATGTGGACGTGAGTCGGAGGGTGCTTTGGCATATTACTGTGTTTATTTGACAATGTGTGTGAGAGCATATGATGATGGGGGAAACATGACGTAATACTCCTAAGCCGCAAATTGCTTGTTTTCTCTACCATCAGCAGGCCTGACAACTGGTCTCTGCAGCTAAACGTCATAGTGGAACATTCCTGTGAAGAGGCCAGAATCTACATCACAGCTGACTTCTCTAACCACACAATGCTGAGGAGAAAGAAGTTCTGGTGTTTAGACCTACTCTTCGACAACTTAATATTCGCTATGGCCTTCTGCAACTGACCAGTATGTTAATTTCTGCTGATGGCACAAATAGAGAATTCGAGGAACCGGAGCATCTTGCATAAAATTCATCATCCCTGACAGGAACAGACATGTACACATCACACTCAAGTTATGGATCCTCATGCCTCGGATGGCCATCGAACGCCTCTGCCTCCACGTCATGAACTTACCATGGCTACCACCTTCTCGGAACACCAATGGTTGGACACTGTGCTTAAATGATGGGAGGAAAGACCATTCGCCTGTATAAGTAGGTTTACTTTACTTGTTGGATACTGATGATCGATGTGCTGACCTACAATGTTCTTGGTGTGGACGCATGATTGATGTGTTCCCTATCATGTTGGTTGTGTGGATATATGATGTTTGGATTTTCAAAGTATGATGGTGGGTGTGGTGGAGAGTGGAATAGGTCTGTAGGATTATGATTGTGGTTGTGCTGGTGTATGATGGGGCAATACTGGTGTATTACCTGATTTTGTGAATGTATGATTCTGAGTGTATCGTTATTGTACAATGGTGGTTGTTTTGGGGTGGATGATGATTATGTTGACGTATGACAATGGATTTCTTGGCATGACAGGGGATGTGCTGAAGTATGATGGCAGACTGGCTGGAATATGGCAGTATACATGTTGATATATGACAATTGGTTTCTTGAATATGACAAAGAGGGTGTGGGTATACAATGTGGGTGGAGTGGGTGTATAATAGTTGATGTACTGGTGTATGATGTTGGCTGTATTGTGCTGGGAAACAGGCCTACGATGGTGGTTGTTTGGATATATGAGGTGGGCAAGTATACATTGGTTTGTATATGGTTTTTCTAAAGCCTGAACCTCGCCAAGAGGCTGTCGAGTGCTGCACAAGGTAAAAGACAGGCATAAAGGTGAGTGATCGGAGAGATAGCTGGGTTATGGAGGATTTTTTTGCACTGTGGTGTAGTGTTAAAAGAGGTGAGTCTTCAATTATTTCCGAAGCAGCACTGGGGCATTCTTGATGGATGTGGGGTTGCTGGATGCATAGATGGAAAAGGCAGGATGGGGGGCCTGAGTAAGGCCCTAACTAAGATAGCTGGCTCCCGTCAATGCTCCCGAACACCCTGCGCAGTACAATCGGTCCAGAGTGCCATACTGCTTTATGTCTCGGGGTGTAGTCGGAAGGTTTCAAGTGGTGAATGCTGCCCTCAGCATGGACTTTTGGTGGGCTGAAGTGCTCCTGTCGATCGCCTCGTGATCCCTTCAGCCATGGCTTCTCATGACCGCTGGAGCGTACTAGGCCTGCGACATTGCATCGCGGTCGCACTGCTCTCCATCGCTGCAGCAGAGCCGCCCTGAAGCGGGAAACATCCATTACAACGCAGTCATTACAATGCACTACCTTTACAACGCGGTTGTTACAACGCAACTGCCTTTACAACGCATGTCATTACAACGCAGCCATTACAACGCATGTCACTACAACGCATGCCATTACAATGCATTATAAGGTAAGTAAGGGGGAATAGTAATTTTTACCCCTACACTATTCAACACTTACCCTACTGTTGCACTCACTGGAGTGGGAATAGACATTTTTACCCCTACAATATCCAACACTTACCCTACTGTTGCCCTAAAAGTATTATGCGTTGTAATGGTATGCGTTGTAATGGAATGCGTTGTAAATGTAGTTTCTAAAAATGCGTTGTGATGGCATGCGTTGTAAAATCATGCGTTTTAATGGATGTTGCGATGTAAAAACCGCGTTGTAAATGTTTGCGTTGTAACGTGTCCTATTCCCCTGAAGCACGTAGCGCTCGTCCTTGTTGGTCCCCAAGGCCTGCAGGACCCGGCCACAATGCCCTGCTACGTGGGGCCTACCTCTGCCTGGCCTCTTCCTCTACTTTTCCTACGTTTCGGGAGGATTTTGGTTCTCCCCACAGTCTTAGCCTATCACAGACATCCGAGACCGCATTGCATGGCACAGCTGCACTATAACTGTACTGGGACGCACCGGGTTGTTGGATGCGGCCCTCTGCCGACTGAAACCAGCCTTAAGACCCCCGTGGTGTCTACCGCATCATCTTCACACTGGCCTTGCTGAATGCGGCCCTTTTCCACCACTCCTCTAATGCCATTGTTCTTGTACTACTTTTGGCCTTTCTGCAGCAACTGGAGGACCTGGGGCGAGAGTAGAACTATGTCTGTAGCCAGCTAACTACGCCCTTATTAGCTGGCGCACCCTTTTTGGATACTACGCTTACAAGCCCCCTACCGCTGACCAATGATGACAGACTTCACTACTTCTGGCTTTCTTCGGTCTCCTGAATGGCTTTCTTGGGCCCCCATCCGCCTGAATATCTATATGGTGCCGCCCTGGTTAGGTACCTGTATGGTACCCTCTGGCTGGCTCTTTAGTGACTATGATTAGCAGCATTCCCCCACTACTGCGGCATCCTGTCTATAGGGTCCTACATTAACAAAATAACCGTTCAAGGGATGGCTCCACCCCTGGTTTACCTTTGTAAAAGGTCTGTTGCCCTTCGGATGTCCACGGGTAAATCCACCCATCAGCTGCCATGGGCAAAGTCACTAACCATCATGAACGAACTTACGAATATCAAGTCGACCATGTACTCTCTGCATACTGATACTAAAACCACTGTAGCAGAACTTAAATCTGTCCAGACTGACCTTACCTCCTACAATCCCTGCCTTGAGGCTATGACCTGAATGATGGCGGCAATGGAAGACCGCCTGACTGTATTGGAAAGTAACCCTGATGTTGGGAGCAAAGTGTGGCATTTGAGCAGAAAAGCACAAGTTACTAACTTGTGTAACGATATATCTGTAAGAGACAGTAGTTAGTGACTGTTAGAAATGGGATCTCTAGTTGGCAAGGGCTGGCACCTTTGTCCAAGTAGGGACCCTTCTTCCTAGTCAGGGTAAGGGTTGTTACACTCGTGAAGTAACCCCTGCTCACCCTCGTGGTAGCTTGGCACGAGCAGTCAGGCTTAATTCAGAGGCAGTGTGTAAAGCATTTGCACATAACCAGCAGTAATACAGTGTAAGCACTACAAACGGACACCACACCAGTTTAGAAAAATAACCAATATTTTATATACTCAAGACAAGACCAATTACGACAAAAATCCACAATACTATACTTTACGAATGAATACTTGATACGTTAACTTCTTCTTTGCAGGAATAGCACAAAAGCAAAGTTCGTACGAGTCGGTAGCTCCGTCCGAGCCTACCGTGATGCTGAAAATCACAGAGTCTAACAGTTCCAGCCGACCGCGCCGATACGGGCCAGCAGAGTCGTGAGCAGACTCGGTCACAGTACCTTTCTCGTTGTGGCTGGTACGGAGTGTACGAGCCGGTCGGGCGTTCGTCGCGGTTGCGGTGCAAGACGGAGCGATGCAAGGTGCGGTGTCCCTCGATGCGGTGCAGGCAGCGGCTCGATGAGCGTCGGGCAGACGGAGTCGGTGAGTCCAAGGCGTGCGATGCAGGGCGAGACGATGCTCGATGCGGTGCTGACAGGTTGCGATGCAGGCGACCTAGCCGGAGTGCGGGAGCTGGCGTCGGACAGCGGTGCGAGTCGGAGCGGTGCGTCGCAGACGTGCGAGCGGTGCCCCAAATGCGGTGCGGTCTCGACTCTTGAGCCAGTTGCAGCGACAGTGTCGGTCTGGTCCGGCTGGCCCAGTGAAGCGATGCGATGCGAACTGCGGTGCCCACAGGTCACGGTGCAAGCAGCGGCTCGATGTTGGCGGCGTTGGACGTCGCCCACGGTGAGACCAGGGTTGCGATGCGAAGCGGGGCGATGCGGTCTGCGGTGCAAACAGGTCACCTGCCAGGGATGGATTCGGTTGACGGAGTCGGTTGCAGTTCCCTTCCTCTGTGGCGACTGAAACAGCGTTCCAGAAGCGGTACCCAGAGGCTTGTGAAGTCTTTGTAGTCCCTGAGACTTCTTAACAGGAGGCCAGCTCGGTTCCTGGCCCTTGGAGATACTCAGCACAAGTTTGTAGAAAGTTCAGTCCAGTCCTTTCACTGCCCAAGGCAGAAGCAGCATCTGCAGGCCAACCCAACAAAGCAACACACAGCAAAGGGGCAGTACTCCTCCTGGCAGCTCTTCCAGCTCTTCGTCTTGGCAGGTTCCTTGATTCCAGCGAGATCTAAATTCATGGGGTCAGGGCCCCAATATTTATATCCCAAATTCCTTTGTTCTCTGAAGGCAGAGAGGCCTTCGCCTAGTCCAAACCAGTTCTGGAGCACTTTGTTGACAAGTCTCCGTCCCTTCTTTCAGTGAGTAGGCCAGGGACATCAGACGCACCACAGGAGGTGGAGCCAGCATTGTGGAGGGAAGGCACTGTCCTATTCAGGGCCCAGGTGCGACCCCTCCCACCCATCTACAGGTCGATCTGGCTATTCAGCCCTGCGCTGACTCACCCTGTCTCCTGGCATCCCCCAGCCCCTGTCACTCACATTCCAGACAAGGAATACACAACCCGCAGAGGCAGGCTTGGATGGTTAGGCAAGAAAATACCCACTTTCTAAAAGTGGTATTTTCAAACGCAGAATGTTAAAACCAACTTCACTAAAAGATGCATTTTATCATTCTGAGTCCAGGCATACTAAACTCGAATTTCTACCATGTTCCCGGGGTCAGTTAGGATTATAAACTGTAATAATCAAAACTGCCCGTTCTGGCCTAGGGGAACAGGTAGCCTTGCAATAGTGAAAAACGTACTAGGCTGTAATTCACTATCAGGACATGCCGCACACACCCGGGCATGTCCTACCTTTCGCATACACCGCACCCTGCCCACAGGGGTACCTTGGGCCTACCTTAGGGGTGACTAACATGTAGCAAAGGGAAGGTTTAGGGACTTGCAAGTGTGTGCACTTGCCAAGTCGACATGGCAGCCCCAGGCTGCGCACAGGCTCTGCGATGGCAGGCCCGAGTTACATTTTACGGGCTGTTTGCGTGGGTGGCACAATCCAGTGCTGCAGCCCACCAACAGCATTTGGTCTATAGGCCCTGGCACTCGCAGTGCACTTTACAAGGGACTGACAGATAAACCAAATAGGCCAATCATGGAAACACCAATCCATAACACATTTTATACAGGAGCACTTGCACTTTCCCACTCCGGGAGGTCAGAAAGCAAAAAGTCAGGGGAAACACGCCAAAAGATGCCAAGTCTAACACATGTCCCCTCCAGCTGAAAGTAGGGAGAACTACCCAACCCCATTGGAGTTCTCTTCACTAAGGCGGAAGAACCTGGACAGACCATCTGCGTTGGCGTGTTCTGTACCAGGACGGTGTTCCACCGTAAAGTCCATTCCCTGTAGGGAGATGGACCACCTCAGCAGTTTTGGATTCTCACCCTCATTTGCATCAACCATCTGAGGGGCCTGTGGTCTGTCTGAACCCGGAAGTGAGTCCCAAACAGGTATGGTCTCAACTTCTTCAGTGCCCAGACCCACAGCAAAAGCTTCCCTTTCTATGGCACTCCACCTCTGTTCCCTGGGAAGTAGTCTCCTGCTAAGGAAGACTACAGGCTGATCCAGGCCCTCTTCGTTCAGTTGTGAGAGCACCGCTCCCACACCATGCTCTGAAGCGTCAGTCTGCACGACGAATTCCTTGGAGAAGTCAGGTGCCTTGAGCACGGGCGCCGTGCACATGGCTGCCTTCAGGGCATCAAAAGCTTTCTGGCAGGACTCAGTCCAGATCACTTTCCTAGGCTGCCTCTTAGAGGTCAGCTCTGTCAAGGGGGCAACGATGGTGCCATAGCCCTTAACAAATCTCCTATAATAGCCGGTGAGACCTAAGAAGGCTCTCACCTCTGTCTGGGTCTTGGGGGGCTCCCAAGCCAGAATGGTGTCAATCTTGGGTTGTAGGGGCGCCACCTGGCCGCTTCCTACCTGGTGTCCCAAGTACACCACCGAACCCTGCCCGATCTGGCACTTACTGGCCTTGATCGTGAGGCCTGCACCTTGCAGAGCCCTCAACACTTTCTCAAGGTGCTGTAAATGTTCTTCCCAGCTGGAACTGAACACAGCAATGTCATCCAGGTAGGCGGCACTGAAATCCTCCAGCCCAGCCAACACCTGATTGACCAACCTCTGAAAGGTGGCAGGGGCATTCTTCAACCCAAAGGGCATCACCCGGAATTGGTAATGACCTTCTGGGGTTGAGAATGCTGATCTCTCCTTGGCCCCATCGGTTAAGGCAATCTGCCAGTACCCAGACGTCAAATCAAACGTGCTGAGGAACCGGGCAGCTCCCAACCGATCAATGAGCTCATCAGCTCTGGGGATGGGGTGCGCGTCAGTCCTGGTGACGGCATTGAGCCCACGGTAGTCCACACAAAACCGGAGTTCTGGAGTGGCACCGGGCGCCGCAGCCTTTGGGACCAAGACCACTGGGCTGGCCCAAGGACTGTGGGAGGGCTCAATCACCCCTAACGCCAACATCTTAGAGACCTCCTCCTTGATGCTGGCTCTGACCCGGTCAGTCAACCTGTAAATCTTGTGCTTCACAGGATGGCTGTCACCAGTGTCCACGTCATGGGTACACCAGTGAGTAACACCGGGGTCAGAGAGAACAGTGGGGCGAACTGTCCCAACAACTGGCGACAGTCCCCCTGCTGCTCCTGAGTCAGAGTAGGGGAGAGGATCACACCCTCTACTGACCCATCATGCTCCTTGGTAGACAGGAGGTCAGGGAGAGGCTCGCTCTCCTCTTCCACCCCATCATCTGTCGCCAAGAGCATACTCACTTCGGACCTCTCGAAGTGGGGCTTGAGGCGGTTCACGTGAAGGACCCTCAACGGGTTCCTTGGAGCCTGCAAATCCACCAGGTAGGTGACGTCACTTTTGCGCTCCTTTACCTCATATGGCCCAGTCCACTTGTCCTGCAAGGCACAAGGTGCCACTGGGGCCATTACCCACACTTTCTGCCCAGGTTGAAATTCGACCAGAGTGGCGTTCTGGTCATACCATCTCTTCATTTCTTCCTGGCTGGCTTCTAGGTTCGCCTGAGCGAGTTTCCTGAAGCGGGCAGTTTGGTTTCTAAAGGCCAGCATGTAGCTAAATACATCCTGGGAGTTTTCCTGGGAGCTGCCTCCCAGCCTTCCTTTACCAAACTCAGAGGTCCTCTGACAGGGTGGCCATACAGGAGCTCAAAGGGGCTGTACCCAAGAGACTTCTGAGGCACCTCCCTGTATGCAAAGAGTAGGCATGGCAAGAGGACGTCCCACTTACGCCTCATGGGTTCTGTTAGACCCTTGATCATGCCTTTCAAGGTCTGGTTGAATCTCTCCACCAGACCGTTTCTTGTGGGTGGTAAGGAGTGGTGAACTTGTAGGTTACACCACACTCCTTCCACAGGGATGTCATATACTTCGATATGAAATTGGTCCCCCTATCGGAAACCACCTCTCTGGGGAATCCCACACGGGAGAAGATCCCCATTAACGCCCGGCCCACCACTGGCGCCGTCGTCGTCCTGAGAGGGATTGCCTCCGGGTACCGGGTGGCATGGTCCACCAAGACCAGGATGTACCTGTTGCCCATGGCTGTCTTGGGATCCAGTGGCCCCACTATATCCATCCCTACCCTTTCAAAGGGTGTTCCAACTACCGGAAAAGGTTGGAGAGGAGCTTTGACCTTCCTCCCACTCTTACCACTTGCCTGGCAAGTTTGGCAAGACCTACAGTGTGCATCTGACTGCCTTCGCATTTGGGGCCAAAAGAAGTGGGTGACAAGCCTGTCAAAGGTCTTGTCCTGCCCCAAATGTCCTGCCAAAGGCACGTCATGAGCCAGACCCAGTAGGAAGGTCCTGAAGCGCTGGGGTACCACCAGCACACGGGCTGACCCAGGCTCAGCAACCTTAGGCTCACTGTATAGGAGACCGCTCTCCCAGTAGATCAGATGTGACCCGGACTGATTACCAGCTGCCTGGTCTGCAGCCTGCCGCCGCAGACCCTCCAGAGTAGGGCACTCGCTCTGCTCCCTGCAGAACTCCTCCCTGGTGGGACCCCCTTCTTGCTGCCAATGGGTCAGCTCAGAGATGTCTCCCAGTTCGGCTACCTGCTCCCCTGTAGGCACCGGGCGTCCCCTCGAGGTCCGCTCCTCCCGGTCCGTGGGAACTTCGGGGCCGGTTTCCCGCGCCCCCTGCCCTTTCTTCTTGGCAGGGACTTGGGCCACTGTTTCAGGCTCCAAGTTCTTTTGATCACCCTTTCTGGCTGCCATTGACCGAGTAGACACGCATGCCCACTCTGGCAACCCAAGCATCTCCAAGTGCGACCTGAGCTCAACCTCCTTCCACGAGGACTGCTCCAGGTCGTTTCCTAGCAGACAATCTACAGGCATGGTAGGGCTCACAACCACCCTCAAGGGACCTGAGACCCCCCCATTCAAAGGGAACCTGCGCCACCATACACTGGCGCTCCGAGTTGTCGACCGCAACTACTTGGTGGAATGCTCCTGGGACTACTTGCTTCTCAGACACCAGGTGACACCGGACTGAGGTCACACTGGCTCCAGTATCTCTGAGAGCCTCTACCCTGTTCCCATTAATGGTCACCCAGGTGCTATATTTCTTTGTGTTAGGGGGCACCTGGTTTCCTGGGACCATCTCACTGTCCCCGAGTGAGACAAGGGTCATTTCTGCGGGATCCCCACCCTCCTGTGGGCACCCCTCCTCCCCAAGCGCTACACTAGCCAACACTTTGGACTGTCCACCGGTGGGTGGCTGTGTCCCCTTCGGGCACTTGGGGTCCCTCTTAAAGTGACCTACCTGGTCACATGCATAACACTTGCGGGGGCCGGTCTCAACAGGCTTCCCTGTAGAGACCCCTTTCTTCTTATCACCGGGGGCTGGGAACCTTTACCCTGGGTACTAGTTTGGGGCCCTTTAGAGAACTCCTGTGCTTTACCCTTGTCCCCCCACCTTTCTGCTGGGGACCCAGCCCACCTTTGGCTGAGTCTCCCCAAACGCTTTCTTGTGAACCCTGGTACTCACCCAGCGGTCCGCTTCCATAGCAAGCTTCCTGGGGTCAGTTAGCTTACTATCTACTAGGTGCTGGCGCAGATCTGCAAAACATAGACTAGACAAGTGCTCCCATGCAATCAAGTTGTAGAGCCCCTGAAAATCTGTTACACTACTACCCTTCACCCAACCATCCAGAGACCTGCAGAACACATCCACACATTCCAACCAAGTGTTGGCATCAGACTTCTTACTGGACCTGAACTGATCCCTGTACTTTTCAGGAGTAAGACCATACTTCGTGAGAAGGGCATCCTTCATGTCAGCATAGGTGAGGTGATACCCCTTACCCAAAGCTATCAGAGCATCCCTTGCTTCTTCCGGGAAAAGTGGCCACAATCCTGCTCCCCAATTCTCCTCAGGGACCCCATTCATGTGTATGGCTGCCTCATAACCCTGAAACCACCTTTGTATGTCATCCCCCTTCTTTAACTCCTTGTCTAAGTTCTTGGGAATGTGCACAATCCTGTCTGCCTTTCTGGACGAATTGCTGCCACCATCTGAGCCTGACTTACTCCTAAGTTCTAGCTCCTTTAGTTCTCTCTCATGCTCTAAGAGCATCTTCCTCTCCTCTATGGCCAATCTCTTCTCCTCCCTCTCACTCTCCAGCCTGAGCTTCTGCAGCTCGAACTGCCTTGCCTCCCGCCTGTCCTCCAGCTCCTCTGGGGACAGACTGCTGCTGCCTGACCTGGCGGGTTCCCCCTACCCAAAAGCACATCTACCCTGGAAATAGGCTCCTCCACCTCCTCACTGAGATCACCAGGCTGCCCATTGGCATGTCTGGCTGCTACCCAGGCCCTCAGCGCCTTCTGTAGCTCCTCCTTCCTTGTGAGGCCTTTAATTTGGACTTTCAGGTTTTTACAAATCGATCGTAACTCCTTTACGGCGTAGGATTCCAACCTGTCCTCCTCAAAGATAACTTCCAGAGATGCAACGGATGATGCAATTGATTCAGGCATGACAAAAGTCGTGAGTTGAAAACTGGCAAGATCAAAAATAGGCCAAAAGAAAAAGAACCAGTATGTGGTACGTAATGGTCTGCGATATGGTAGTAGTGCACACCAATCACTGTAAGTCAAGTGCAAACGCAAGTCCTATCCTCACCGCTGACACCAATGTTAGAAATGGGATCTCTAGTTGGCAAGGGCTGGCACCTTTGTCCAAGTAGGGACCCTTCTTCCTAGTCAGGGTAAGGGTTGTTACACTCGTGAAGTAACCCCTGCTCACCCTCGTGGTAGCTTGGCACGAGCAGTCAGGCTTAATTCAGAGGCAGTGTGTAAAGCATTTGCACATAACCAGCAGTAATACAGTGTAAGCACTACAAACGGACACCACACCAGTTTAGAAAAATAACCAATATTTTATATACTCAAGACAAGACCAATTACGACAAAAATCCACAATACTATACTTTACGAATGAATACTTGATACGTTAACTTCTTCTTTGCAGGAATAGCACAAAAGCAAAGTTCGTACGAGTCGGTAGCTCCGTCCGAGCCTACCGTGATGCTGAAAATCACAGAGTCTAACAGTTCCAGCCGACCGCGTCGATACGAGCCAGCAGAGTCGTGAGCAGACTCGGTCACAGTACCTTTTCTCGTTGTGGCTGGTACGGAGTGTACGAGCCGGTCGGCGTTCGTCGCGGTTGCGGTGCAAGACGGAGCGATGCAAGGTGCGGTGTCCCTCGATGCGGTGCAGGCAGCGGCTCGATGAGCGTCGGGCAGACGGAGTCGGTGAGTCCAAGGCGTGCGATGCAGGGCGAGACGATGCTCGATGCGGTGCTGACAGGTTGCGATGCAGGCGACCTAGCCGGAGTGCGGGAGCTGGCGTCGGACAGCGGTGCGAGTCGGAGCGGTGCGCCGCAGACGTGCGAGCGGTGCCCCAAATGCGGTGCGGTCTCGACTCTTGAGCCAGTTGCAGCGACAGTGTCGGTCTGGTCCGGCTGGCCCAGTGAAGCGATGCGATGCGAACTGCGGTGCCCACAGGTCACGGTGCAAGCAGCGGCTCGATGTTGGCGGCGTTGGACGTCGCCCACGGTGAGACCAGGGTTGCGATGCGAAGCGGGGCGATGCGGTCTGCGGTGCAAACAGGTCACCGGCCAGGGATGGATTCGGTTGACGGAGTCGGTTGCAGTTCCCTTCCTCTGTGGCGACTGAAACAGCGTTCACGAAGCGGTACCCAGAGGCTTGTGAAGTCTTTGTAGTCCCTGAGACTTCTTAACAGGAGGCCAGCTCGGTTCCTGGCCCTTGGAGATACTCAGCACAAGTTTGTAGAAAGTTCAGTCCAGTCCTTTCACTGCCCAAGGCAGAAGCAGCAGCTGCAGGCCAACCCAACAAAGCAACACACAGCAAAGGGGCAGTACTCCTCCTGGCAGCTCTTCCAGCTCTTCGTCTTGGCAGGTTCCTTGATTCCAGCGAGATCTAAATTCATGGGGTCAGGGCCCCAATATTTATATCCCAAATTCCTTTGTTCTCTGAAGGCAGAGAAGCCTTCGCCTAGTCCAAACCAGTTCTGGAGCACTTTGTTGACAAGTCTCCGTCCCTTCTTTCAGTGAGTAGGCCAGGGACATCAGACGCACCACAGGAGGTGGAGCCAGCATTGTGGAGGGAAGGCACTGTCCTATTCAGGGCCCAGGTGCGACCCCTCCCACCCATCTACAGGTCGATCTGGCTATTCAGCCCTGCGCTGACTCACCCTGTCTCCTGGCATCCCCCAGCCCCTGTCACTCACATTCCAGACAAGGAATACACAACCTCGCAGAGGCAGGCTTGGATGGTTAGGCAAGAAAATACCCACTTTCTAAAAGTGGTATTTTCAAACGCAGAATGTTAAAACCAACTTCACTAAAAGATGCATTTTATCATTCTGAGTCCAGGCATACTAAACTTGAATTTCTACCATGTTCCCGGGTCGGTTAGGATTATAAACTGTAATAATCAAAACTGCCCGTTCTGGCCTAGGGGAACAGGTAGCCTTGCAATAGTGAAAAACGTACTAGGCTGTAATTCACTATCAGGACATGCCGCACACACCCGGGCATGTCCTACCTTTCGCATACACCGCACCCTGCCCACAGGGGTACCTTGGGCCTACCTTAGGGGTGACTAACATGTAGCAAAGGGAAGGTTTAGGGACTTGCAAGTGTGTGCACTTGCCAAGTCGACATGGCAGCCCCAGGCTGCGCACAGGCTCTGCGATGGCAGGCCCGAGTTACATTTTACGGGCTGTTTGCGTGGGTGGCACAATCCAGTGCTGCAGCCCACCAACAGCATTTGGTCTATAGGCCCTGGCACTCGCAGTGCACTTTACAAGGGACTGACAGATAAACCAAATAGGCCAATCATGGAAACACCAATCCATAACACATTTTATACAGGAGCACTTGCACTTTCCCACTGGACCGCAGTGAGGAAAGTGCGCAGAATCATCACACCAGCAAAAACAGAGTCAAAACCGGGAGGTCAGAAAGCAAAAAGTCAGGGGAAACACGCCAAAAGATGCCAAGTCTAACAGTGACAGATTCCTTACCTTAGAATATCCCCAGGCGTCAGGCTGGATCCGGAAAGTTTTTGCGTAGCAGTACCCTTGCGCGTCGGTAGGCGGCGTCGTGCGGCTCCGCGTCCGTCGTTGGCGTCGTGGTCACCGGGATGACGTCGCGGGCAGTACTTAGACGCCGCCCCTGCGCGCTGACGTCAGTTCTGTACACGACTTTCCGCGCCAGGAACGCAGAGCCATGCAAGAAGCTGACATAGGTGTCTGAAAAATACTAGGGCCCTGAAAGGGATGACCTTGACCCTAGAAATCAGTTCGCAGAACGGGGAGGATGGGTGGGGCGGTAAGGAATCTGTCACTAACTACTGTCTCTTAAAGATATATCGTTACACAAGTTAGTAACTTGTGCATCTGAAAGAGACACGTTAGTGACAGATTCCTTACCTTAGAATAGATACCCCAGCAATACCAACCCCGGTGGTGGGTTTGCGAACAAAGATCAGACAAGGAAGTCCCGGAGGACAGAACGGCCAAAGAAGCCGTCCCTCCGGACCTGACTGTCAAGGCAGTAATGCTTTGTAAACGTGTGCAGCGAGGCCCACGTAGCTGCCTGACAGATATCCTGCAGCGGAACACCGCGGCCCAAAGCCGTGGTAGCAGCCGTTGTCCTGGTGGAATGGGCACGCTGCCCAACAGGAGGCTCCTTCTTAGCCAAAGAATAGCAGGCTTTGATACACAAGGTTACCCAGTGGGAGATGGTCCTCTTGTGCACTGCCCGACCTTTTTTGGCGCCCACGTAGCCAACAAAGAGCTGGTCATCCACCCGGAAGTGTTGTGTGCGGTTAATATAAAAGGAAAGCGCACTTTTTGGGTCCAGACGGTGGAGCCTCTCTTCCTCTCTGGAAGGATGCGGAGGCGGAAAGAAGGTGGGCAAAGTGATGGTCTGCCCAATGTGGAAGGCAGTAACCACCTTTGGCAAGAAGGACGGACGCGTCCGAAGAACAACCTTGTCTGGATGGACAAGACAGAAAGGGAGGTTTGCATGATAGAGCCTGGAGCTCACTCACCCGCCGAGCGGAGGTGATGGCCACCAGAAAGGCTGTCTTCAGAGTCAGAAGACGAAGAGGACAGTTATGTAGAGGCTCAAAGGGAGCGCACATGAGAAAGGTAAGAACCAAGTTCAAGTCCCACTGAGGCATCACAAACGGAACAGGAGGGAAGAGGTGTGTAATGCCTTTAAGGAACCTGTTAACAACAGGGGACTTGAAAAGGGAGGGCTGATCTGGAAGCCTGAGGAAGGCCGAAATGGCACAAAGATAGCCCTTGATGGTACCCAGGGCAGAACCCTGTTGGGCCAGTGAAAGAAGGAACAGAAGAACCTCAGAAAGAGGGGGAGGGGATTCACAGCCTTTGCTGTGCACCATGCCACAAACTTGTTCCACCTGCAGGCGTATACCACCTTAGTGGAGGGACGCCTGGCTGCCAGAATCACATCACAAACTTCGGGAGGCAAGTCGAAAGGAATCAACTGCCGCCGCTCAATCTCCACGCAAGCAGGTGGAGGCTGGACAGGTTCGGGTGGAGGACCGTCCCCTGCTGCTGCGACAGAAGATCCTCCCGAAGAGGCAGACGGATCGGGGATCGACGCTCATACTGAGTAGCTCGGGATACCAAACTCTTCGAGCCCAGTCCGGAGCCACAAGGATGACTTGGGCCCGGTCGCGCCGAATCTTCTTCAACACTCTGGGTAGAAGTGGTATAGGCGGAAAGGCGTACAACAGACCGCAACTCCACTCGCGACGAAAAGCGTTGCCGAGCGAGTGCCGCCTTGGAAATTCCAACGCGCAGAACTGATGACATTGCGCGTTCTCTTCGGTGGCGAATAGATCTAACCAAGGCTCTCCCCACTGCAGAAAGAGACCTTGCATCACTTCCGAGTGAAGACGCCATTCGTGATCCATCATGCACCTGCGGCTGAGTTCGTCCGCCCTGGCGTTCAGGGAACCTGCCAGGTGTTGAACCATCAGGAACATGCCCTGATGTTCCAGCCATGTCCAGAGGCGCAGAGCCTCCTGACAGAGGGTCCACGACTCCACCCCGCCTTGTTTGTTGCAGTACCACATGGCGGTGGTGTTGTCTGTGAACACCTGCACTACCTTCCCTTTGACAGAGGGAAGGAATGCCTTGAGTGCAAGTCGGATCGCCCGGAGCTCCAGGAGGTTGATATGGAGCCGGGACTCCGCCGGAGACCAGAGGCCTCTGATCTCCACCTCTCCCATGTGACCGCCCCATCCCAGAAGGGACGCGTCCGTCACAACTGTGTGCTCTGGCTGGGGAAGGGAGAGGGATCTGCCCATGACCCATTGCCGGTTCGAGAGCCACCACTGCAACTGTTTTGCAGCCCCCTCCGAGATCTGGACGTGATCGGACAGGTTGCCCTGGTGCTGCGCCCACTGGAACTTCAGGTCCCACTGCAGAGCCCGCATATGCCATCTGGCATGATCCACCAGCAGGATGCAGGAGGCCATGAGGCCCAGCAGCCTCAGGGTCATCCGTACCGAAACCCAGGATAAAGGCTGAAAGATTGGAATCATAGCCTGAATATCCCGGACTCGCCATTCAGGAGGATAGGCCCGAAACTGCGTCGTGTCCAGAACTGCTCCGATGAAAAGGAGCTGTGGAGAAGGAATCAGATGCGACTTCGGCACATTGATGGAGAACCCCAGCGAGTGCAGGAGTTCGGCCGTAGTCTGGAGGTGGGAGACGACTGCCTGGGACGAGCCCGCCTTCAGCAGCCAGTCGTCGAGTTAGGGGAAGACTGGAACCCCTGCCCGGCGCAGATGAGCTGCGTCCACCGCCATCACTTTCGTGAACACCCGAGGGGCACTTGTAAGGCCAAAGGTGAGCACGGTGAACTGAAAATGCTCGAGGCCTACCGTGAACCGAAGGTAACGCCGGTGGGCCGGCAGGACGGGAATGTGGAAATAAGCGTCCTGCAAGTCCAACGCTACCAACCAGTCTCCAGGGTCGAGGGCAGTCAAGACCTGAGCTAGGGTGAGCATCTTGAACTTCTCCTTCCGGAGGAAGCGATTGACGTTCCGGAGGTCTAAGATAGGACGCATGTCCTCCTTGTCCTTTTTAGGCACCAGAAAGTAGTGGGAGTAGCAACCACGTCCTACTTCTGGGGTCGGAACATGCTCGATGGCCCTCTTGGCCAAGAGGGCCGTGACTTCCTTCTGCAGAAGCACCAAGTGATCCCCTGACATGCGGTGGAATTGAGGTGGCATGGCTGGGGGGGTCTCGAAGGGGAGGGAGTAGCCCCTTCGGACAATGTCCAAGACCCACCTGTCCGAGGTGATGGCACGCCAGTGGTGAAGGTGATGGCGGACCCTGCCCTCTACTGGCGTGCTGTGCACCTGAAAGGAGGGACTAGGAGGGCTTGGAGGCCGCGGACGGGGCGGAGGTGGTGGCCTGACCCGCACGCTGGTTGCCCGAACCGCCACGGCGGTAGCCACGCCCTCGGCCACGCGAAGACGCTTGCTGCGCGGGCCGGTGGCTGGGCAGCGGACGTGACTGGGCGCCCCTTCCGTGGCCACGAAAGGGGCGAAAAGCAGAGGTTAGCGGAGGGCGCACAACAGAAAGGCCCAGGGACTTGGCAATAGCCTGTGAGTCCTTAAAACGCTCCAGCGCATGGTCTGCTTTGGAACCAAAAAGACCGACTCCATCAAAGGGCATGTCCATGAGTGTATTCTGGACATCACCCGAGAAACCAGTTGTTCTCAGCCAGGCGTGGCGACGCAGCGCCACCGTCGTTGCAAGCGATCTGCCCAGCGAGTCGGCGGTATCAAGGCCACAACGTATGGTGTACTTTGCCGCATCCCTACCTTCCGCAATGGTGCGGGTAAGCAGTGTCTGGACCTCCTCAGAACACTGGGGCAAAACAGCCGCCACCGAATCCCACAGGGAGTGGGTATATCGGCCCAAAAGGCAAGCGGTGTTGACGGACCGCAAGCCAGCACTGGAGGAAGAAAAAGCCTTCTTCCCAAATTGGTCCAGGCGTTTGGATTCCCTATCCGGAGGGGCGGTAGGGAAGGCGGTTTGGGAGGCAGAGGCTTGGACAACCAAGCTCTCGGGGGTGGGATGTTGAGAGAGAAACAAGGGGTCGCCAGGAGCAGGGCGATGGCGTCGGGCCACGTTCCTATCCACAGGAGCCCCTGTGGTGGGCTTGGACCAGGTGCCCAAAAGAACATCAGATAGTGCATCATTAAACGGCAGCACAGTCTCAGATGAGGAAGCTGCCGGCTGAAGCACTTCCGTCAGGAGATTAGTCCTGACAGCCACAGTAGGCAATTGGAGGTGCAAGGCTCCAGCTGCTCTACGCAACACCGTTGCGAGATTTGCTCCCTCCTCCGTAGCCACGGGAGGAGACAGCATGCCAGTGTCAGGGGAAGTGTCTAGACCACTGGCATCCCCAAGTTCCTCTGCCCAGTCCTGATCATACTCACACTGCTGTGTGAGAGGGTCTTCCGACCCCTCCCAGCTCTCCTGGTCCTCCTGTGGTTCAAAATATGGAGGAGGAGGGACATCTGGGACCCAAGGTCTCATCGGGCGCCGGAGCCGGCGTCGAGCGACGTCGGTCCGGCTCCATGTCCGGACCCGGAGAGAACCGGGAACGACGCCGCCCGGAGCCCCAGACGGCGCCAGGAACGGCACCGGGGACATCGGCGCCGGCGGAGGCGTGGTTAGGTCAACCGGCGCCGATGGGGGTTGCGGTACCACCGGAGCCGGGATCGAGGCCGGGGCCGGAGCCGAGGCCGGGATCAAGGCTGGCGGGACAGGCGACGCCGGGACCGGAGTCGTCGGCGACGCCGGAGCAACCACATCAGGGCCCGCGGGGCCCGAAGGCGAACCGGAGGGACCTTGAGGCCCAAAGAGGCGGGCCATGGCCGACAAGAAGTCCTGTATTTCGGCCGGAGTCGCCCCCGAACCCGGAAAGGACTGGTAATGCGGGGGCGGCTCTACAGGCACGTCCGGGGCCGCGGGGACAGTGCCGACAGGGGCCTCAGCCGAGTCGCGAGACCGGCGAGGCGAAGTCTTAAAGCGATGATGCTTCTTAGACTTTTTGTGCTTCGACTTACCCGAGGAGCGCGAAGACTTGGACTCCGACGACCGGCGGGGGCTCCGCGACCGGCCCCTCGACCTCTCACGGGACCGGGGCTTGGTGCGGCGCGGAGCCGACTGCCGGACCTCGAGGAGCTTTCGAGACCGCTCTCGCAAAGCCTTCAGGTGGAGTTTCCGGCAGTCAGGGCACGACTTTGTGTCGTGGTCTCGGCCGAGACAGTAGAGACACTAAGTGCGGGTCTGTGATCGACATCATTCGACCACAGACGTCGCATGGCTTGAAGCCGGGCATCCCTACCGACACCTAGGAGTCGAGAAGACTCGAAAAGAAACAGTGAAAAAATCACCAAAAATTTAGTCAAAAATTGACTAGGGCACTGCTCTTCCCGGATCTGCGTTTACTGGCGCGGAAAAAAGAAGAACTGACGTCAGCGCACAGGGGCGGCGTCTAAGTATTGCCCGCAACGTCATCCCGGCGACCACGACGCCGACGACGGACGCGGAGCCGCACGACGCCGCCTACCGACGCACAAGGGTACTGCTATGCAAAAACTTTCCGGATCCAGCGTGACGCCTGGGGATATTCTAAGGTAAGGAATCTGTCACTAACGTGTCTCTTTCAGATATGATGGAGATCGAGGACCACAGTCGCATACTAATATCTGTTTTTGGGCATCCCGGAGGAACTCGAGGGGGCAGATGCAGAAGGCTTCTCGGCTAAATATATCCCGGAACTTACCAGCCTTATGTTTACTCACACACTAGAGTTTCAACAACATAATACTCCTAAGCTGCTCATTGCTTGTATACTCTGCCATCAACAGGTCCGACAACTGGTCTCTGCAGCTAAACGCCATAATGGACCATTCCTGCACAAAGATGCCAGAATCTACAACACAGTTGACTTCTCTAGCAACACAGTGGTGAAGAGAAAGACATTTCTGGTGCTTAGACCTACTCTTCGACAACTTAATATTCATATGGCCTTCTGCAACTGGCCATTATGTTAACTACTGCTGATGGCACAAATAGAGAATTAGAGGAACCGGAAGATCTAGAACAATATTTATCCTCCCTGACAGGAACTGACATGGACACATCACACTCAGCTACGAATCCTCATGTTACGGATGGCCGGCAAACACCTCCGCCTCCACGTCATTAACCTACCTTGGCTACTACCTCCTCTGAAAACCAAAGTTTGGGCACTGTGCTTAAATGATGAGAGGAGAGACCGCTCGCCTGTATAAAGTAGGTTTTATTTCTACCTTCTTAAAATACTTGTTGTTTAAGAGCTCTGTTTGCTATTTAACTGGAATATTACTTATTGTTCTGCTACAGCACCGCTTTTCTCATCCTCAATTGTGATAGTGCTTCCTCTGTCTACCACTTCACATAACCCTCGTTTCACTCACGTGATTACGGTCTAATACAACACCCCAACTCACCAGCTTTTTCCCAATTCCCCATACCTGGACCGATGGCCCTTCCCCCAGGCTCCAAATACCTTTGGATCATCTTTCTCAATGTCAATGGTCTAACCCATTATTATGTTAAATGCCAAAAGACCCTTGAATACCTAGCATCAAAAACCCCTGACATAGCCCTTTTATAGGAAAAGCACTTATCCACCTTTGACTCCAGCAAATTCAAAAGAGACTGGGTGGGCAGTTATAAGTTACAAGCAGTAGTCTTCTTCCTACTCCTGCTGAGGTCCATGCTCCCTCAGGTGCTTCCTTCTCTTCGAAGAAGTGCAGAGTTGCTGTCCTATTTCACAGATCTTTCTCACACACTATTCTAAAGCAAGCATTTGCAATGCAATCGGTTTCGCCTTTGGGATCTTATATGTATTTAGCTATGCAGCACATTAGCCTGGGTGCTGAAACATCTACTGTTCTTTAACATGGAGGGAAAGTAAGCACCAAACTGCGTGACACGCCAGGTATGGAAACACACGGAGAGAAATATTGCCTTTCAGCGGGAAATGGTATAGTCCAAAGCTCTGTTTTTAATATAAAATCAGGACCTTCGGAGGTCAGATCACTGAAAATACAAGATTTGAAAAAATATTATTGTCTAGGGGTGCTCGTGGAAGACAATTTCTATGGACTGGAATCTAGAGAATGCTAAAGTGATTCTGGTATCTTACTGACTTCTGCTGGTGGTTTTCTATCAATAAAGTTAAATAGAGGCAGTTGACAGAAAAATTAAAAAAGAAAGTCCCTCAGCAGAAAGCAATTCTGGTATTTTAGTGATCTCTACTGGTCGTTTTCTATCAAGACAGTTAAATAGAGGCACTTGAACAGAAAAAAAAGTCCCTAAGCGAAAGCAGACAAGTCCTAGGGCTGATCTCCAGAGCCCACAAAGTACATACACATATAAGTATATACTAAAGTAAATACAAGAGGTCTTGAATGCTCGACCTAAACATGGATGGACGCACTTGGTCGCTATATGTTTGTGAAGTTCAAAAAGTTGGACCAGGCTCTGATCCTGTGCTCTGTCTTTTTTTTCTCTATCCCAGACTCCTGACAGAATTTGGTAACACCAAGGTCATCATGGGAGGCTATTGGAACTTAGCATTAGACCAGCTTCTTCACAGATCAGAACCCCTAGACAGGCCTAATGCTAGGGACAGGGCAATACTACTGGACGTAATACAGGACCATAATATACATAACCCATGACAGCTAACACACCTCAAGTTAGGGAATACACCTTTCCATTGTGCGTACATGGCACCTCTTTGAGAATAGACTTTTTCTTGTGAACCATTCTTCACTAGCCTTCCTTCACACATGTGCGATAGAGGTTGGGAGAATCTCTGATCATGCCTCGCTGTTTGTGTGACAACGAAGATTCCACCTCCTGTACGCAGGTTCTCTAGGCTGCTGGGAAGGCTAATTTATAGGGGTGCCCTCATGTAGGGCTCGGAGGCTAGGAAACACATAGCCCAGGATGTCCAAGCTCAGCAGGCGACTGAGATTCGTACTCTCACTGAAAGTTATACCCATAATCCAACACCAGACCTTCTGTGTCATTTGGAACGAGCGAAACTTGACCTAAATACGTGTTTCACGACACAAGCCGAACATAAAGGTAGACTCTTAGCTGTGCAATTACGCCATTGAGAAGCTAGTTCTACTATCCCACCAGTACGGGACATCTCTCAGAGATTGGAGACCCACCCTGTGGAGATTGTCAATACTTTTGCTGACTTCCTGGGCACCCTCTACGGATCGGAGGCACCAACTGACTTCCTTTAAGAACAAGCCTTTTTCGAGACCATTCACTTGCCCACACTGTCCGAAGTCAGTTGGCAACTATTTTAGGGGGAGATAACGGATCTCGGTGGTTTTTACCTCTTTGAACAAAAACAAAACCCCAGGAGAGGACAGGTTCCCAGCTGAATTTAATAAGATAAACCGGGAACTAATGGTACTCTTGCTTTATAAGTTGTTCAAAGAACTGGACTCCACTAAAGCATTACACCAGAATTCAATACGGGAGTCATTAGTCTTAATTTGAAACCAGACAAGGACGCCACAAACTGAGCAAGCTATTGTCTGATGTTGCTTATCAATATGGACATGAAGCACAGGTCAGGTTTGTGCCTGGACACTCCTCCGGCAATCATATGCGCTTACTGGCAAACCTTATTTGGCATGTACGCAATGACCCTGAAACATAACTCCGGCGCTCAATGGATGCGAAAAAAGACTTTGATCGTGTTGAATAGGCTAATTAGTTTGCGCATCTTTTTTGAAGAAGGTCTAGTGGTTTTACACCAATCCTGACATGCACATTGACTGTGGCGGCCATGTTTCATAGACATTTTGGATACACCAGGGGATGAGAGAGGGGTGTCCCCATCCCCCCTGCTGTTTCTGTTAGTGCTGGAACCCTTGGCAGCTGCTGTTCAACTCTCCCCTTTTATAAAAGGCACTGATACTCTAGCAGGGGAATGCAAAATTCTCGTACATGCTGACAATATCTTGTTAACCCCGAGTGACCTAGGGTCCTCTATCTCCCATCTTATTTCCTTCATTGATACTTTTTCAGTATTTTCCGACTACAAAATAAAATGGGCAAAAAGTTAAGCACTTCCCTTGACGAACCACGATCACGACCCTACGCTTCATTTTTACGACTTTACGTGGAAGCTTATGGGATTAAATTATCTAGGAGTACTACTTAACAGAGAGCTCTGCAGATCCCTTTTTGGGGTAGAACACAGATGACCAAAATGGTTACAGCACCATGATTCAATTATGTTTTTGGCATGTTACACCCCTTTCTATCCCCACACCCATACTCCGTGACAAAACCAAACACATCAAACTGTTTTATTGGGCAGGGAGAAAACCTAGACTTAAACGTGAGCGACTACATTCGGACTCTAAAGTGGGTAATCTCCAACTCCCCGATGTGCATATGTACTATCTGGCCCACCACTTATCATGCTGGCCTACTCTTTCACACCTACCGACGCTCAGCCTGAGTGGGCGCTTTGGGAGCGTACACTAACTCAAGGCCCTGCAGGCTTGGGTCCTCTTTAGGACACTACATTTTCCTGATATCCTCATTGCCCCCCCAAACTACGGGCTGTGTAGAAATCCTGGAAAGATGCACATTGACAGTATGGTCCACCAGAAAGTGCCACTCTGGACATACGCATAGGCCTCAAGCCGTTTAACTGGCCAACATGGGTGACCAGGGGAATCATGACAATCAGAGATCTTCTTTCTGTACTTTTACACTTCTTCAAGCAGACTTCTCCTTACCCCGGTCACAACATTAGAGGTATTGGCAATTGAGCCATTGTCTACGAGGTAGACTAGGGCGAGACCACATACACCTCTCAGAGTCCCCCATTTTGAAATATCTCAGGACATGGGGACTCTCCAGGGGTACAGTCTAGAACCTATATCAGATCCTTATTGACTCCTACTCCAACATTACACTATGGACCTCTAAAACCTACTGGCAGGAACGACTGGGAATTGTCTTCTTAGAGGATGACTGGAAGGAGATTATGGAATACCATGATTGTTCACCCCGCGAAGCATGACTCAAATACTCTCACTTCAAAATGTTGCATGACTGGTACTGGTCCTCTTACAAAATGCACCAGGCCTGCCAGATGTGGAGATGTCAGACCGCTGACGGTGACCGTTTCCACATACTATAGTACTGCCAAACTTTGATGTCCTACTGGCATTCAATATGGGGAACATTACACAACACTAGCTCAGTCCCCTTCACAGACTCTCTCGAATTGGCCATGTTAAAAGACTTTACGGATGTGGATGACACCACTTCTCATTGGCGTAGGTGGGTATCGATGGCTCTTAGGGTGGCAACGGTGTTATTCTGCAACACTGGTGATCCTCATATCTACCTACACATCAAGAATGGTTTACTGAACTATACCATCTGGCCACTTTGAGAGACGCATATACAAACTCCAAGACAACTGCCCCAATTCGAGGCTACTTGGGATCTTTTCCTACACCTCCAAGACTTCTAATGCACTGCTGAGTTATGTAGCCCCGCTCACTATTCTCTCTTACCCCTGAACCCTCCCCTGCACATCGAACTCTGCTACTGATCTGTGAAGATAGACCTACACATTTACCACACATATATGCTAGTGAGTCGGCAGCGAATTTGATAACCCCTTACGACATGTATATCCAATCATATTTGCCACTTTGGGTGTTTGCTCACTTACTTACTGGAAGTGGGTGTAGGTGTTGGTGCCCCTATCCTATTTACGACTTGATAGCATATGAATATCACAGACCTTTAGCAACTATGCTTAGGTTAATCCCGCTGGCATACAATGTTATAATACTTTGTATACTTAAACCCAGAACATGTATATGCTCTAACCCTTAATCTTAGCTATTTTAACGTTCTTCTTTACAGTTGGATCAAACTTTTCCTTAATACGGATATTGTTTTGAAATACCAATAAAGAAATGTTAAAAAAAAAAGGAAAAGGCCTGCTGCCTTGCTTTTTATTTTTTAATATTCTAAGCCTGCAATATGATGGTGCCACAATGACGATACACACAACACAGAAATATAAAATCTAGATGGGTAGATCGAAATATCAACAATAATAAACAATAGTATAATAATAATATAAAATGACTCAATATGTTGCTGTAGTAAGCAAACATGGAAAAATGTTGATAAAATAATTTAACATTTGGTAAACTTTGGACACAGTGTTTCCAACTTTTTACCTTGAGTAAAATGTCCACGATTCTTTGCTGATACTCCACAGCTTGCTTGTCGTTCTTAAAATCTTCAAAGGTCTGTGAGCACAAGAAGAGAAGACACATGCGAAAATATGTTACTTCACAGGAAAGGATCACCTGCTTAGAGAAAAATTACTTACCTTCGGTAATACTTTTTAATGTGAACACTATTTCTTCCTGAAAGATTCCTCATTTGTAAATCATGATAAGGAGTCAGACAAAGATACAGAAAATATTTGTTTCTACAAATTGGAGCCAGTAGCCAGAAGTAAATTTTTAGGAGAGCATAGCCCTTGGGTATGATCAAACAGTAAAGATGTGCACTAAAGGTAAATTCTTTTCCAAATACTTGCAGGGAAAACAATACACTATGCAAGGGTTTTAAAGCACACAGCACTTTTCAGTCCTTCTTGTATTATTGGTGTTATTGGATGTACTACTAAATATCGACCCCCAGAATATCGTGGTGCACTAATATCAAGGACAGAATATCGAAAGATAAGTGGATATAGGGAATTAGAGTTACTATTCCTAACTCCCTTTTAACTTACTATATATATATATATATATATATATATATATATATATATATATATAAATGTGTATATATATATAGTAGGTACATATATGTGAAGTAAGGTATAGAAACTATATACTTACCTTCCAATCGGTATTTTGGATTCGATATTCTGTCCTCAATGTTCTGTGCTATTGATATTCTGTTTTCGATATTCAGGGTGAACACTGTGTGATTCTAAGTAAAAGAATACGTGGATTTTTTTAAGGTACATTTTAATCATCTTTCAACAAATCCAATTTACATCCTATCAATTAGATGAGATTTAAAGTAGAGGGGTGTAAAGTTGTAAAGTCAGCTGATTCACAAATTTGTGTATTTTCTAAACTGTTCAAGCTTTGTGAAATCCAAAATGGAAAGTTACTTAACTTCGGGAACGCCTTATCTGGTAGAGACATGATCTAGCCGCAGATTCCTTACCTTAGAACTTCCAGGCGTCAGGCTAGATGCAGAAGATTTTTCTTAGCAGTATCCCTGCGCAACCGTAAGTGGCGTCGGTCGGCTCCGCGTGACGTCGTCGGCGTCATGTTCGTCGTGACGTCTGCGTCGTCAATATAACCACCATTTTGGCACGCTGACGTCAGTACTTTTCACGACTTTCCAAGCCAGAAGCGCAGAGCCATGAAGCGACTGACACTAAAAACAATTCCGCAATGCGGGGAGGATGGGTGGCCAGTAATGAATCTGCGGCTAGATCATGTCTCTACCAGATAAGGCAGTACCGAAGGTAAGTAACTTGTCCATCTGA
Source organism: Calotriton arnoldi (assembly GCA_963921515.1). NCBI lineage: Eukaryota > Metazoa > Chordata > Amphibia > Caudata > Salamandridae > Calotriton > Calotriton arnoldi. The sequence continues at coordinate 1,808,461 of CAWUFW010001289.1, forward strand.
TACAGACATCTAGCAGCATATTCCTTACCTTTGAACAGATACCCAAGCAATACCTTCCCCGGAGGTGGGACTGCAGAAAAGCTCTAGACCAGCAAATCCTGCAGAACAGAGCAGTCAAACAGATCCTACCTACGGGCCTGAAAATCCAGGCAATAGTGTCTGGCGAACGTGTGCAGAGACGCCCACGTGGCCGCTTGACAGATATTAGCAATTGGAACCCCACGCTGGAGGGCTGTGGTTGCTGCCTTTGCCCTGGTGGAATTGGCCCTAAGGCCTTCAGGAGGCTGCTTCTTAGCCAAGACGTAACATATTTTAATACAAGGGATAACCCAGCGAGAGATGGTCCTCTTTTGAACAGCACGCCTCTTCCTTACTCTCACATACCGTATAAAGAGTTGGTCATCCACCCGGAACTCTTTGGTGCGATCAAGGTAGAACGATAACACTCTTTTTGCATCCAAACGGTGGAGACCCTCCTGTTCTGCGCCCATTGGAACTTCAGGTCCCACTGCAGAGCGCGCATGTGCCACCATGCATGGGTCACTAGCAGGATGCAGGAGGCCATGAGGCATGAAATCCAGGATAGAGGCTGAAACATCAGTATCATAGTCTGCATATCCAGGACTCGTTGTTTGGGAGGATAGGCCCGAAACTGCACCGTGTCCAGAACTGCTCCATGAAAAGGAGCGTCTGAGAGGGAGTCAGGTGTGACTTCGGGACGTTGATAGTGTACCCCAGCAAATGCAGGAGGTTCGCCATAGCCTGGAGGTGGGAGGCAACTGCTTGGGGCGAGCCCGCCTTCAACAACCAGTCGTCGACATAGGGAAAGACTGGAGCCCCTGATCTCCGCAGATGTGCTGCGACCACTGCCATCACCTTCGTGAAAACCCGAGGGGCGCTGGTGAGGCCAAAGGGGAGCACCGCAAATTGAAATTGCTCGTGGCCCACTGTGTTAAACGCAGGTAGCGATGATGGACAGGCAGGATGGGGATATGAAAATAGGCATCGTGCAAGTCCAGCGCTACCATCCAGTCTCCTGGGTCCAAGGCAGACAGAACCTGAGCAAGAGTGAGCATCTTGAATTTCTCCTTTTTGAGGAAGCAATTGAGGGCTCTGAGGTCTAGGATTGGACGAAGGCCTCCGTCCTTCTTGGGGACCATAAAGTAGCAGGAATAGCAACCACTGCATACTTTGGACCCGGGAACCCTCTCTATAGCTCCCTTGGCTAAGAGAGTCTTGACTTTCTCATGGAGCAAAGCAAGGTGATCCTCTGTCAGCCAATCATACACTGGAGGCATAGATGGAGGGGCAGTCTCAAAGGGGAGGGAGTAGCCCCTTCGGATTATTTTGAACATCCACCTGTCCGATGTAATGTTTCGCCAGTGGTGGAGATGATGGAGTACTCTGCCACCAACTGGCTGAGAGTAATCCTGGGGGATCCGACTAGGAAGGTTTTGCGGTGGAGGAGGGGATCGTGGCTTGGCTCGACTTCTGGTTCCCCGCCCCGCGGGGTCGGGGTGACAGAGTCCACGGCCCCGCAGAGGTTGCTTAACTTGCGGGGTCCTCTGGGCGGAATAAGGTTGACGTGGCTCATAGCCCCTTCCGTAGCCACGAAAGGAGCAAAAAGTGGATGAAGCCCTGGGGGTGGCTTGCTCGACATGACTCCTAACACATCAACGAAGTCTACAAAAAGTCGAAAAAAGTCTGTCAAAAAATGACACGGGGTACCTCTCTTCAACAAATCGGCGCTGGTTGGCGCTGAAAGAAAAGAACCGACATCAGTGCGCCGGAGTGGCGGTTATATTGATGACGCGGATGTCACGGCGATGACAAACACAACGCCGACGTCACGTGGAGTCGACCAACGCCACCTACTGGTGTGCATGGGTACTGCTAAGATAAATCTTCCGGATCCAGCCTGACGCCTGGAAGTTCAAAGGTAAGGAATCTGCGGCTAGATGTCTCTATCAGATTTTCTCCTTTTTGAGGAAGTAGTTGAGGGCTCTGAGGTCGAGGATAGGACGAAGGCCTCCATCCTTCTTTGGGACCAGAAAATAGCAGGAGTAACAACCACAGCCTATTTCTGGCCAGGGAACCGTCTCTATAGCTAACTTGGCCAAGAGAGTTTTGACTTCCTCGCGGAGTAAGGTAAAGTGATGGTCCTCTGTCAGCCGATCGTACAGTGGAGGCATGGCTGGAGGGGTAATCTTGTAAGGGAAGGAGTAGCCCCTTTGGACTATTTGCAATACCCACCTGTCCAAGGTGATGTCCCGCCAGTGGTGGAGGTGATGGAGTATCCTGCCCCCAACTGGCCGTGAATGATCCTGGGGGATCAGACTAGAAGGGTTTTGCGGTGGAGGAGGGGATCGTGGCTAGGCTCGACTTCTGGCCTCCCGACCCTTGGGGTGAACCGCATTCACAACCCCGCAGAGGTTGCTGAACTTGCGGGTCCTCTGGCCGGAATAGGGTTAGCGCGATTGGTAGCCCCTTCCGAAGCCATGAAAGGAGCGAAAAGCAGACACAGGCCGGGATGTTGTGGTGAGGCCCAAGGACTTGGCCGTAGCCCGCGAGTCCTTGAAACGCTCAAGTGCGGCATCTTCTTGGTCTCCGAAGAGACGGGAGTCATCAAAGGGCATGTCCATAAGATTAGCCTTGACATCCCCTGAAAAACCAGACGTCCTCAGTCAGGTGTGGCAACGTACGGTCACGTTGTGGAAATCGCTCTGTTCAGCAAGTCTGTTGTGTCCAAGCCACATCGGATGGCGAACTTTGCTGCATCTCTCCCGAATGAAATGGCTTGGGAGAGTAAAATCCGGTTCTCCTCCAAGACTCTGGGCAGCACCTGCGTTCAACGACCGCAATGCTAGACTGGCGGAAGAGAAAATGCTCTTCCTAAAGCTTTCCAGTCTCTTGGATCCCCTGTCCGGGGGTGCGGAAGGGAACACGCCACGGAAAGTGGAAGCTTGAACCATCAAGCTTTGTGGGGTGGGATGGGGTGGGCAGTGCGGAAAACTGGGTCAACCGGTGCACGGCGATGGTGGCAGGCAATCGTTCTGTTCACAAGAGCTCTTGTGCTGGGCTTGGACAAGGTGCCCAGAAGAACGTCGTTCGAGGCCATTGAAAGGCAGCAAGGGTTCCGAGATGGAGACATCAGACTGCAGGACCTCTGTCAAGACGTTAGTCTTGACTGCCACCGTATGGAGCTGCAGGTCTAAGACCTCCGCAGCCCTACGCACCACCATAGCAAATGACGCCACCTCCTCCGTAGCCAGGTTAGGGGGAGACAGCATGCCAAAATCTGGGGAAGTGTCCAGGCCACTGGCATCACCCAGTTCCTCAGACTAGTCCATGTCCTGAGACTGCGAGTTTCTAAGGGGTCCTGCTCTCCTTCTCAATTCTCCTCATCCATTCCTAACCCTTCAGCATAGGGCAGGTTAAACGGCATGGAGCCGTGCGGCTCTGTCGGCGCCAGTCTCGGCGTCAGTTGATGCCCGATCGGCTCAGTGTCGTTGGGAATGAGGATTGGGGAGGCGCTGCGGGCGGGCGCAGGCGACCCAGAGGACCTCGGCTGCGGAGGTGCGACCGGCAATGGTCCGGACCTGAGAACAGGTCCAGTAGGAGGCCGTAGCACCGGGGCCACAGCCGAAGGCGCAGAACCCATGGGGACTCCTTCATCCGAGCCTGCTGGGCCTGAAGGCGCACCCGCAGGGTCAGGCAGCCAACATATGGCGCACATGGCATCACAGAACTCCTTAAGTTGGGCTGGGGTCGCTCCCGGCCCCGGGAAGAGAAGGAAACGCAGAGCCAACCCAGTCACCCGCTCCGCAGAGCAGGGTCTCGAACGCCGAGGTTCCTTCGTCTCATCACGCGACGGACGTGGCGAAGTCGAAGCATGCTTTGACTTCTTGTGCTTCTTATGATGCCTCTAACCTGACGACTTGGAAGAAGAGGACTTTGATCCTCCGGAGAGGTGCCCGGTGTCAAAACTTGTGATGTTCTTACCGGCTCTGGCGTGTTGGAGAGTTTCTCAGCTTCGGTTCTTGAGGGTTCTGGTCTGCCCGAGGTAAGGACGACCCCTTCTGGTAGCCACGGTGCCGCTGACAATGAAATAGCCAAAGCAGACCGTGCCCTCCAAAAGGAGTCCCAAGAGGAAAAAAACCCATAGGGAAAACCTCTGGTGGAAGTGGGAACTCCAGGAATTAAGAGGAAGGAAAGAAACCTCCAGAAGGAGCAAAAGAAGGCCAGGATTCCGAACCGGAATAGAAGGCCGAATCAGGAACAAGGTAGGCCACAGGAATCACAGATACACCATGCAGGAGCACGGATACCAACAGAAGCGGGGACACACCAGCAGGAAAGAAGAGTGTTGCAACGCAAGGAAATGAAGGATCCAGCCCTTTAAATACCCATGAACACGAAGTGACCAAAAAGGAACAGGAAGTGACCAAACAGGAACAGGAAGTGACCAAACAGGAAGTGACCACCATCTTGGATAAGGAAAAGGATAGTGGACGGAATAGGAAGGTCACCATCTTGAATTGGTAGAGCAGATACTTCCCAAGGCCTTCTGGGAAGAAGACTATGGAATCATGGGAAGGCAAGATGGCCCCAAGAAGACATGAAGAAAGAAATATATATCCAGTGAAAGGAAGGTAAGAATATAGTGCCCCAACATGTGAAAATAAGAAGCTGCAGCTCCAAAACCGGAGCTACGGCATTCCTGTCATGCAAATTATTAGATAATAGGCCGCCGCGTAGGTAGGTGGCGTGCCCGACACAAAAAGAGATCAGGCGCTGCGGGACGCACCCGCGACACCAAAACAGCAACAGCGGGCCGTCATGCAGCACCGCAACGCGCCTGCAGAAAAGAGGGAGGCGCCGCGGGTTGCATCGCGGCCTGCGAGGAAGAAGCGGGCAGCATGGCGGGCCGAATCACGGTCCGCGGTGCAACACCCGGACCTTCCTCTTGAGCAGGACCGAGACCGACGGTGCGACTTCCGAGGCGCCTGTGGCCGGGCCACGATTAGCTTTAGGGACCATTCCCTCAAAGCCTTCGGCGCCATGGCCCGGCAATCGGAGCACGGCTTCGTGTCATGGTAGCGCTCCAGGGACCAGAGACACACTAAGTAGGGGTCCATGATCGACATGGCCCAATGACAGGCACAGCACGACTTGAATCCCGAGGTGTTATTGCTAGACATCCCTAGCACACCAAAAAGTCGATAAAAGTCTGTCATAAAATGACAGGGGGTAAGCTATTTTCGACTTATCTGCGCTGGCTGGCGCGGAAAGAAAAGAACTGATGTCAGCGCGCCGGAGTGGCTGTTATACTGACAACACGGACGTCACGACGAATACGACGCCAACGACGTCACATGGAGTCGACCGACACCACTTACTGGGCCGCAGGGGTACCGCTAAGATAAATCTTCCGGATCCAGTCTGACGCCTGGCAGTTCAAAGGTAAGGAATCTGCAGTTAGATGTCTCTATCAGATGTATGAAGTTATTTTTAAATAACAATACTTAAAAAATGGCCTCAGCTCTGAGCCCTCCCTCCCACAACTCTTATCTGAGGTGATGGATGCCCAGTCTTCACACTCAACAGTTTTGTGCAGGAGGATGTCCTACCTGCGAAACATAATCTGCTTCAAATGTATTTTGCTTTGGCAACCTATTCTGCCTTGCAAACTTTTTCTGCTCTGCTCTGAGTTTCCCAATTCCTTCTAACTTCGTAAGTGAAGTTTTTATTTAACTTGCCACTAATTTAAAATAACTTTTACAGAAATCTTGGAGCATATCCATTAAGGACATTTTGGGAAAATAGTGGCAAAAAGTGTGTTTTAAACATTTTAGGCCTGCAACAATGGTGAAAATTAATTAATGAAACTTTGCAGGGGGCGTTGGAAAAGTCCCACAATAAGTATATGGTTCTGACAAAAGATGGATAGTTTAATTGCATTTACTCAAAAGCACCAGTCAAAACTGCGTGGTCTTGAAGCAAGCTTCAAGATTAGCATACACCCCTCACAGTTACAGGCAGGTTGTGCAAAAAGTGCTGTAGAAAAGGAGACATTAATCAGACCTCGACAAGCAAGACAGGTAGGCATGGTAAAGGAGAGGTGATTGTTTGAGCTTGGGATAGGTCCATTTGAGGCCTGTGGTCTGGCTGAGGACACTAGTTCTATCTCCAGTTAGAGTAGCTGTGGACAGGCAGTTAGCAGCTCTACCTCTAAGGCTCTGGGTAATAGTTTCACAGTTTGTATCTAGGGTCCTGCTATGCGATAACCTTTTTCTTTGATGCTGTCTGCATGGAATCTCCCTTTTGGATATTATAATGTGCTCCACTTCCGGAATTATGAACATTCCTCTCTATTTCACATGCAGTAGACTCCTGGCATAGAATCCTTAAGATGGCACCCTTTATGTGTATTGCTTGAACGATCAGACATTTTTATGAGTGCTGAATGTAGAATGCATGGAAGCCTGCTAAGTGTACTAGAAATGGAAAACATATGCAGAGGGATTGTTCAGCATTACTAAAGTTTAAGATAAAAGTGAAGTTTCATGCTATGAACAGTTAGGAGAATGCCATATTTTAATGTACACTCGAAAGCCAAATCACCTCCATTACAGAACATGGACTTCTCAGCAAGTAGGTTGTACTTTGCAGCAACTATACCAGCATATGTAGACATGGCCGATATGCATTAAAAGAGAAGGCGTCATGACAAATAGTAACAAATAACAAGGGGGTGCTGCTGTTAAGCAATTTGTAAATAAACAATGTAGTATCAAGTAAGAATGGTTAGAACTTAATTGGATTTCAAAGACCACTGTGGAAGGAGATTTTTAGATCTTACACTAAGATCTTTTTTTTAAAATAAGTGCAAATTTTGCACTGACATCATACAGTAAGCTATATTGACAAAAACATGATAAGCTTGAAAGTCCACTTAAAATCTCCAGGGACCTTTTCTTCAAGTGTACCTAGCTCTCGTTTTTCTCCTTCTGGCTCTATCTCACTTTCGCTCTTTTCTTCTCATCTGCTAATTTATGTCCATGCTGCCTCTCTCACCCTTTTCCCCACTACCCCATTCTATTTGAAGCTGTATCTATCTTCCCCTTCCTGTCTTCCTGCTCTCTCTTGCTTTTTCTATTTACTTTCCTTTCTTTCTCAATGTATCTCCTTTTCTATAACTTTTTTCTTTTCTCCATAGACTATGTATGGCAACTGAACTTTCTCTTGGTTGTGCATGGCCATGAACAGCAACTGCCACTGCCACTGTACTTTGGTCACTGTACTTTTTGCTATTCTCTAGTCCCAGAAGACTACTATCTTGGGGCCTTCTGAAACTGGACATGTCCCCTACGACCATGGAACAAAGAAGGTAGTGCAATGTGGCCATCATATCCCTGAGGCCTGTTGTCCATTCTTGTTGATCAGGACATCAGGCTGCATGGATTTGGTGGGTTTTAACTGCTTTAGGGCAGAGGACAATCCTTTGACGTCTACCGCACTTCCTTCACAATGCTGTGGAAACATTTTCTTTTCCTAAATCTAAGTTGGGACATGAGGGAAATGATTCTCTCTAGCTTGATTTTTGTTTTGTTGGATTGCGTAGCATGCTGTGTGTGCTGATGTCACAGCAAAACAAAGAAGAAAGCAGGCCGTGCTAATGGAATCAGTGGGGATCCACAAATGTCCTACCACACAACATTACTATTCTCCCAATAACAATAATACCCCAATTGAATGGGTGGGCATCACCCGTGAATGGAAAGGTCCTAAACCCAACAAGGAAACATCAAGATTTTACAAACTGAACCATTCGAGCATTGTGGGTAGCTGGGGTATTTAGGTCAGGGCACGGTTGGCACCCAGGCCCAGATATTTCTGAAAACAAGTAGTCCAGGTGGAGCGTCTTCCATGGATCTGAATACCTTTTCTTACCCAGAACACACTGCAAAGACCAAACTTTGGATAAATCACACATTGTCCTCATATTTCTGTGAAGGAAAATTCAGGAATCTGTGAGCATCCATAAAATTCCTACCACACAGCATTCCTACACTTCTCACAATAAAAAGAATACCCCAAATCTTCACCAAGTATTATGCATTTAGTACATTAATTACATATGACCAGCAAAACATTTGCTATAACTATAAATTAGATGAAAACAGAATTTCAAAGGAGTCAATGCATTTCAAAAAGTAAAACTCGGAAAATGTTGGTCGATGGTGTACGGAGAGGACTAGAGAGGTCATAATAATATAATTGCTGTCAGCCTTAGATGCTCAGATTACGGTTTGCACAATATTTGGTTCAAGGAGATGAATCATCAGTGTGTTGACCACTGCACGTTCTACATATTAAACCATTTTTGAAAGATAGTCCATTATAGCAGCCCTTTGTGACATGGCAGGCTATATTAGATTAGTTCAGGTTCACATGACTGCTAGTTAGGGTATTTGAAGCCTTCTGCAGCAGGCATATTAAGCTACAAAATTAGCTGGTTCTTTTCTTGCAAACAAAATAAAGGTATCTATAGCAGATACATTATCTCACCAGGCTTTATTTCATAATAGGCCAGTGCTCCTAGAAATCCTGTAGCCTGAAGCAATGTCAGTTAAATCTAAGTCGTACCTGACTTGTGACGACTCTGCCCCAGCCCAACAGGCCAATCAAAGCACTATGCCATATTGAAATCTAGACATTTCCTGATTGGTCATTGCTTCTGATGGGCTGGTAGGTTTAGCTAGTGACAACCACTTATGTATCAGAAATAGGAAAAATTGTGAATGTTGCTGGCTTAAGAACAACAGGACTCCAGGTCATGCACAGTTGTGCAATCTTTTCACCCAGTAAATTTTTGTTTGACATATCACATGTGAAAGGTGAGAAGGAAGTTCAGCTAATGCCCATTGAATTACTGGGCTCTCAGCTGTGACTGCAAACTAGTGTAGGCATCACCTTACACATCTGCACCACACACACACAACACTGTTGCGTTCCTCAGCGGTCCATCATATCCCCTCTACTATTCAACATCTACCTAACCCCCTTACCAAGCCTGATTAAATCATTTAACCTCATCTGTTGCAACTATGTAGATGACATCCAAATCATTTTAAAAATGGATGGACTGTAAGAATTCTACAACTTAAAACTTGATGACTTCCTTAAACCCATAAAAGCATGGATGATAAATAACTCTCTAAAGCTCATGTCAGCAAACACAGATTATGTCCTCGGGACAATTGTAACAACAACAGACTGCCGCCATATAGCTTAAGGAACATGAGCCCCCTCCAGCAATATCAAGAGAAGTCAGAAACCTAGGGGTTACCATGGATTCAGACCTATACTTGATACCACATCTTAATGTCACACAGAGGGTCTTCTACACAATGGAAAAACTATGTTGTATCTTCCCATGCCTTGGATACCATCAGAAACTGATCCATCCTCACACTTCATCTCCAAGCTTGACAATGTCTACAGCCTATACCTTTTCATACCCACAATTACCATACGCAAAATACAACTCATCCAAAATACTGCAGCAAGACTTCTTGTCAGCCTTGACTTTAGAGAACACATGATTCCAGTCTTGCAATCACTTCAGTGGCTACATATAGCTAGAAGAGCACTGTTCATGATGCTTTTCAATGTCCACAGAGCCCCCTAAAGAAAAGGACTGCCATATCTACAAGTCAAATTCATGCAGTGCAAACAAAACAAGGCTATGCACTCCAGGCTTGCACCGCTTGTCACCATAATACCGTACCACAAGAAATCCGCAGGGGACACTGTTTACTCCATACAAGCATCCAAGCTCTGGAGCTCACGACCATCCAGCATTTGAAGCATAAAGGAGCATATACACTTCAGAAGACAGTTGGCAACATGGCTATTTCCAAGACAACTACACCACCCCACATCTCAACAACAGAACCTGGAAAGACAGTGGCACACTCAGGCTCAATCTTCAGCTTACAATACACAGATCGGAAACAACCCAACCAGCAACTACTTTCGATAGCCAGGTAAGTTAAGGAGGACTGACCTATAGTTCACCGTGCTAATATATAGTAATGTAATTTCTTAAATAATATTTCTGGCCCACACTAATACTAATACCATAAAACTCTGTGGTTCGGCAGCCAAATATAACCTACATCTTTTACACTCACATTAAGACGTATCTGCTACAAGAGTTGCCCATCATCAGTACTGTGCAGCCAATAAACCCGCCATCCTCACATAAACAGGCATGGAATAACTGAAAAGAGCTTTCAAGCACTGCTGGTTAATCAGAAGAATTTAATCTAGTCCACAAATGCAGGTCCCAAATATCTGTACACTATGGCAGCTTCTATACATCTCACAATGACACCCAGATATAGGATGGCAGTAACAATGTCCAATCTAGCAGATTTCTCCACTTCCCTCTCCCTCCAACCAAGCCAGCTCAGGGCCACACCTATAGGCAAAATTTCTGATTGGACCACCCAGTGCAGTAAACAACTAGGAAGGAATGCCATGAAGGGACCTGCAGAGCTATTGAAAGCTGCCAGCTAATACTGAAAAACCATATGCTGCGTGTCTGTCTCTCACATCATCGACCACATTGCTATGCTCTGCGTCCCACAACAAGATAACCGCACCTCGGTAGTCATCACACACAACATGGAAACACATAGGATCGCAAGATAAAGGCAACACCCTTCCAACCGCGCACCCAGTATGGCGTAGCTTGCAGCCAATGTAGGTAAGCACGTTAGTACCTCACTAAGGGGTAGTAAGCTCTGTACAAATGCTGCGATACAATACAATATTTATCATTTGTGCATCACCAAAATTAGTTTTTTGTATTTAAATCCTTTGTTCCATCACACTTTACAATTACAGAACAAAATGTGCTTCACTTGTGCTTTCATAACTACTGATATTTTTTAAATATCTGTGCAATTCATTTACAGGTATTTACATTTTGTTGTGTAAAACATAAAAATTCAGAGTAATAATGCAAAACAAGGTTATTAAAATTAAGATCCAAAGATGTTGTACGCCAGTTTTATTCTTTAGTTCGATTTATTAAACTTCTTTTCATCAAAAACAGTCAACATGTGTTTTGAGGTAAAACCTCTACTTCAAGGCCAATGTAGTCAGATTCATCTGTATATTTTAGCTCCTCAAATGCATTCCTCCAATAATGAGGATTAGAAAAGTCAAAACCCCTTGTGAGGTACCACATACATGTAATTTCATCCCTGTAGTTTATCTTGTTCAATTCATTCCTCAAATCATGATGATCAAAGCGATCAAACTCCCCCTCATGAGGCATAAAGAGTATTTGGAGTACTTTAGTTCCTGGAAGCGATAAGTGAGGGTTGTGGGTCCTCTAAGTAACTGTTCACTTCCAGGTACCGCATTCTTTTAATTTATTAATTTTAGGCTGCACTCTGCACTAGGGGGCAGCTTGCTTAATCAACCCGGCTCTCGCCGCTTTTAAAAACTTCTTTTAACCCCTGCATTTTACAATTTTTGCTCGTACTTTCTTTTACCTTACTGCAGTGACACAGGCGCTGTATCCGCTCCCCCGGTCCGCCATGGCACTGCCAATTGAGCGGAGGGAAGCGGATACGCCTGATTTGCTTGACTTCCGGCGGAAGCAAGTCACAGGGCACCGCCCGGCTATTTAGACACATGCCGGGCGGGCCGCGCAGTGGACGAGCCGCTGGCGCGCAAAAAGCGAGCCGAAGGCAAGCCCGTCCACATCCAGCCGGGGCCAGGGGCCACAACCCCTGCCCCTTTTTCTAAAAATGTTTTTTACTATTCTGGTGATCAGCTGAAACTATTAAATACAGCCCCTATGTCACACTGTTCCCACTCCGTTGTCCCGGGCAGCGTTGTCCCGGGCAGCCTTGTCTCAGGCTGCCTGCACTGCCCCTTCAGATTAGCACCCCTTATTCAAACCTCTCGGCCCCGCCCAATATCTTACAAAATGTTCCTGCTCAACTGTAGATCGTTGCCCAAGCACGCGGCGGAAATCTCTATGCTGCTAAGGGAAGAATGCCCAGAAATCTGACTGAAACCTGGCTTAATCCAGGATTAGATCCTGATATTGTCCAAGTTCTCTCCCCCGGCTACCTAATTCAGAGAATTTTCCGAAGTTCCGGTAAGGGAGGCGGGTTAGCCATCTTATACAAAAACCACCTCAGCTGTCGTATTTCTGAGGGTCCTTTACCTGATTGCGAGAACCTCCTTTTACAATAAGCTTTACCTTTACCCCCACGCTTTCTCTGTCAGGTATCCTAATCTACCGCCCCCCTGGTGCGTTAGGTCAATTTTGTAAAACGTTATCAGAAATGGCTGCAAGCCTCGCCAGTGCCCCTGACAACTTCACCCTGCTAGGCGACCTTAATCTGCATTTTGATGACCCATCACATGTGGCCGCGACAGAGATTACTAAAGATCTTGCCTCCTATCAACTTAAACAAAAAGTCACCAATGTGACCCACGCGAAAGGTCACTTATTAGACCCCATTTTCTCCAACTTAGAGGAATTAATTGTAATGTCTCCTATTCCTATACCCTGGTCAGATCATTTTTTGATCCCGTTTTCCTGGACCCCCACCTGCGTCACCCCCTCATCCAGGCCAATAAGAATTCGATCACGCCCCTGGCCCAAACTCCCCTTAGAACAGTGGGGACGGGAGCTAGAAATCACCAAGCCACACACTGACAGTGACCCAATTGCTGCGAATGAAAGATTCAATATTTGGATCGAGAGCACCTTGGACCAAGTTCTCCCTAAAAAACTCACCCAACTGAAAGTAGGGCCCAACAGAACACCATGGTATTCCCCCAAGCTCTGGGCTTTAAAACAGATCTGTAAGAAATGTGAAAGATCCTGGAGAAAGGATTTTTCACCAAACAAGAAATCGGAATACAAGGAAGCCATTAGAGCATATAAAGCTGAAATTAAACTGGCCCAGGCTTCATATTATGATGAAAGAATTTCCCAGGCAGCCAACTCCACCGGCGAACGTTTTCGCATAGCGAAAACTTTACTCAAAGCCCCCTTTACCCCCGGATAGACCTGATGCCACTGGACAACATTGTAATGAGCTTGCAAACTACTTCCATAATAAAATCCAAACTATTTACTCTTCATTCGCCCCGGTGGACAGCCTGATCAATTCCATGCAGAGGATTCGGAGCACGAGGAACCGCCATCTTGGGGAGTTGGCGTTCTAGTTCCTCTGGCACACGGGGCTATTTGAATGCGCGCTGCGCGGAGGTGAGCGCCTTAGGGGTTAGCTGCTCTCCGCTACGCACCTTATGCTGAATGCTGCTATTATTTTAATCTTTTGTGCTGCTATTATTTTAACCTTTTCCCTCACACCCGCATTTTAAAATCTCAAAATCTTGTTTGCACACATTTCACCTGTTTTGGCGATTTGAACGGAAGCGGGTGCTGCTGTTGCACACTTCCTGCTCACCCTTGGTGCCACGAGGAACCACCATCTTGGGGAGTTGGCGTTCTAGTTCCTCTGGCACACGGGGCTATTTGAATGCGCACTGCGCGGAGGTGAGCGCCTTAGGGGTTAGCTGCTCTTCGCTACGCACCTTATGCTGAATGCTGCTATTATTTTAATCTTTTGTGCTGCTATTATTTTAATCTTTTGTGCTGCTATTATTTTAATCTTTGCCCTCATACCCGCATTTTAAAATCTCAAAATCTTGTTTGCACACATTTCACCTCTTTTGGCGATTCGAACGGAAGCTGGTGCTGCTGTTGCACACTTCCTGCTCACTCTTGGTGCCACGAGGAACCGCCATCTTGGGGAGTTGGCGTTCTAGTTCCTCTGGCACACGGGGCTATTTGAATGCGCGCTGCGCGGACGCGCCGTTGGCGCGCCTAAGGCAAGCCCGTCTGCGCCCGTCAGCGTCCCGGTAGCGGCCAGCGCCAGCCATGCTGCCGGTGAGTCCTCTGCTATCAGACGGAGTTATGCTGCGGCCTCTCTAAGGGCCCTTGACTCTACTCCTCACTGCCATTTAGAGAGTTGGGATGTGGCTGGGGCACCAAAACAGGCTTGTCAATCCTGCGGGTTTAAGTTGTCTCTGGGTTCTGCTCTTTTGGATAATAACGGCAACCCCCCTGGCCAGCTGCCTAGGGCCCCTCCTATTCGGTCTGCCACTATCAATGTGCGTTCTCTTAGGAAACACCATGCAGACGTCTTCGACCTCTTAGAGGACAATTCACTTGACCTGCTGTTTTTAACTGAGACCTGGCTGGATCGCTCTTCAGATCATATTGTAACGCTTGCCACACCAATGGGCTATAAGATTTCTAGAGCTGATCGCTCGGAGGGGAGAGGGCGTGGTGTTGCTATTATTTATAAAAACAAGTGGGATCTTCGCAGGGGGGATGTAACTTCGTGGGGCGGATGCGAGGCTCTTGACTTCAGTATTCGCTTCTCAGCCCATTTTACACTAGAGGGCTCTTTGATATACAGGACCCCCGGCCCAGTGGGACCTTTTCTCCAGGCCTGGGGAGATGCTGTTTTCTCCAGGGCGGTTAGATTTGCCCACTTTATGGTCTTGGGTAACCTTAATATCCATCTGGATCACGCGGACAGTAAGGATGCGCGTTACCTGCTGGATATTTTACATTTTGCTCAGCTTGACCAGCATGTCAGCCTTCCTACTCATCAAGCGGGACACATACTTGACCCTATCTGTACCAACTTCCCTATCTTATCAAAGGCCCCTTGCCCGGTCACCTGGTTGGACCATTTCATAACCCACTTCTCGTGGGAAGTGTTTAATACTGAGCCTTTAGCACGCTCATGCTATAAATCAGCCTTCGGTAAAATTGACCCACTTGAACTTAATATGGCCTTGGAAGCTTCTAGGCCTAGCCTGGTAGGGGAGCTTGAGGAGCGTTTGGCTGGGTTCTCTAGCTGGGTCTCGAACGCAGTGGCTACGGTGGCCCCACAACGTTCCACTAGGTTGGCTAGGGAATCTCCGTCCAAACCCTGGTTCAACCCAACCCTTAAAGCCTTGAAACATGACTGTAAGACCCTTGAGCGGGCCTGGCGGAGGAGTGGGTATTGCCCGGTTGACAAGCGGAAGCTCAGAGATAAGCAGAAAATATACTATGCAGCCATTAAGTTAGCTAAAGGGCAATTCTACGTGGCCCGGATTGAATTAGCCAGTAACAACTCTAAGGAAATTTTCGCTATTGTCCAGAGCTTCACGTCCCCTCTGGCCCAAGCTAGTGTGGCACCATCCTCACCTTCCTGGTGTAACACTCTCTCCTGCTCTTTTAGGGATAGATTCGGGCTATCCAAGCTGCATTTCCCCCCCGCGACATCAGAATGGAGGCATCTTTGGAGTGTCAACCTGTTGGCACAGCTCTTTCCTTGTCGGTATTTAGGCAAGTTGACCCATTGGACTGTCTTAAAATCCACAAGGGTCTAAAATCTGGCTCGCCCTCGGACCCATGTCCTGCTAGGATACTGGCAGCAGTTGCAGGGGTTGCAAACACAGAAGTGAATACCATCATTAACATGTCTCTCCAGAATGCGGTGGTACCACAGGCTTGGAAGGAGGCTAAGATCTTGCCACTCCTAAAAAAGCAGTCACTGGACCCCCTTTGTCCAGGGAATTAACGGCCTATCTCCCTCCTTCCTGCTTTGGCGAAGGTGTGTGTGAAGGTGGTAAATAAACAGCTGACCGACTTTGTGGAAAGGGAGGCGCTCCTGCATCCAGCCCAATCAGGGTTCCGGGCGTCCCACAGTACCGAAACAGTGCTGGTTGAGGTGGCGGAGGCCATCCGGGAGTGTTTGGACGCCGGCGGGTGAGCTGCATTAATTTTGCTCGACCTCTCGGCGGCGTTCGACACGGTCCCGCACTCACTTCTCCTGTCACGTCTGGCCAAGATTGGTCTGTCGGGTGCCGTGTGGGGCTGGCTCCGGTCCTTCCTGGAAGGGCGGGTTGAGCAGATCTGGATTCCACCGTCCTCCTCCTTCCCTCAGCCAGTAACAAAGGGTGTCCCCCAGGGTTCCTCCCTTAGGCCCCTCCTTTTCAATATCTATGTTACTCCTCTGATTTATCTGGCAGAGGAGCTGGGGGCCAAGGTGATGGCTTACGCTGACAACACCCAGCTGCTTTTTACTTGGGACAAAGATGCGGACTCTGTTCTTCTGGTTCATCATTGCCTATCTTCCATCTTTAAATGGTTGGCGGAAGCGCAGCTTAAGTGCAATGAAGAAAAGTCAGAGATTCTGCTCTTTGGTAAATTCCCCCTTAACTTCAGAGAGCAGCTCTGGCCTCCTGAGTTTCCATTACCCACCTCGTCAGGGAAGCCAGCCAAAAATCTGGGGGTATGGTTCGATGAATGTCTTTCCTTCTCGACACACATTAAGAAGCTGGCTGGCTGCTGTTTTGGCCTGCTTAAAACTTTCAGAAGATTTCTCCCCCTCTTACCTCTGATGGCGAGGAAAACGGTCAGCTGTGCGCTGATTCTGTCACGGCTGGACTATGCCAACGCCCTTTATGCTGGTATCCCGGGCTACCTGTTGAAGAAGTTACAGGTGGTTCAAAATACGGCACCCAGACTTTTATTGGGAGTGTCGGCTAGGAGCAGTGTTCGTCAACAGCTGCGCTCTCTCCACTGGCTCTCCATGGTGGATAGAGTCAAATTTAAACTACTAGCTTTAGCCCACCGTGCTCTCCATGGCTGTGGTCCTCTCTACTTGCAGAGGTGTCTTTCCTTCTATGTTCCCGCACGCTCCCTGCGATCCTCCTCCTTATGTTATGCTCAAGTCCCTCGTTTCTAGCTTCAGAGGATAGGGGGCAGCTCATTTGCAGTGAAAGCGGCGGTTGCTTGGAATGCTCTTCCTCTTGCCCTGCGTACCATCCAGGACCCAGTCGTGTTCAAGAGGAAATTGAAAACACATCTATTTCCCTGAAGCTTTCTGCCCATATCCCGATGGCTCCGCGCCGGGACACTCATGAGTAGCCGCGCGTGTTACAAAGTCATATAACATAACATAACATAGCAGAGACCACTCCCTTGAGGCTTTCCCCCTGATGGACTATGAATCTCTCCAAACCATCTCGGCACTTGTAAAGAGCGGGTCGCCTATAGACCCAGCTCCACCTAATATCTTGAAACAATTGTCCGAAATAATTTCCCCAGTCATTCTTGACCTAATCAATGCCTCTCTCTCCTCTGGAGTGGTCCCACCCCCAGGAAAAGAGCAATGGTAAAGCCTCTCTTGAAAAACCCAGTCTTGATCCGGATCTACTGGGTACTTCCGCCCTATCTCGCTCCTCCCAGGGATTAGTAAAATGGCTGAAAAACATGTCAACTCAGAGCTTTCGACATATCTGGAATCCCACAACCTCCTCCATCCCTCCCAAACGGGCTTCCGCCCGCGTCAAGGAACTGTTGGCAGTTGTCGAAGAATCTAAGAAGATTCTCGACGCCGGAGGCACAACAGCGATTATCCTCTTGGACCTTAGCGCTGACTTTCATACGGTCAACCACCAAATTCTGATTCATCGACTCAGAGGTTTGGGGGTGACTGGGGCAGCCCTAAGATGGCTGCAATCATTCTTGGAAGAGAGATCCTTCCAGGTCTTTGAAGGTGATGTCTCCTCAAAACCTCTGCCTCTCCAGTGCGGAGACCCCCAGGGGACATCCCTTAGTCCGTCCCTTTTTAATGTCTATATGACTCCACTTGCAGAGATCGTGCTCCCATTTGGGGTTCATATCGTGACTTACGCTGATGACACCCAACTGGTCGTAGCACTAAACCACTCTGACAAGGCCTCTATCGGCCTCTGTCCCTGCCTAGAAGAGGTAGTCAAATGGATGAATAAATCTTACCTAAAACTAAATGGTGATAAGACCGAGCTTATGCTCCTTGGCAATCCATCCCTCTTCAAGGCAGATGCTCTCTGGCCAGCCTGTATGGGCCCCGTCCCTGTTCCTAAGTCCCAGATGAAGAGTCTAGGCATCTGGCTGGATCAGGATCTCAGCTTTATGGTCCAAGCACGGACGGTTGCGGCTTCCTGCTACGGCATCCTTAGGACGCTCCGTAAAGTGCTTCCACTTCTCCCCTTCCACGCGAGGAAGCTCATGGTACAGGCACTTATTCTTTCCCGCCTGGACTACGGGAACGCCCTTTACCTCGGAGCTCCAGTATCGACCCTCACAAAGCTCTAAACAGTGCAAAATTGTGCGGCAAGGATGCTGGTGGGGATCTCGAACCGACAATCCGCAAAACCCGCACTGAAGTCCCTTCACTGGCTCCCTATTCAAGAGAGAGTTAACTTTAAGGCCATGTGCATTGTCCACAAGATGCTAACTGGGAGTGGTTCCACGATCAACCACTCCATGGTCCAGCCTTATGTGGCGAATCGTCGGCTGCGCTCTGATAATTTACATCTGGCTGCTGTTCCCAGGATTAAGAGGGCCAGAAGTGGCGGCCGCCTATTCGCCTACAATGCTGCTAAGCTGTGGAACACCCTTCCCCTCTGTCTACGGAGGGAAACCAGTCATCTAGCCTTCCGGAAATCTTTGAAGACCTGGCTCTTCCCTTAAGTGTGCTGCTCGGTCCTTCTCTGCTACTGCCACAGCGCTGGGATGCCCCTGGGTAGCTACGCGCTCAACAAATGCTGTTTTCATTTCATTTCATTTTCATTTAGTTCCTAATTCGGGGTCTCTATTTTGGGAGTGCTGTTTTTCCCGATTACATTGTATGCATTCACATGTGAATGCAGTTTCTTTAGATAAGCTAGGTTTTTGATAAATGCTGTGACAGCTGCCTGGAACATTTGGGGGCCAAAGATTAATATGGGCTGCCATGGCCCTCAAATGCTCACCCGTGGCTAAGGCTCTACACATAGCTCTTTCGGTGGTAACTGGTGCCAGTGTAGCACTAGTTGTGGACTCTCTCAGCTCCACCAGACATGACACAGTGGATCCTTAAATGTGCAACTCCTGCTTGTTTCAATAAACATTTACAAAACTATGGTGATATACCACTGCACAGCTCTGTTTCTTTTAGTTTCATGTATTGTCAAAAACACTCCCAATTTATTATTCTAGTTCTGTTTATCGTTAATCAAAATTTCAATTAAATCTATCCTTCAAATATCAAAACAATTGTGCCAGCAAGGCACAAAGCACTTCAGGGGGAACACCCTTGGTCAGGGGACCCATTCACACAAGCAAATTGTAAAATGAAAAACAGAAAATACAAAGTCCAGTTCAATGTTTGATCTTGTTTAAAATTCATCCCCTAACAACCTATTGCAACATGCATGCCTAATCTTTTATCAACTTTTACATAGTGATCATTCACAACTCTTGAACTCCTGCCAAATATTGTCATAGCCATAAAAATCAGTTCTAATTAGTACATGGTTGTCTGTAACAATCTAAATATTCACTGTTAAATATAATTATGCTCAATAAATACTGTACCTGGATAATTGTTTTTAACCCTACCTGGATACTGGTTTATAACCTATCTGAAAGTATAACCGACACCGAAGAGTCAAACTTAAATGGAAGTATACCATTAATCCTTGGTTGAGAACGAATTTCATCTAGTGAAGTGTGAATCACAAGATATACAGACACGCCTCAAAATGTAATGGAGGCTTACTCGTAAATGTCATCTTTACTGAAGTTCAAATTAATTAATACGGTACCTTGATACCCATTTGATCATAATCCTGTCTAAAAATGTAGCAGTCACATTGCTGGCAAAGGTTAAAAGGAAGTACGCTGTTAATTATGGGCTGAGGATTAGTTGTATCCAATACAACTTAAGAATATACCTCAAACTGGAGTTAATGTGAACTCTTCGCAACCATCTGTATCTACATTCAGCTATTATCAAACTGCAATGGACTGATTAAAATCAGAATATTACACCCACACTTCTGACCACTTTTCTGTGCTCCCCAGAGGCAATCTAGAAATAAGTACTAGCAATGCCAATAGGTATGGCATTAGAGGAATGTTTTATGGTAATGTCAATCATTACAAGTAAATAGCATGAGAATAGATATGTATTGGTGTGGAAGGAAAGAAATATAGAATGTTATTGGTGTAAGTTAAAAGGTCAGGTAACAGTTGCACTGTCAAGCAAGACCTAAAAAGAACACACAGGTTGATGAATGCCTTCCTCTCATCTTTGCTGCTGCCAGAGAAAAACAACATAAATTATTTGTTTATCTAAGACACTTCAATAGCATTCTGATGTCCTGTGTGTGCATCTGAAAGTTCAATCTCAGGCAGCTGGATAAAGAAACAAAAACATCCTAGCTCTGTTAAGGGCAAGCACATTTTTGTGGAAGCACACAACTTCTGTCCAATAAAAACTTCTCCTAGCTCCCAGCACGTGGGTGGAGCCAAATCTCCTCTCTAGTGATGCTCACATAGTCTGGCGACATCTGCGCCATCAAGTCAGACCATGAAAATAAACGGACTCAACTTTAAATATCATATGAAACTATTTTAAAATCTAAATGCATGTGGGGGGGCGTGTCCAAGATAGCCGAGGTGTAAGACGTGCACCTCGGAGCTCCGCCGGCTTGCAGGACCAAGATCGTCCCTACGTCGGGTGTTGTTGCCCGGCCGAGGCACAGGAGACTCCCTGAAGGAGGCTGGTGACCAGGAAGACGCCCGGGGGCCGGACGACGGAGCAGAGGAGAAAGCGGCCCCGGCGGTCGGAGCGGTTGTGGCCTGCGGAGTGTGCCGGACCCGGATCAGATGCCGCCCGCGAGGAGGCGTGCAGCAGCTTGAACTGCGGAGCTGCGAGCCACGGCTTGGTGGCCTAGCGGGGCAGAGCCAGCCCCCCCGCTGAGGATTTCCCAGGCGGTTAGTGAGACGCCAGAGTGCAGGAGCAGAGAGGCTGCCTGCTGGGCTGAGCGACGTGGGAGGAACCGGGCCTCCTCCCCCCCCTCCATCTGCCTGATAACTGCGGCCGGATTGTCCCCGGGGGCGTGAGGAGGGCCTGAGGTGACGCGGTACTGCCAGGCTGGGCGCCGCGCTCCACGATAGATCTACCTGGGGCTGCAAGGACCGCTGGAGCAAACCACTGACTGCTGAAGCCAAGCCTTGAGGTGAGAGCACATTGGGCCTACTGCGGCCCGCAATTGCCGACCGGCCTGCCTCGATTTACCGCGCGGCTGTGTGGCGCTTGGCCTGCCCTCCCCTTGCTAAGACTTGGTGCAGCGCCTGGTGCGGTCCCCACGACTGTACCCCATCCTCCCCCCTGTTCTTTGTTGCTTCCCGTGGCGGGGAGGAGTATGGTCGCCACGTGGGGTTAGGGGGCCCGAGCCTTGAAGAGACATCGGGCGGGGCCGAGAGAGGCCTGCTCGGGGCGAGTGGCGCCACCACACTGCGACGTGCGGAAGAGCACACATTTGTGGGACACCGGGCCTCGGCCATTATCCTGCAGGTGATTGTTAGTTCACTTGGGGCCTGAATAGATCCTCCATCTCTCCGGGGGCCATAGTGCTGGAGGTGAGGGCCCTGAGTTGCGGCCTTCTGCGGCACACGTGTGGTGAGCCGGCCCACCCCCTCCCGATAGCGCCACAGCAGTGTCCCGGGGCTGAGCGGCTTTGCGGCCTTGGTAGCTTCCCCGTCTCACAATAGATCACCTGGAAGAGCCTGCGGGAGGCAACTACATACAAGAGTGGACCGGACGACTCACAGAAGGGGCACCGCATTAGTGTAGAGGTGTCCACACACAGTCAACAGAAAAAGGACCCCTCAGTGAAGGATATGTTCGCTCGGTCAAACACGAAAAAAGCCGACGGGACACGGAGAATCAGGGGAACCACCCAGACAGGCCCGGCAGCGGTGACGGGGGGGTGGGGGGAGAGGAGTCCCCACTGACGCAGGCTTTCATGGAGCGCTTGTTTAGCACTCTCTGCAAAGACTTCGCAGAACTTAAGCGCGACAAGATGTAGCTGCCCTCGACCAAAGGCTGGACTCGGTGGAACAGAACCACGATGCCCGTGAGGAGGAGTTGGAGAGTCATCGCCGGGAACTCCTGGAGTTACGTAACCAGAACGCAGAGCGGCGGTACCAAATCGAAGACTTAGAGAACCGTTCTCGTAGCTCCAATATACGAATTAAGGGTGTGCCGGCCCGGGCCATCTCGGGAGATCTGGAGGCCTTTGTGATCCGGCTATTTAAACACGTAGCACCCGCACTACAGGATCAAGTAATAATGTTGGACCGGACTCATCGCGCGGGGAGGCTGGCGACCACCACGGGCCAACCCCAGAACATATTCACATGTCTACATTACTATAACCAGAAAGAAATTATAATGTCCGCGACCAGAGAACCATCGACTTTGAAGGATATAAGATCGGGCTCTACCAGGACCTATCTCCAACAACGTTGCAACGCCGCAGGGCCCTGAAGCCACTGACTGACTTCCTTCGAGCCCAGGAGATCCGCTATAAATGGGGCCACCCTTTTCGCTTGCAGTTTGCAAGGAAGGAGGAAGTCCGGTCAGTCCGCACCCTAACAGATGCACGTGCAATACCGGAGATGCCGGACCTGCGACAAACCTCCCCCTCCGGGTCGCTGACCCGTGAGCCATCAGATGAGGGTCGTGGAGTGCGGCGCTCGTCCAGACGTGGGCCGAAGAAGCTGAACAAGCCGACCGAAGCCAATAGCCGGGAGGAGCGCGCACGACTCTTCCATCACTTGCAGCATGAAGGTGCAGCCGGCCCTACAACCAATGACCATTGGTAGTCCGAGTCCACCAGTTTTTACGCCCCATTAGATGGCTGTGGCTCTTCGGCCCGCAAGGGGCTGGCCCTGGCTGGGGCCGGTGCCCAACATCCTACCGATATAGCCTGCCGGCGGAGTCTCCTGAGATGACATTTCCCAACCCATTGTGCTTACCCGGCAGCGACATGGACCCCAAATTTGTGACCAGTTTGGCTCCCGGGTGGGAGATATTGTTGGACTCACGGTTTATGTTGTATTCTGTTGTGTATTCCACTTTCATGTTTTCCTTCCCCTCTCTCTCCATGATGTCTGCCCCAGATTTCCTCCGTGGGGGGGAGGGAGGCGGCGAGGTACCCGGATGGGCGGGAAACGGGAGGTAATGACGTGAGATATGGTGTCTATAATTTGCTTTGAATGTTCAGGGCCTCAATTCTCCAGCAAAGCGGTTAGCGGTACTGTCATTCCTTAAAGACGTTAGGTGCGACATATGTATGTTGCAGGAGACCCACCTGGTCCAGCAGGTCTGGCGGAGGATGCGCGCCCGCTGGTTTGATCGGCAATATTTTTCCTCCGGAACTAGCAAGAAGGCAGGGGTGGCCATCCTGCTCGCCACTCATTTTGCATGGAAGGTGGAGGGTGTCTTCGCGGATATTCCGGGCCGCCGGTTAGCACTGCATGTGCAGATCCGGGGTACCAGGTACACAGTAGCTACTATCTATGCCCCCGACGACAAACAGGAATTGTTTATCAAGGACGCCCTGGGCCGCCTGATCTCTACGCCAGACAGGGAGCTGGTGGTGGGGGGCGACTTTAAAGTCACAATGGACGGGCAACGCGACAGATCCCATCCCCGGGAGGGCCAAACTGGGGGACTTACTCCAGGCACCAGGGGTTGGCTGGCTGACGCAGGCCTCACTGACATTTGGCGTCACATGCATCCTACAGAGGTTGAGTACGCATTCTTCTCCGCGTCGCACCAAACATATACACAAATCGACTATTTTCTTACCACACCAGGGATAACTAAGGCCACAACGACCACAGATATTGGAACCACCGCCCTTTCAGACCATTCCCCATTAGCCTTCGATTCCGACCTGCACCGCGAACACTAGTTTCACAGCACTGGCGTCTCAATGCAAAACTCCTAACATATGAGCGGGTGCGCCTGTCCACTCTAACGACATTGTCCACCTTCCTGGAGCACAACGACTCAGCCGAGACGGCCATAGCTACACTTTGGGAGACACTAAAGGTCCCTTGGTTATGAACTTAGGATGGAATGTTTTGTGAAAGTGGGCAGAGTAGACCACTTCGCAGCTGGACAAATATCCAGCACTGGTACAGCTCATAGCAGGCGTAGATGTTGCTGCCATGTCCTACCTACAATTCTCTCTGTGTCCACCAGGAGGTTCCTTTTTGAACAGAGATAAACACATACAGTGGCTTCACTGATAGAGCTTAAAGTTTACCCACTCTTTTTATTATCATCAGATATAAGAAAAGCTATTTTCGGCTTAAGGAGGCATGTCGAAGGGGATTGCATCAACACAGAAGATAACCTCATCAATGAACAAAAAAGCTCAAATCCCAAGGTGGCATGACAAAGGGTGATGGAGGAAATGTGATCATCAACCACCTCAATAACTGAGCTACTAACAGAAGTTTGAAGAAAGACGAATGAGCTGCGATGGCACAATTCAACTGAAAGTGCTACTACATAATGTTTAACTATTTCCCAGTTAAGGCGTCTTTCAAACAAAGTCAAATACAAAATGTTTTCCTACTTTAAAGCATTTGAATTCTGTCCTAAATACCTTTCATTAAACTTTCCAGTGTAGGTGCAACGGACAGAAGGTCCCTGTGTGACTAAAATGATATAAGTGACTTTATCCTATAGAATATATGATTTGAGGTTGTGTCGTGAACCCCACTTTTCTAGGGAGGCACACCTGGGTATATCTCCTACGCCCCCAGAGGAGTTATACGTAATTTAGCACATTACGACGAGTTATGCTTATTCAGGTAAGAAGCGTTAGGAGTCACACAACATATTTTATATCAGAATTATGGTAAATATTACAGTAAGCTCAGCAGTCATAATACAAGGAAAACATCCAAAATAACTCAAACATTTTACATCACACATACCTACTTTCTCTAGTAGACTAATCTAGTCCAGCGGTTCTTAAACTTTTGATTTCTGTGGACCCCAATTAATCATTACTGGAACTCAGGGACCCCCACTGAATCTTTATTGGAATACGGGGACCCGCACTGAGTCATTGTTGGAAGCTGAGGACCTCAGCCTAAGTATTTTCAACGACTTTTACCGCAAAACAATACACAAAAAATAGAGAAATTAGCATTCATCAAACACACAAATCATGAAATATTTTATTTATTTCACAAAAATAAGAAATATTATAATAATTTAAATGGGAAATCGAAGATTTTCTATATGTTATTGAGGCCACTCATTGTCCATAGTATACTTTGCTTGATGCATTTACACTGCTCCAACTATTTTTTTTTTATAACGTTTTGTATAGTGTGAACATGACCCTAAAGGGTATCAGAGCGCTTTACATTAGATGAAGACAAGATATAGTTGACGAACTAGAAACTCGTCACATATGTGAATGGAGCATAGCAAAAATGATATCTATAGCGGATCATCAATGTTTTAATCATACAGTATATCTGAGTGGTAGGCAGGTATGTAGATAATAGTACATAGTGTGTTATCAATAGAGCATAGGTAATAATCTTAGGTCGTAAACTTGTTCATTAGAAGAGTTTTCACTTCTTTTTGAAGAAGGAGGAAGATGAGATTCTGTGGACTACTGGTAGTTAAGAGTTCCATATCTTTGGTGCAATGCCAAAGAAGGTTCTGTAGCACGTTCTCTTTTGTGGAAGATCTGTGGTTTCAATATCAATGAGCTCGAACTTTGTGAGGATCTGCAGCCCCCAAATCAATTTGGGGATACAAAGTTTTTAATCTCCAATTTCAAATTCCTTCACATTAACAGAAAGTAATACAATTTTCAATTTTGCATTTTATTTCTTTATTTATATACATTTTAATAATCTGTTAATATTATTTAATTTTCTAAGCAGTCACGGAAGCCCTGAGCAGGCTTCGAGGACCGCCAGAGGTCCCCGGACCACGAGTTAAAAAAGACTTGTCTAATCTATACTTAATAAAGCTAGAAATCGTCCCAAAAAACTGTTCAAACTGGTCAAGCTACAATCCAATAAGCAACCCAACACTTCCTCCACAGGTTCTAATTCACAGCCAAATTATGAAGATTTTGCCTCCTTCTTCATGGAAAAGACAAGAAAGATCAAAAATGACCTGTGGTCAGCTACGGAGCCATTCTCAAATTTCTAACAGCATTAAAACTCTCAAACCACTTTAGTGACCCTCTACCAACGAAAGTCTTCATTGAGATGGCCTTACTCCCTCGCTAGAATAAAATAGTTAATGCCTCACTACTCCAAGGATCGATCCCCGACTGCCTTAAAGCTGGGCAGGTTACCCCCATTTTAAAAAAACACGACGGCGGACCTCTCATACCTAAACAACATCCGCCCAATCTCTACGATTCTGACACTAGCAAAGCTCCTTGAGAAATGTGTACATGTACAACTGTGCAACCACATTGACCAATTGAATCTCTTAGATCAATTCCAATCCGGCTTCCGCCATGGCCACAGCACTGAATCAGCGCTCACACACATAGCTGATGATGCCTTAAGAATGTTGGAGCAGAACAATTCCTGCCTTTTTATTCTCCCTGACCACTCATCCGCCATCAATACTGTCAAACATGAAAGCCTCCTAGACCTACTCAAAGATAGGATGGGACTAATGGGGTCCGTGCTTAATGGTTTTGCCTCTTTTCTCCACAACAGAACTCAAAGAACCAATGTCAATATGTCCCTATCCAACCCCACACAGGTCACTTTAGGGACCCCTCTGGGGTCTTCGCTCTCACCCACCCTCTTTAACATATTCATGGAACCTCTAACCGAATTGTTAAATTTAGCTAACATACACTAAACCCTACAAAAACACAAAACTGGTTGACTGGTAACTACCTCAAACTAAATGCTCTAAAAACGGGATTCTTCCTGATTGACCCACCCAATCATTCACCGGACATCGCAGATTGGATGAAACAACTAATGGAGCTGAACTGCGCACCACACATTATAGAGTCAACAAGCTCTCTAGGAATAACGCTGGACAAGAGTCTGAACACACAGGAGCAAATCAGCTCAGCCACCAAAGGAGCGAATGTCCACATGAGCATCTTAAGAAATATAAGACCCTTCCTACTCCCGGATGACTTCAAGTCAGCTGTTCAAGCACTGGTGATTCTCAGGTTGGACTATGGGAGTGCAACCCTTTGTGGCCTACCCAGAGCTAAGCTGGCACCACATAGGGCCTATCTTAACTCTGCTGCTAGGCTTATTACAGGATCAAAAAGAAAGAATCACATCACTCCTGATTTGACATCTCTAAACTGGCTTCCATATGAAGCAGGGATTCATTTGAAAATTGTCTGCATGACCCATAAAGTCCTTCACTTCAATGCTCCAAGATACCTGGCACAAAAACTAGAGCTATTTGGGGGGCGTTAGAGTTTCTAGGCGCTCCAGTTCCCTACTGCTGAAAGCACCAAAATTTTATAAAAAGAAAACATATAACCAAGCCTTCTCAGGTATTGCCCCAAGAATCTGGAACACATTACCCCCTGTAATTAGAATGAACCCCTCAACTGCATAATTCAAGAAAGAAGTCAAAAGGATACTGATGCACACATTTCTGCTGTAGAACTCATCTATTCTACAGGACAAGATCTACCCCATGATCTGCACGCTTGCTTATTTCTCTCGGGCTATGTGCTTATTTTTTAGGTTGCTGTATGTCTGGAACCTTATGTGTTCTCTCAAGGGGATTCACCCATCCCATGTACCATCCCTGATGAGGATGGTAGTTTTATGTGCGTCACCTTGAACACTGTAAAGCGCTCTGATACCAGCAAGGGTCTTGATCGTGCTATATAAAACTTTATAAATAAATGAATATCAACATATATGTTATCAGCCTCATTGTTATTGCACTGGCTCAATGGCTTTTAGAATGCCCTAACTATTTATATGCGAAGCCATATAAGTATCCCCGTATACCTAGGAAAGCCATTAAGTCACAGTCAGACAGCAGTTAGGCATGTCCCCTTAGCAATCAGTGCTTTTGTCAAACCCCTCCCTTTTATGGTTTCACTTTAGACCCTAGCTTCCAATATTTTCCTATAGAGTGTGGACAGGGCACTCCTGCTTAACACATGTTTCTACCTACGTACACAAACAATAGTCCCTTACAGAAGCGCATGGA
This sequence comes from Calotriton arnoldi, assembly GCA_963921515.1. Taxonomy (NCBI): domain Eukaryota; kingdom Metazoa; phylum Chordata; class Amphibia; order Caudata; family Salamandridae; genus Calotriton; species Calotriton arnoldi. The sequence continues at coordinate 1,836,660 of CAWUFW010001289.1, forward strand.
AGGTAGCAATATAGCCTCTTTCCAAGCTAATTCTGCGCAAGGCGAAATGATCTTGTGGCTGCAAGCACCATGTGCATCTCAGAGAGATGAAAAATACCTTCTCTGCCTTTTTTAAAGGAACACTGTCAAAAATGAGCTTCAAAAATAGAAACAAAGTGATTGTGAACACATTTGTTAGCATTTCCATTCAAACGGTTAATTTTTAGGCCCGAAGCCCAATACACACATGCACTAAAACGGTATAAATTTGCCCATGTTGGCATACAACCAGGCCTGGTTTGTATGTAACATGTATGTATTACCAGAAAAGCCCTGCCGCCCACAACAGTTCATCATCTCAATTTCCAAACATGATAGTTGAGTGATAGGTTCAGATGGAGAACCTTGCCTTCTTGCTGTGATCCTGACAGACAATCACGAAGGAGGCAAACACGAAGTTATAAAATATCTGTATGCCTGATTCTTCTTGTCCAACCAATGGCTACAAGCATAACGTCTGCCTTGTCCAGTATGACGTTCTGAAGGACTTTCTAAATTAATAGTATAGGTAGGAAGGCACAGTGAAAAGTAACCTTCGATGTGATGAAAAGGCACAAAGTGATCGCCACAAGGACAAGTTTGTCTTTGTCTCAATAGCGGTAATCCGTCTCCTTATTGCCACACATTGGAAAGATGCAGACCCCCCTCAATTTCAGGCTTGGCTGGGTCGCTTGCTGGCAATTTACCATCTGGAGGAAGTCCTATACAAGTGCAAAGGCCATAGCGCAAAAAGACGGGGTAGGGCAATCTGGGCCCCTATGAAAAACTGGATTATAAAGCAAAATGTTTTTTAAAAATAAAAAAAAAGATAGGGCGAATTATGACGTATGTTTCTCCTTTGGTTAAAGATCTTTTGAAATGCAATACTACCTATGCATCTACTCATTTCTTCCCTGTTCTTGGCTCTTTTCTTCTTATAATTCCTCTCTCCCCATTCTGATTGATCTGTTGTGTTAATCTATATGAATTTGCTCTTGTGTCACATGATTTTAGCTAAATGTATTTTAGGGTTTATGAAGTGTAAACATATATATATATTTTTTTCTATTGATTTACTCTCTTCAAATAAAAAAAGAAAAAGAAAAAAGAAAAGTAACCTTCGATCCAATATGGAAGGCACCTCAATTGATCCTACACAATGAAACTGCAGAGGACAGAATATTTTACATTTCCTGTTGCATAAGTAACCAAGAGAACTGTTTTGGTCAATTCCTAGTCCTGAATGTAGCGGAGGCACAACACTGCTAAGTTTTCACTTGTGTTGCTGCCTTCAACCCACTCAAAGCATGTGGGTTGTCCTTCTGTGCTCCTGCTAAATGGGTTTCCAACATCACCCTATCTGATCAAAAGAGAGGCAATTCAAATCTAAATCTCCTACATGCTTATGGGAAACACTGCCATAGTATTATCTATGCAATGCTGGTAACCTTTTGTTGTATTCCGCTTTAGGTGTCCGTATATAGGTTTTCCTGAAACATGTCCTTATATAGGCACAATTCGCATTGCCCTTATATAGGCATAGAATCCCAGTCCTTATTTAGGCATTAGCCGTGCACTCGAAATACAGGCATGGTCACCGACATCCGTCCACCCTAACGTCACAACGAGTTCTTAGAAACCAGACCCTTAAGCTCTTGGGAGTTCCCCTAGCACAGGATTATTGATTTCTCCAAGAACTCATCTATTATGCATGAACCGCTATACCTTAAGGGTTCATTCCTGACGTCTTCCTCTGTCCGACTTCACGTCAATGCTAACATTCCAAGACACCTACCAGGTATAAATATACCTTCCCTTGCCCAAGCAAGTTGGAGGAGACCTCCACTTTAGAGGAGCCCGTATCCCGGCCTGACGCACTAGAAGACGCTGTCATCCCTGCTCGCAGAGAATCCAGCTTCCAGTGTTCTGACTCCCTTCGCGGGGTGTTAGAGTTCCAGATCCCGAAAGAGATTCCCACCTCTCTCATTCTCAAGGTATGGAGGTGACTAGAACCTAGAGGGACTCTTGGCATACCAGACTCTTAGTATATCATACTATAGAATACTTCACCTACTTCTTACCTTGCACCACACTTAGGTTAGGTACACTGGGGTAGAACTAGCTTAGAGAAGCATCTTAGGAGTACTCGCATTTTTAGCTCATGTTATTTATGTACGTGAATATATGCTAAAAGATAATGCTAGCACAGTATTATTTATTTCTACTGCTTACGCTCGACATTATATATCTTGCATACTGTCTTGTGATCATAACAGCTCATATCTCTTACACGAGAAACAAGACTGTTCAATAAATCCTTTTATTGAAACGCCCGTCTTTTCTTTCTGTGCAACTCTGAGGAAACTAAGCATGCACGATTAGCTTAGTGAAACTGTTATCTATTGTTTCCACGATTCTGAGAGTGTTCCGATTCTAAAGGGAAACAAAGTTGTCATGTTTATGTGGTTGCCAGAAACTACTCCCTTCTTGTTTTCAAGGAGTTTCTAGTGGTCTCTGAGCTAGCTGGCACAAAGTAATTAAGTTTAATATACTCGATAGCGACATACTGACCTCAGTCTTATGTCAAACCTATAGGGTATATTATTCCAATGCGCAGAGCCTATTAGGGAAATAGGAACTACACTACATGGCGCCCAACCGTTTGGTAAGGCAGTAATTTAACGCTAGATACTGAGTAACTCAGTCGTGCTTTTCTCATACTCCATAAGACGTCTGGAGTGGGTAGGGTTAAATATACGCCAAAGCTAAATAGGACAAAAAAACCCTATATATTAGCTGTTTGGTTTGTTCAACGTTGAAGGATACAGTGTTCCAAAATATTGTGCACCTTATCTTTTGTTTCCTTGAAACTTGTTCTACATTTTTCAAAAAACAAATGTCCATACACGGGGACGATGACACCGGGAGCGGTGTAGCTGCGGCTCAACCAGTCGTAACAGCTTTTAACTTTACCGGTTTAAATGAAACCGAGGAGGGCGTTATAGACATCGCTACAAACTTAAGAAGAGCCATCACTCTAAAACGTATAAAACACGGCCTACCACCAAGAGGGGGTAGAGCAGTTTTCGTGATAGAGGCACACGAATCCTTTCAGACAGAGGTATTCTATTCATGGATAGTATTCCCAGAATCAAATCCAGTAACAAGAGTGTTTCACTTCTACAAAGAAGATGAACCACCAGAGGAATATATTCCTTTCTAGGATATTGAAATTCCACTAACATACCAGGAGCATCAGCTCTGGTTTAAAGGCGCCCTAAAACATCACAAAAACATTACCAGGCTCGGTCCACTAGGTAGACCAGGAGCAACATGGCCGATTCTAGCTGGCTACACACCTCATCCTGACATTGAAGAGATGTCAGACGAGGAATTACTTACTCAACTTACAGAGTTAATACAAATTTACAGACAATTAGTCCAATATGTCATGCGGACTTTCACAGTCCAACCACCATTGACCATTCCAAATCAAACCCCTCAACAGGGGAATACACTAAAAATTACACCACAGACTTTATACGCAGTCATGGGTAAAATGCCCACAAAACGTGAGCAAATTCCATTCTGGATAGCTCAAAAAATTACTCAAATCGAAGCAGTATTTCCTAATACTAGCCCTTATGAGAAACACAGAATCCTAACAATCTGTTTACCAATGGGGATCACACCACAACTGGAAGGGGCGCAGTCTTTGCTGCCATCTATACTAAAACACATGGTGTTCCATCAATTGCAGTAATACCAGATGTCCTGAAACAAATTCAAAACGAATACGGAGCAGAGCCTGCTCTGAATTTAGGTATGAAATTACTGAAAAACTTCGACCAGGTCTCAACAATAATATTATCTAATATTAAACGGGAGGCAGCATCAGTGGCGATCCGCCAACGATTAAGGGAATTTGATGTTACAGAACATCAAACAGAACTACCAAGAATAATAGAACAATCTTATGCAGAATTAGGCAGAGATAGTTTGGGTGGAAAACCATTGAAGCCAAAACTATCTGAAAGTCCTGAGAAGGACTCTATTAAACAAACTCCTACATCTTCTAAACAGAAGTGGGATACAAATAAACAAAACTCAAACGAGAAACGTCCTCAATCCCGAGGTAGGTCTCCTCAAAAGGAGCCCTCTGAAAGGAGGTATAACCTCAGGAATAGGGATAATTTAAGAAAACCTGACAGGTATCAAGATACTGATACACGTTCCTCTCGTACCTTTCAGATATCGTCACAGACATCGGAAAGAAGAGGACGGTCAGAACATAGAGAAGAACGTGTGAAATCCAAAGACGACACACCCGTTGAGAAAAATAAATCAAAACCTCAATTCTCAAAAAAGAAGGTAGCAGGTCTGAAGATCAGACATGCCGAGGATACTGAGAACACAGCTCAAGAACGGAGAATGGGCTCAGACAATGCTGTACAGTGCAGCAGAAGTCACAATAGCTCGCCAGAACCTGAAGGAACTTCTGGAGATAGTGGACTTGAATGAGTACATCACAGTAGAGACTGTAGACACCAGGGTTAGTACTCCACAAAAGTTATATGAAATAACACTCCGAATGGAGGGAGACATACCAAGAAAAGTGAAAGTACTCTTTTGGGAAAAACTTTCAAGGGGTTATGATATACTTCTAGCAGAAAAAGACTGGCCACCACAATTTGTCAGGGAGTGCCCACATGGCGAGGACATTATTATGCCGGCCTTCTCCAACCATATTCCAATTCACCTAAAATATAATTATGCCAGGAAATGGGCAGTTGCCCAGGCCCCAGCATTATATAAAAATCATGTAGGATGGGATGAGGACTCACATCACCACAAAATACATCTAAAAAATGAACCTACTGCACAAAGGCAGTACCCAATAAAGCAAGAAGCTAAAAAACAGGTCAGGGAGATCTTAGATCAACTTGAATACCAAGGGGTGATTGAAACATGCACCTCCTCAATGAACAATCCTTTGTTTCCTGTCGCCAAACCAGACAATACACATCGTCTAGTTTTGGATTACAGACACTTAAACACTTGTTCTAAAACATTTGAAGTGCAAAATGTACATAGTACAGCATTAATGAATAACATTGTGCGTAAAAAATATAAAACCACATTGGACATTTCAAATGGTTTCTTTTGTCAAAACATAGCACCTGCAAGCAGGTACTTAACAGCTTTCTCAATAATGGGGACCCAGCGTCAATTTTGTAGGCTCCCACAAGGGTTCAAAAATAGCCCGGGGTTATTCTCAGCGAGAGTAACAGAGTTACTACAAATTTATGATAATGAGGCATTGTCATATGTCGATGACATCTATCTGACAGACGATGACCTAGATAGGCACTTGAACAGGGTGAGTACCATTATATTGGGCTTCGCCTCTGAGGGCTATAAATTCAACTTTAAAAAATCCAGAATTGCCCATCTCAATGTCCTTTTCCTAGGATATGAGCTTTCAAGTGAAGGCAAGAGCCTGGCAGCTAACTTTTTAGAAAAGTGTGCGCTGCTCCAACCTCCAAAAACGCTGAAAAATGTACAATCCATCTTGGGTTTCCTAAATTTTGGAAGAACTTACATTCTAAATTACGCAGAAAGGGTTAAACCTCTCTACGAATTAATTAAACCTGATTTTTCAACAAAACATTGGACACAGGAACACACAGAAATCCTGCGTTCACTCCAAGCTAACATGTTAGCAACAAATCACTTACAAACACGCGTAAATCAACGCAATTTGGTGATCCGAATAATTTCGGGTCAATGCGGATTCACCTATTTAACATTTAATGAGGGTGAAAAAGTACCAATAGCATACAAATCACATTTGTATACACAAGCAGAAATGCGCTTCACTTCAACAGAAAAAATACTGACAGCAGTTCAAACTGCTGTAGCAAAAGATAGAGCTCTAGTTCAAGGAAAAAGCATTATTGTCGTAACCCCAGTACCAGCCTTAGAGGCGGTTACAAAAGCGAGCATTCCAAATGCAAAAGCTTTACATCCTAGATGGATACAATGGGTTAATTCTCTTGCTGCAACAGATGTTGAATATGTTTTTGATCCTGATTTAAAAACACAAGCGTTCCTGCAATATGAACATGAATGTCCTCTGCCCACTGAAATTTTGCCTCTCGATCAGTACGAATTTATAATTTACACTGACGGATCAGCACAACCCGCTACAGCTAGTAAGCAAGCTTACAGTGCAGCGTGCGCAATCGTTAAAGGTTGCATGCAAGATGGTAACTTCAGACCAATGGTCACTAAAACTCAATCTCTAGGAGATTGTACAGCTCAGCGAGCTGAACTACAAGCATTCAAAATGGCACTTGAAAGTACAGATCGCGAATTCCCCACACTTATAGTGTGCGATTCTTTTTACTGTGTTCAGTCGTATAATGAATATATACAAAATTGGCTTGAAAATGGGTTCAAAGATGCAAAAGGTGGCACAATAAAGCATAAAACGCTTTGGGAACAAGTAGTTCGGTTAAAAAACGAACTACCAAAAGCTCACGTGATACACACGCTGAGTCATCAACGTGATGGCGTTCACGTTGCAGGGAATTCATTGGCTGACGAAGTCGCAAAGGGGGCTGTTCGGACAGCTTCTGTAGCTGCGATCACTCGTTCAAAAACGAGAATAGACAGTGAGATATTGTTGGCTGTCAATGCTTCAAGCAAAGGCAGTGGTGCAGCGTTACCTAAAAACTTTCCACTCAAGTACTCTTATGTAATTGATGCGAACAACGTTCCTTTTGCTCGAATCCCTGGAGTGGGGGATAGGGTAATTCGAAACATGGAACGTAGAGCAGCTTTGATTTATGAAGCACATCTGGGGGAGGGTCTGTCACATCAAGGAATCTCAAACAATATTGACGTTAAAAGAGATGTACTGGTGGCCTGGAATGAATACACAGATTCACATCTTCATTGATGACTGCATAGACTGCAATAAACAGCGTGATGCAGAACGCCATCAGACACCATGCTACAAAGTAGCCTGCCCAGTACAGACACCATTGTTAGACAGCATTAGACTATCTACGCGCAGGCGTCTTTATGGACAAATGCAATCCCACAAATACTAAGTCAAGTTCCTATGGATATGGCCTCAGCGCTCGGCTGACGCTCGAACTGTTATAAAAGATTTACGAGTCTTTATCGGCACATACGCAATAGGCACACTACATTCTGACCGGGGCCCTTACAAAGAAGCCATGGCCAGTTTGGGCGTTGCATTGCGGTACTCCTCTCCGTTTCATCCTGAGGGAAATTCTGTTGTGTAAAGGAAAAACCGGGACATAAAGCAGTCTATAACAGCTAGAGTATTAGGTTCGGGTGATGGGAGGGTCAAACATCTTTATGGGGTCCAACGCTCATTAAATAATTTGCCAAGAAGTTCTCTAGGGGGGGTCACTCCATATGAGGTCCTATTTGGGACAAGAATGTGGGTTCCTGATCTCGAATGTAAAGGCACAGTGGGGGAAAATAAACCCTTTGATATCAAAGATCGTTTGGCTGTTTTACAGGATCTAAATGAACTAAGATCGAAACAAAGCAACGTGTTCCTGAAGCCAACCACCACTGGGGAAAAACCGGCAGTCCCAGCAAGGCCTGTCTGGATCCCAAAAGTTGGGGATCTAGTCAGAGAGAAGATTGCGGACAAGAAGGAATTTGGACCTTCTTACAGACAACCAGCACCTGTCCTAGCCATTCACGGAACAAGAACAGTACTTCTGCCGCCCCTTGCTGGAAAAAAGGAGAAAAGATTTGTGTCAATCGACCTCATCAAACCAAAGTATGTGGCCAATACTAAATAGTAGGCCTCGTGGACTCCGACCTAGTAGCAGACACACTCCTCTCGCTACTATCCAAGAGGTTCAGACTGAAAGACTGATAACCATCGAGAATTCAGCAGTAACAAATGAAGGACTAAGCAACAATGCTATGGAACTCATCCCTCTTGAAACTCAAGTAACAGTTCGTCCAAATACACCTGTTTACACCAATGTAACAAGTGATCAACTGGTTCCAGCGATTTCAACAAATCCTGATGCAATTCCAACAATTGACAGAACTGCTTCTGGCTATTTCATTAACTTTGATACGTTTTCTGAGGATCCGAGTGAACCTGAAACGACGCCAGCATCAAAAACTTTCAAACAGCAAGTACAAGACTTTTTTCATTTTCTGAAAAAGACTTATCTGGTTTCACCATAGATTGAACTGTGGATTATTTCTGGAATATTTTTCTTTCCTTTGGCTAGCTTTGGTTAGGAGTATCAGCGTGCTTATAAATGGCAGATACATCCGTTTGGACATTGAAAGTAAAAATGTGAACTTACTTTTGAAACCACACAAATCATCCCATCGTGAAGCAAGAGACTTGTCAGCAGTAAACATCACAGCTGTTCCTATACAGGATGGTATAGTGTGGGACAAAACCGATTTCGATATCTTCGGCACTACGAAACTTTTGAACATTCCACATTTATTTAAAATTTCACTAAGTGATTTTATTACCTCCAGTACTTATTCTGATGATTGGGACTTTGAGACTGTTAATGATATGATGTCTGATCTAGAAAGGTCTGCTGCGTTCTCTAACAATGAATACTTAGAGGGTTCATCAGACTATGAACAGCTTTATTGTTATAACCACTATGGTCATCATTTCTTGCATAAATCTGCAACACCTAGAAATGTGTTTATCTTTAACCAATGGGAACATTGTCCTACACCACCAAAAGGTAGTTCAAAAACGTTTGCTAAAAAGTTTCCCTATTTTTCAGGGTACAATACATCTGATCCAGAAACATTTTACTATAAAAATGTAAACAAAACAGGACAGAAAATTATGTGAACTAATACAAAACATATTTACTCTGCAGCATTTATTACCCAATTGTCTAGACATGAATTTGAATTTTGGAAAGACAAAATAGACACAAAATCTGTCTGGGGTTCTAAAGATTGGCAAGTACAGGGGATAGAAGCTTTGTTTAGAGCATGTATCATCCCTCAGCAAATAATGTTTTTGAATGACACTGTGCAACAAACGTCTTGCCTTGGTTTAGCCAAGATCAAAGACATGAAAACACCTTCTGTACCAACACCTGCAAGTAATAACACTACACAGGCAGCGGTTACAGTTGACACAATACTACAAACCAACAGAACAGATCCTGATTGGAACAAATGGTTACTCTGGCCCACAGACACAAACATCTGTCAAGAAAGATTCCTGAATAAAACACAGGGCTTTACTATCCATAGGCCAGACCCACGATACGTTCAAAGACAACATCCGGGGGTAGTAACAACATACAGTGTAGGAAAATTGTGCCTCGACTGGCTACAAAAATCTACACTTGAGGATGTGAAACAACACTTATCTTTACTTAAAGAAGACGCAGACCTTCGGGAATTCTTGCTAGGACCAAGAAAACCACTTCAAAAACGTTTCATATATGCCGGCATCTATGCTGCTTATAATGAAGTATGGAAGGTTTCACAGGCAGAGGCCGCAGAAAGAATACGTGAACTTGATCGTATTAACTTAGAGAAAACTCTCTCTGTGGTCGACAATGGGTTAACAACGGGTTAACAACTTTGTCATCCAGAATTTATTCATTGGACAACATTGTATCCTCTGCTATTGACATACTGGAACAAGATTTAGCCATGTTACAACAAGGCCAATCTCAGTTACGTTCTATTATGTTATTAAGCTGGACGCTGCAATATTTGCGTGCGGGCTATGTGCCTTGGCGTTTTATCAACACGTCGTCTCTGTTTGCAGAATACAATCTAACTGATAAACAGATCGAACTGGCACAAAGGGGAGCAAAGTATACAGTGCTGAGCATTGAAAAACTGGAAAAATTACCATTTACGGTGGCAGAAAAACCAGCTACAGAATGGCTTATTCATGGCAAAATCACTCTGCCTGTCACTACTTTTCAGTTTCAGTATTGTCTCAAACAAATGCAAGCAGGCAAATATGAAAGGTTGGGTAAAGAATACATTAAGACATCCTGGGATTTACCTTACGACTACAGATGTTGGAGTGGGGATCGTGAAGTGTTTCTTAGCGGTATACACTGTGAAAATGCACTAAGCGGTTCTCTCATATGTCAGGACATTTCTTTACACAGGGCCTGTAATGGTTCTGTGGCAAACTTGTCCTGTCACCTGCAAGGTACACCAGCTGCTGTGATTAATCCAACGTTTGGCCAACTTTCTAATGGGAGTTACCTCATGTTGAATGATCAGAGTTGCTGTGGCATGTTGCCAGGAATCCCATATCTGGTAACGGTCGACTCCAGGGTTACTTGCTGTATGCAAGTATTGTTCCCCCCAATAGAGACAGTCAGGGAGTCGCCACTATGGCCTTCATTGAATGTTCCTTTTATACGTTTTGATACTTTAAGCAGAATGAAAGCCATGCTTTTGCAACAGACCGTGCCTTTGACCTCGGCCAAAGAAATCTATTATTTACAAATTGCAAGGACTTCGGCTGAGATACAGGCTTTAATTCGTACAAACTGCCCTATACATTTCGCAGAAATGATGGGACGTATCTTTAACATGTCTGATACGAGCGGGATTGTACATGTATTTAAGACCATCTGTTCAGGACTGTTAACACCTTTTCAGGCAGTCCTCGGAATCATCCCAAACTTCGCACATTCGGTGTTTGGTGGTGTGCCATTAATTCTAGCACTTGTTGCAGGAATCCTGTTTCTATTCCTACTACTTCGCTATGGCAAGCCTATTCACCGGCATCACTCCGAGCGATGTGGAGAAAGCTCTCCTAGAACGGAAGTGCCGTGAGCGCATAGTGCAACTTTTTGGCATACCTCGTCTACGGGAACTTAATACAACATGGTTTCTGTCGTTCAGACCAATCTGACAAGATTGCTTCTTACTTGTTCTACCCTACCTGTTTTGCGGTGAAGAATGCGTGCTAGACACCTGTCTAACACTCCCATCAGTCATGCCAACGGATATCGATACTCTGCTGGACCCGATAACGGCCCATGCTCTGTGTTGTCCCCAGAGGCTACCAATCCTGATGACGGCATTCATTGAGATCTCACAGACGCTTCCTGCTGCTGCTGAGGTACGAGATGGATCAACAGGCACACAGGTAATAACGGACGCGAACATTGCTGCGGCATCCTATGCTGAAGGCGATGTTTCTCATCTCTGTGCAGTTAACCTTCTGAACGAGGTGTTCCAAATGTCACCAACATCGGTAGACGATATTTTGTCTATAGAAATAGATGATTTCATGTTTACACCAGACCCATACACTGACTTTGATTCGGCTCTCAGTGTACCAGGGACGCAATGAAATCTGGCCTCCATATTTTCAAAACAGAACAAAACTTGGAACTCTTCCTAAAATTGAACTTTTTCTTTTTCTCTATTTTTTGAAAATACATGGCAAAACAATCTGCTTACAGTAGAACTATTCTTATAAAACGGACTTCTTTGAATACTTCCAGGGACACATGGTCACCTTATCTGTCTCAAATTTCATTTAATACCATGATATGCAATGGATTTGATTTTTGAAAACTTGTCAACCATTTCATCATATGTATATATTTCTGTTTATTCATTCATGTTGCATTTATTTCAAATATATGCTTAGAATGAAAAAATGCTTTAAAATGTACAGTACCGATTGCATTCAACAGTTTACTTTTAAACTTCTTTTAATATGCTTTTAGAAATGTTTTTAGCAACATGTGGTACTCAGTTTAATGTTTAGCATTTAATGTTTAGCATTTAGTATTATCGTTCATTCGAAAGTGGAGTGGGTGTTGTATTCCGCATTAGGTGTCCGTATATAGGTTTTCCTGAAACATGTCCTTATATAGGCACAATTCGCATTGCCCTTATATAGGCATAGTATCCCAGTCCTAATTTAGGCATTAGCCGTGCACTCCAAATACAGGCATGGTCACCGACATCCGTCCACCCTAACGTCACAACGAGCTCTTAGAAACCAGACCCTTAAGCTCTTGGGAGTTCCCCTAGCACAGGATTATTGATTTCTCCAAGAACTCATCTATTATGCATGAACCGCTATACCTTAAGGGTTCATTCCCGACGTCTTCCTCTGTCCGACTTCACGTCAATGCTAACATTCCAAGACACCTACCAGGTATACATATACCTTCCCTTGCCCAAGCAAGTTGGAGGAGACCTCGACTTTAGAGGAGCCCGTATCCCGGCCTGACGCACTGAGAAGACGCTGTCATCCCTGCTCACAGAGAATCCAGCTTCTAGTGTTCTGACTCCCTTCGCGGGGTGTTAAGAGTTCCAGATCCCGAAAGAGATTCCCACCTCTCTCATTCTCAAGGTATGGAGCTGACTAGAACCTAGAGGGACTCTTGGCATGCCAGACTCTTAGTATATCATACTATAGAATACTTCACCTACTTCTTACCTTGCACCACACTTAGGTTAGGTACACTCGGGTAGAACTAGCTTAGAGAAGCATCTTATGAGTACTCGCATTTTTAGCTCATGTTATTTATGTACGTGAATATATGCTAAAAGATAATGCTAGCGCAGTATTATTTATTTCTACTGCTTACGCTCGACATTATATATCTTGCGTCTTGTGATCATAACAGCTCATATCTCTTACACGAGAAACAAGACTGTTCAATAAATCCTTTTATTGAAACGCCCATCTTTTCTTTCTGTGTAACTCTGAGGAAACTAAGCATGCACGATTAGCTGAGTGAAACTGTTATCTATTGTTTCCACGATTCTGAGAGTGTTCCGATTCTAAAGGGAAACAAAGTTGTCATGTTTATGCGGTTGCCAGAAACTACTCCCTTCTTGTTTTCAAGGAGTTTCTAGTGGCCTCTGAGCTAGCTGGCACAAAGTAATTAAGTTTAATATACTCGATAGGGACATACTGACCTCAGTCCTATGTCAAACCTATAGGGTATATTATTCCAATGCGCAGAGCCTATTAGGGAAATAGGAACTACACTACACTTTAGGTAAGCAGGTGCTAGCTCGGTGAGGTCAGACATTTTGCATATAGGTGTGGGCCTGAGCTGGCTTGGTTGGAGGTCACTGTCACTGGCTACTCCTCTGCTGATTGTTGCGCTGCTGTGGAAGACAGCTGATCTGACTGTTACGGAAGCGTCACGAAGCGACCCGGATGCACTGCAGCCAGAGCCCGCGGAACCAGACCGCCGCTCAGGGAGCTGCTCCTGCTCCACCCAGCCCCGGGAAGCTCCAGGAGCCCAAACATACCACCATACAGCTCTGCCCCGCTATGGGAGCTCCAGAGAGCCTGACTGCCTTTTGCTGCCCTTCGCCTGTTCAAAAGAGCAATCCCCGCTACACATCGCAGACAACAGATAGACAGTGGTTAATGGACAGTGACCATGGATAAACAGATCCCAGAGGCCTCGGCCTGACCGTTTTCTCCAGCCTCGGCCCCACAAAGTGCCTCAGCTTGTCTAGCTGAGTCCAGCGTTGGTGTGCTCATGCCTCCATGTCACTGTCTCGAACCCCTGTGGTGAGTGTAGGGGCGGCATTAGCGCTGCAACCTTACCCACTTACCTCCAACAGATCGCATAAAGGGCCCTGTTACTGGACATCTGGATGTCTGGACTCCTGGGGAGCAGCCTAGGGGAGCAACAATTCCGCCCAGCTGCCGGACAACACAGCAGCTGCTACACTGCGACCCAGTCATCCAGTTGCCAAGGACCTAAAGACTGGGCCCAGGGCTGGGCCCATAAGGTGAGAGCTGTGCGCACCAGCAGGAGGCTCAAAGGAATTGGGGCAGGGGGCCAACGGGTCTGTGACTCTCTAGCCTGCTAGGCTTTTGCTCCCCCCACATTAGTAACTCTTTGCCTGCCTCCGAGCAGCCTCCCCATCAGCTACTAAGAATCTTCAGCCACAGTAGCGTGCCCGTGCCCTACCTATCCACCTGCACCATGCCCCACAGGACAAGGCAGGTATAGTAAGGCGGCGCCATCGTTTCAGCCACATTCCGCCAGCCCAGCCAACTCGGCTCGACCTACTCCAAGCAAGCTAGGACACATGCAAAGCCCAGGGGTCATGCTCAAAAGAAAAATATTACCTCGGAGGAAGGGCGCCACTCTTCGAGCAGACTTATCTCCAGCTCTACCAGCTGCCAGGCCCTCGGGGCACGAACCCACAGTCCTCCCCTCTACCACGCCAGGAGATCAAGGAGCCCAATCATCACAGGGGTTAATCAGCAAATATTTCAGCAAGGCTCCACCTCATGCATGCCCGTTTTCACCCCCTCTGCCCCAATCAAACTTATCGGCCCCAGACAAATCAACGAGCTCCACAAACAGACCTCCAGCCAGGTCATCACCCAACATGCCTTGCTCCTTCCCAAACCAAAAACCGCTTCATCCCACCCCAGACAAACTAACATTGACCCAGAACAATGCACCCGTAGACCTAGACACAAAGGGAGGCAATCATTATCCCTGCTCGAGGGGGTCCTAGGACACTGAAGTCTCGGCAAGTATCCTAAGCACACGCATGTTAACATCAACAATAGCCCAGGTGCACACACAATCAGCCCCTTCACTTTGCTAAGATCCCAGGAGTCATTGAAAGGCCCCCCATCTGTACAGCAACACACCAGAATCAATCCACATCCAGACGCCCACAAGGAGAACCCAAAAATTGTCATTTGCAAAGCAGCCAGACGGGCTGTGTGAGGAGGTTAAGATCTGCAAGACTTCTATCTGTGGCCAGGACAGGGGAACAAGGCCTGCTACACTCCCTGATGGGTGAGGGGACATCACCCAGGGAATAAAGACCTCCTGCCCTGAAGCCTGAAGCACCAGCACCTGCTTGCCAAGACCAGCGTGCCCTGTGAGGCAGAGGAGAGTGCTGGAAGGAGCATGGTCCAGTGCAAGGAAGCGGCTGCTACACTGGTCTTTGCCCATGTGAAGGACAGAGTCAGCGACCTGCGTATGCAAGAGGAGGGCCACCATTAATTGATCTCTGTGTCGCACTGCACTGAGCGGGCTGGAGCCCATACGTATGATTTGATATGAATTAGATGTGTAAAGCACATGGCTACTCCCTGGAGTGTCCCAGCACTAAGCCATTTAGTTACTTGTCGCAAGCAAACTGTGTAATTACTCTAAAACAGCCAGGTCTTTAGCTTTTCTCGAACACAGATAAATTAGCCACTGAGCATATTTCAAGAGGGAGCTTATTCCAAGCCACTGGATCGAGGTAGGAGAAAGTCCAACTTCCAGTTCTCATTCGGCGGATCTTAGGAATCCTCGCCAGCAGGCTGTTGGCTGACCACAGGTTTCTGGAAGGGGTATACTGTTTAATTATTTCCGTAAGATAGCCAGCCCCTGCAAAGTGCAGTGCTTTATGGACCAGGACTAGCGTTTTGAAAATAATTACTGATTTAATATGTGGATGAAAGGAGAGAGCATTATCAAATTTGACGCCCAAGTTTTTAACTATTCCCTCTTGAGGGCCTCGGGGTGGGGGGTCTTTTGGCCACAGGGTCTGCCATGAATCTGGTGCATTAGAGCCAAAGAATATTTCGGTCTTATCTGCGTTGCATTTAAGTTCGTGGGTGGTCATCCAATGAAACACAGATGAAAGGCATTTTTTGATGGTGTCTCCCTCAATCTCCTTACTCTTTCCACAAGTAAACAGCAGCTGAATGTCGTCGGCATATGAGATCACCTTAGACCCTAAACATTCTGTTAGCTGGGCTAAGGGAGTGAGATACACATTAAATAACGTGGGGTAAGGGCTGAGCTCTGTGGCACTCCCACAGTCAGCTCATGTATTGTTGGAGGAAAAGGAGGCACCCATACTTCCTGACTTTTATCCTTCAAAAAGGAGGCTAGCCATTTTAGGGCTAGTCCACCTATCCTGATGGATTGGAGGAAGGCTAGCAACCTCAAGTGAGGGGTCGTATCGAATATTTTGAAGGGCCTTCGGGCCCTCGTCTAGGGCACCTCTAATGTGCTCCATGACTTCCATCAATGCCATCTCTATACTAAAATGTGATCTAGAGCTGGACTAGCTAGGATGAAACAAGTCATCGATTTCAAGGTACTGAGAGAACTGCTGGTTTACGAATTTCCCCAGTACCTTAGACAGAACCGGCAGTAGAGATATTGGCCTATAGTTTAGTTACTCGTTAGGGTTCGCCGAAGTTTTTTAAGCAGAGGGAAAATATTTGCTTGCTTCCATTGCACAAGAACTATTCCCGCAGACAGCAGCATTAAGCACCTGATTTACCATAGGATTTATGATCCGGGCCCCTAATGCAAGCAGGTTCGGAGTACAAGAGTCAGATGGAGAACCTGATTTGAGGCTTTGAATGGCAGCCAGCGATCCCTTCGAAGGGATAGGCTGGAAGTGCGATAAATAGAGTGGCTGTCAACCAAGACGTTATTCTGAAGCTAACTACCTGCGACAGACTCTCCATCACCTGAGTGTCTGAGATCAGGCTCGCTTGAATGGTTCTGATTTTATTTTGAATGTATGAGGCCAGCTAGTCACACCATTCCGCAGACGACTGATGGACTCTGGTGCAGGCGTCCTGGGACGTGAAGGTTTTATCAATTTAAAGATTTCTTTTACCTTATTGCCTGCCTTTTCAAGCCTCACCTCAAAATAGGCTTTCTTGGCTATTTTTACTTCTGTGTGATTTTTTTTAGCGCCGCCTTATAGATGTCTTTATCATTAGTATCATAATTCTTCCGCCATTGCCTCTCTAAGATTTTGCCGTTTCTTCTCAAACCTAAGGCTATCCTTGAATCAAGGGGCAGAAGGCTTAATTTCTGCATGGTATGTGTGAAGAGACCGGTGCAAGCTTGATAGTCTTGTTACAGATCCAGCCGTCAAGCTAGTTGGCATCTATTTCCATTACACCGGAAAGAGAGAAAAGGCTCTCTTCCAAAGAGAAAATAAAATTAGATGGTTGAAATGTATTAAATGCTCTAGCCACATTTAGAACTTTACCTGACTTGGGTAGTACTCTTGCTAATTTCTGACAGCCTAATTTGAAAAAATAATGATACATCCATGTTAATGGCCATGGCTCGTCTAAGTGTAACTCAATGTTGGAAAAGATTTGGTCATGCACATGACCTGCCAAATGAGTTGGACTGGACACGTGTTGGTTGATCCCTAAAGATGACATAGTGTCTGTCAATGCAGCCACCTCGCTGTCATCTATTTTGTCCATATGGAAATTAAAATCTCCCAATGAAATGAAATGTGTATATCTTACAGCCCCGTGAGAGAAGGCATTGGCCAGAGATCTAAGAAAGGTTCCTGGATGCCCCGGCGGTCCTCAAGTGAGCACCCCAGCTACAAAATGGTGAGACGAGAGGGAAAGGTAGAAGCCCAACCCTTCCGCATCTTTAAGTTTCTCAGTAGGGATAGGAGTACATTCATATACTCTTTATATACCATGGCTTCCCCACCTCCTCTTCCCTTGAAACGGTCTTTTCTAAGAACTGTAGCGCTGAGTCTGTGACCCCATAAGCCAGGAGGGGCCACATGAAAAGACTGCCATCCGGTAAGGGTCGTAGCCTTGTGTGGTAGAAGGCAGCAACCCCATATGCCAGGAGGGGTGGCCGTGTAGGATTTCACCGAACGGGCAGAAGCCTGTGTGTTGTGAGATACTGTGACTTCGTATACCAGAGTGAGTCACTGGGAGAATCACCAACTGCAACCTGATCCGCCCCCTCCCGCAGGTGAAGTGAGGACACTGTGGGAGCACTGGCGCACAATCATTCAAGACAGGAACATCGCAAACAACTCCCCAACAGGAGAGGAACTGAACACTTACTCCGCAGCCTCCGGTTGCCTTGGGAGCACAACCACGAATAAGAGACTCTACACCCTCTGAGTGCGGCCAACTCACCTGAAGTTAGCTGCAGCCGCTGCAAGCGCCCGCGGACAGGGTACTCTCAGGAACACCAGACGCTTCACGCTTGCTGGTGTAAGACTGGTTTTGGGTCTGTCAGCCCCGGGGGAGCATGGTGCTAAGTTAGCACAGTAGCGATGGAACACTATTGACTTTAAATTGGAGTCAAAGTGGACTCTTGAGACTCAGGCTGCTAGTGGAGCACACCCTGGATATTACCAAAAATGATATGGGGAATAACCACTATGGCAAATTTGGGGAGGTAGTGAGACAAGGAATTGCCACAAACACACAAACGCCCTGACCTCATATGGGACTACGTAATTGTTTGTAAATGTCATTTCTCCTTTGTGCTGACAGCAGTAGAAAATAAAATACTTCTCTTTTTTCATAAATGATTTATTGTTGTTGTGCGCATTTTGAGTTGTCAACCGTGTTCACTATCCTTTATCCACACCTCCCTTCCGAGGGAGCCTTGGACTGCACGGACTACCCTTACCCTGATAGTCAAGGGCAGATGGGGTACTTGGCGCAGTTACTCAGAATTTGTAGTAAGTCAGGCCCCAGGATATTAGGAGTAAAAGGCCTCAATCCTGCTTTCCACGTTGCCTTCTGAAAGGGGTTCTGACACTAACGTAAAGCAGCACGTGCAAGTTCAAATTGAACATAAATTCCTTGATATTTTTTACACTTATTCTCTAAAAATCAACGGCGACTGAGGAACTTTCAGGGTGAGGGTCAAATAGTTGTCCCTAATTTCTCCTTTGGGTTTACCAGGTGTTATCCACCACAGACAAAATGGAGGCCAAAGTGCACTTTTCTGCATATCTTGGCACATAAACTGGCAAAAATATCCCTAGGTTTTTATCATAAGTCTTTCCCGAATAAGGTGCATAGAGAGAAGAAATAGGGTCACTCCCATCAACCGCACACAACAACCATGGAAGAGTGGTGATACAATGGTAAACGTTTTTGTACAGTTTCCTAACAACTGATTAAAAACATAGGTTCAGAAACCATTTTAAAAATCTGGGTATGCAAACTGATATGGTAGATTATCAATTTTCAAATGTATATAGCAGTTTTCGTCACTTCTGCAAGTCGAATTCCTTTCATTTTTGCATCCTGCCCCTTCCAAGTAGATTCTTAAGCTTATGTTATGTTTCTGAATATACCTAGATGGGCCAGGATGGGCAAATAACCCCACCTCAGGCCATTGGCAAAAGAGTTATTCTCTGGCTCACATGGTAGGGATACAGCTGACAGTCCCAAGAAGTTGCTGATTCAGACAACAAATGTATCGTTTAGGATACATCCATCTATAGGATGAAGACTACAGGCTCGATTTATTTCCTGGCGGATGGAATATTCTCCCTTGGCCTAATGGAGGGCTTTACGTTCGCCAGACCGCGACTACTACGCCCACCAGATTTATAAATGACAGCCTAGCTTGTGGTCATTTATAAATGTAATTAAAGTAACCGCCGTAACTGCGGTTCCTGTTAAGGCATTTTACTGTTTGCTACACTGCTGCATTGGAAGAATGCAGCAGTGCTGAAGCAAGCAGTATCCTTCTTTTGAATCCGAAACAGGATTTTCTTTTTGAAAAGAAATAAAGTCATGCCCCTCTCACCAAAGGAGGCTTCTCCCATGGTGGAGGGAGCATTATAAATGTTTTACTGTTACTTACATATAGCAAGAAGAACAAAGAAACCCTGGAAGTCAGCGGGGACCAAGGGCGGAGTTGTGCTTTACAGAACAAGGGTCCCACACATATTGGAATGCAGAATAACAATTTCACAATTTTATAATAAAAATTGGAATTAACAAATGTTTTAATATAAAGATAGGTATTTAATGCGAAGATCAATAAAAGGGAATGATAACACGCGAAAAATAAGGTGAGCAACCGTGGCAAGGCAGAGGAAATCAGCCGATTTCCTTACCCAGGCAAGTGACTTTAAAAAGTGACTTTTCAGTTTGTGTAAATATAAATAGACAAAGTCACAGTTGAGGTTACATCTCATACTCCACAGTAGAATATAAATAGCGGTATAGAGTTGAGAATGTATGTGTCGACGACGTTTCAATCCGCAGAGAGTATCGGGATCTCATCAGGACTAATAGAACAGGTGCCTGAGAAGTTGCCAATAGTGCGGCAAGTTATGAAAACCGCGATGCAAGGGCCAATGTGAGATGCTGGCAGTGGGTATCGCCAGGACCATTCAGGAGACAGTTGGTATGCGGGAGTTCGCATGGATCACGGGCATCCAACCTGAGTATAATGGATAAGATCGAGGTCTTGGAAGGGGTGGCAGCTCCCAGCCGGGAGGCTGCAATGTAGGTGGGCGTGCCGGACGGCAGGCCGCTGGTTGCGATAAGGTCACCGCAGCCCCGGAGTCGGGAATTAGAATCGAGCGCCGGCTCGATGGCTGATGCGGGAGGGACAGTGGACGCCGGAGTTCCATTCAGCCTGCCGGCCTTGTCCGCCACTGCACGTTGTATCCCTGATCCCACGGGCGTCCACTGTCCCTCCCGCATCAGCCATCGAGCCGGCGCTCGATTCTAATTCCCGACTCCGGGGCTGCGGTGACCTTATCGCAACCAGCGGCCTGCCGTCCGGCACGCCCACCTACATTGCAGCCACCCGGCTGGGAGCTGCCACCCCTTCCAAGACCTCGATCTTATCCATTATACTCAGGTTGGATGCCCGCGATCCATACGAACTCCCGCATACCAACTGTCTCCTGAATGGTCCTGGCGATACCCACTGCCAGCATCTCACATTGGCCCCTTGCATCGCGGTTTTCATAACTTGGCGCACTATTGGCAACTTCTCAGGCACCTGTTCTATCTATTAGTCCTGATGAGATCTCGATACTCTCTGCGGGATTGAAACGTCGTCGACACATACATTCTCAACTCTATACCGCTATTTATATTCTACTGTGGAGTATGAGATGTAACCTCAACTGTGACTTTTGTCTATTTATATTTACACAAACTGAAAAGTCACTTTTTAAAGTCACTTGCCTGGGGTAAGGAAATCGGCTGATTTCCCTCTGCCTTGCCACGGTTGCTCACCTTTATTTTTTCGCGTGTTATCATTCCCTTGTTTTATTGATCTTCGCATTAAATACCTATCTTTATATTAAAACATTTGTTAATTCCAATTTTTATTATAAAATTGTGAAATTGTTATTCTGCATTCCAATATGTGTGGGACCCTTGTTCTGTAAAGCATTACTGTTACTTACAGCCAGGTTTTACCTGGCGGTAAGAAACGTAAATAATAACTACATGTCTGCCCATCAATTCTGGGAGGGAGGGCTGATATGTAGCCATTTATCTGATGGCCTTTAATCCCTAGGGCCATCGGAGAAGTTTGGTCGTGGCAGAAACAGAGTAGTCTCTGTCGTGGCCAAACTGAAGGTCTGCCCGATTTTAATCGAGCCAGTGGACCTTCATATTGGTGGCATGTATACTCCGTCGCCATTAAGATGGAGTATACATACCGCCAATATATAAATCAGGTCCTATGATGTCAAAAAAGCTACCCCAAAACAGATAATAAAATGCCTTAGTACGAGTCATCACATAACTGCCACTGTAGTAAAGGCTCTCAGGTACCAAACAAATATTATAATAAACACATTGCTCCAAGCGCCACATTAACTATGACTCAAATGTCACCTTTCAATGTATTTTAGAAGTCGGGCCTGTCACCCCACACAAAAGCTTGTCAGATTCTGAAAATAACATTTTTCACTTTTGGTAAATAGCAAATTGTTCCTATTTGCCATTTTCCATAAATACATATATTTTGCTCAATAAGACCTCAAATTTTAATATGAGGGAAATAAACCAAATGGTTAGAACAAAAGCATATCATTATCTCATAGTATAATGCTTCAGGCTAATGTACAGTTCATCCACAGCAAGCTTTCCATTTGCCAGAATGCTAAATATACGTGGAGCACACTAGTGGTAGAAGGTTTGCTGTTGTGTTTTTAGATCTTCCCTAGTAGCGAGGGAGGTCTCCACCAAGGAAGGAGCAGCTTTGATGAAAATTCGACTAATATCCATTTTGGATGGTGTTATTTCCACCACTGATGTGGACCCTAGAAATGTAATCCCAAAATGGGGATACCCTGTCATTGCCCAAATATCATGGCTCCCTAATTTAACTGGGGTTCCATAGTGGTCTTTCATACGCAAATTCCACAAAATATGGTGACAGACCTGACACTTGAGAAGGGTCTGCATTACCACCACCATTTTTGAGAGGTAAAGTTACACCATAGTAGGCCAATGACAGATATAGAGGCGTCTTCACTTTAGATCAGCACCTGACTAGATTTTTGTTATTTGTTACATGTGTTACAAATAAAAAAAGATGATTAAAAAATGCAAAGGCTTCTTTGCCAGCGGGATTTCTGCAGTGTAAGTACGCATTAACAGGACTGTTCACCTGCCAAGGTTACGGTGCTCTTTGGAAACACCGAAGACCTCGAATGCACTGCCCTTTTACCTATGGTATGTTGTTTCCTTCCTTTGTTTTCTCTCTTTTTTTATTTTTGGAATGTATTTATTGATTTTTTTGATTCATATACATAGAATGCACCATATCATCGCAGAATGGTTCAACCAGTGTCAGTGGTGGATAGAGTCGCACAAAAGCCCATAGTAATGAAAATCTGGGAGTGTAGCCATTGAGGAAGGGCAAAGATGGCATTTCAATAGGATATCCAGGGAAGGAGAATGTTATAACATACAATAAGTGCAAAAGTTACCCATACAATATCAGAGCACTGTGTGTGGGTGCTGTGATCAATCGAGTTGTTAAAGACGTAATGAAACAACAAGAACAATACAAAACCAAGTTTCTCCATATCCAACATAGTGAGTGGCATAATACAAACAACCATAATGCGAGTATAAAAGTGTATAGGAGCTAGTGGTCTAGTCAAGAAGAGAGGGGAGAAGTGGGGGGAGGTCCTCTTCAAAGGTGTGTGGTGGAGCAGACGTGAATATGACATCCGTAAGGGTCCTGTGGGGAGGAGCTGGTAGATTGGGTTGCAGAGGGAGTAAGATGTGTCTCATCAGCATGTGAGGTCTTGGAAACTTCAGTTGTCGAAAGTAAATAATCGAGGTTCCCATATATCCTTTGGCCTAGACGTTGGGGGCTGGAGGGAAGCGAACAGTTTGCTGTTGGTAGCACACCTAGGTCATGCTGTTTAGCCAGTGTGTGACCATGGATGGGTGTTTCCCACCCCAATGTAAAGCAATCTCACGTTTGGCCAACAGTAAGGCCATTGCGGTAAACCATCTGATGCTTTTCGGGAGATCCTGCACATAGCCTAGCAGGCAAAGGAGCGAATTGGAGTCAAGATGAATGTCCATCATCGGGGCTAAGCAGGAGAAAACCTCACCCCAGTTATCTGTAATGTGCTTACAAGACCACCACATGTGTATGGAGTCTGCACCTGTGATATGACACTTGGGGCATTCGGCGGATTGTGTGTGGTCGTATCTATGTTGATCACTTAAAACTTAAAGTAGATACGTTTGTGACAGTGATTAGGTGAGAGCTATCGGGTCTGCGAACAACAGGCAGTCAATATCTTATCCATTAGTGGATGACCTAAATCTCCTTCCCCGTGGGCCCCGAGTTTTGCATCTTGCACAGGTAGTAGAGCTAAACTAGCCTGGTATAGCCTCGAGACCAGTCGCCCCCCCGTCGGTATCATTGATTACTAAGGTCAAAGGAAGGAATTTGTCTGGGGCTAATGGGTATGTTGGTATGGTGGATCTTAGCGCACTATGTACGTGGTATATTATAAAGCAGCCCATGACGTTAGCTGTAGTGAAATGGGTATCTTTAGAGTAGATTAGAGCATGTCCATCTGGGAAGAGGTCCCCAAACGTGTGGAGGCCATATCTTGTCATAGTGCTTTTGACTAGGGTTTCGCATGTGATGGGAAACCAGGGATTTTCTGATAGTGTTAAAGCGGGCGAATAGAGCACCAGGCTACCTAGGGTAAGCTGAAGTTTCTGCCATGCCCAACACGTGGTGGATATGGTTTGAATGTCTCTGGGATCGAGGGGGATTCCCCGGGGAGGTAAAGAAGTTGGAGTGGCCTGATCTACCTCGGGTTTGGCATAAGGAAGCCTGGCATCCGGGTGATACCAATGGCAGGCATACGGACACAGGGCAGCCTAATAATGCAAGTATAGGTGAGGTACACCAAACCTGTCTCTCTCATATGGGAGTATTAAAGTGTACCTACTGACACACAGGCGTTTCCCAGCCTAAACAAGTCTTAACAGCAAGGGGTCATAATGTGGCAAAGAAGGAATTGGTGAGTGGGATAGAAATATTTAGAAAAAGATAAAGAAACCAGAGAAGAACCACCATTTTTATAATTGTGATTCGTCCGGCCACGGACAGTGGCAGTCCAATCCAGTGGTCTATTTGTGTGGATAGTGGATTAATAGCAGCGCCATAAATTAACTGCACCACTTTTTCCTTATCTTGGTGTAGAAAAATGCCCCAGTACTTAACAGGGCTGTTGCACCAAGTCCGTTGGAATGTGCATTGTATAGGCATAGTGACGGAAGTGAGGGGAAAGACTTTGCTTTTAGATCAATTCATCTGGAGACCAGAGTAGACCATAAACCGGATTACCTCCTGAAAAATTGGGAGCAAGTTATCATCCGGGTGCGCCTTAAACAAAAGAACAGTATCTGCTTTTAACTCTAGTGAAATAAGGAGAGGGCCTGGTTTGAATTTTAGTCCGCGATGCATGTTGCTTTTTTTTTTTTTTTTGAGGTGCCGAACCAGATGGTCCATGGCTATTACAAAAAGCATTGGGGACAAGGTAAAGCCCTGCAGTGTTCCACGTGTAACAGGAAAAGGAGGGGTCAATGAGCCGTTAGCCCTGATGCGTGCAGTAGGGCTGGAATATAAAAGTCTTATCAACGAAGAAAACCCAAGGGGGATCCCTAACTTGCAGAGTGTGGCATGGAGAAACGGCCATTCTAGGGAATCGAACGCCTTCCCCCCCCGACCAGCAAGGCCATCACGGCAGGAACATTGGGAGAAATCCTTTTAAGGACAGAGAAACGGTTCGAAGATTTAAAGAGGTGGAACGGTGGGTGACAAATCCCGATTGGTCAGGGGATATAATATATTCTATCAGGCGGGCAAGGCGGTTGGAAAGCACTTTAACCAAAATCTCATTGTCAAAAAAAGGAAGTGATAATGGTCTATAAGAGCCACAATATTGTGGGTCTTTGCCAGGCTTGAGGAGTAGAGTGATGACAGCCTCCCGCAGGGATGGAGGATGAATGCTTTGGCGCAAAGAGGTGCTTAAAGTGTTTGCAAGATTCCCCAGTGAATCCATCAAGGCCAGGGGCGTTGGAGCCATCCAGGGAATCTATGGCCTGTATAATTATTTTGCTGGAAATAGGTTTGCTAAGGAACCAACGTTGGGGGTCAGTCAGCCACACCATGGCTATCTCCTCTAGGTAAGCCGCTCGTGCTGTTGCATCTGCAGAGAGCCCAGTTGCATAGAGGTGTGTATAATATTGTTGAAGTGTCGCCAAAACCTCCTCATTGGCAGCAACCTGAGACCCCACCATCAGTATATAATTCGGTGATATATGATGAGCCTCTCGGGGGGGGGGAAGTTGGGCCAGGTTGCGCCCAGGACGCTCACCCTCCCGTAACTATGAGTTTAGCCAGTCTGCGGTATTCAGTTATCTACTCTGTCCAAGCAAGCAGCCAGGGGGCCTTGTGTCGTTGTGCATCGACTGAGTCCAGCTCGGTCAGCTCTTTCTCAATGTGTGGTAGACCCCGCATAAGTCCTGCAACACTCCTGAGTGTTTAGAGATGCATATGCCCCTAATGTACGCCTTAAACACTTCCCACAGTGTAGCCTGTGTTTCAACGAAGCACTCATTAAGTAGGAAGTAGTCCACCACCACCCCCGTCCATAGCTCAGAGCGGAATAGTACATCTTGTAACGCTTGGGTGGGGAAATCCCATTGCCTCTCCAGGCCCCCACCAAAGGGGACATGCAGTGTGACTTGAATCGGGGCATGGTCCGAGAGTGTACGAGCTAAAAGATGGACAGTGGTGAACTAGGGGCAGAGAGTTGCAGACCTCAGACAATAATCTATGCCAGACCAGGTGTTATGAGGGGTGGAATAATGGGTATACACCAGTGTGGAGGCATCTTATAACTATGGGAATATCACAATCCAATATTTCTGAAACCTTGGTGTGCAATATTATTGCATGCGCTATAACCTTGGGATTGCAGTCACTCGTAATGGGGTGGTTTGTGTTATCAGATGCGAACAATAGCTATACATCACCACCACCCCCCTCCCTCCACCCCTTCCAGATGCCAGCCAAGCTGCAAATGTGGAGATGGACTTCTCTGGAGGTGTGCCAGTTATCGGAGTCCCGGCGGTGGCAGTAATGCTTGCTCGAATGTGGCAGGTTCCGATAATTCCTTCTCCTCTGCCTTAATTTAGCACAGTGTACTGTGCTTTCGGCCACTTCTCGCTTATTGTTTTTCCATCGTGCCTTGATGGGGATTGGGGGCAGGAACAGGAAAATTTAACTGAATTCTCCGCATTCCTCCACTGTCCCAGGGATTCTGTATGAACAGCAGGACTTGGAGCCGTGTAGTGGACAGATGTCTGCTTGCCAAAACGAATTTCACTTGGTGTGAAATTTAGCAGCATCAGGACTAAAGTTACAGTTCTTCGGGTGGATGCTAGTAACCCTGAGTGGGCTGTCTGTACAGCGCCACCAGGGAAATTAGTTACTTCTTGGCACTACGTGAACTTTGGTGTTGTTTTTGTAGCTTTTAAAAAGTGCTTTGTTCAGAGCCAATGGAAGTAAACACCCTGTTATGTTGATAGATTTTTGAGAGGCAAATGCTCTCTTGCTTGGTCTCTTTTCCTCTCTTCAGAGAGGACCAAGTTGTGCCAGTTTTGCTTTTGTGCATTGCGAATAACTAGGTGAGAAATACAAACTACTTCACACAGACCACAGAGTACTGCACCACTTCCAACTGATTTTGATGAATAGTGACATATGTCCAAATCGAACTATTGGCCCAAATGAGTCAGACTCAGTTACCTTCTTCAGAAAAAATGATTCGCCCATATCCCCAGCATCGGTAACACAAGCTGGCACGAGCACACTGTTTATTTCTAACCCATATGTATCTCAGTGACACATTAACTTTGCGGATTCTATTTCTTGGCCATTCTCTCTGCTGACACTGAGTTTCCACCTCCAGCATGCAGCTTGTCCATAAAGTGCCGCACTGGAAATGTAGGTTCTCTGCGGGTTGTCTCGGTGGAGTTCTGCACTGCAGCGCAACACACATTTTGGGCACATTTAACTAACACGTTTCTGCTGAAAATTATGGACTCTGATCTTTTTCTTACAAAATAACTTTTCCTCATTACTTCTATAGTGCTAGTTTGGAATCTTTAGTGCACTTGAGGCGTTGCAAAAAAAGTCTTGTCTTGGCTATACCCTGTGGAGTATTCATCCTTAGTTAATGCTATTGGCTTTTTGGGACCATCCTTCCATGTCCACTTGAGTGTTCCATTGAACTGCATGACAAATTAATTGATAACTAAACTACTCTACATTCACTATACTCCTGTTGACATGCATTGGCATTTTAACGTGATCTCGCACAAGGTGCTTATGAGGATTATTTCTTTCAGCCCTCGCCCATCTCCCCGCTACTTGATTTCCAGGAGTGAGCCCCTCTAAAGGCAATTTTTTTAAAGCAAAAATTTTTTTTTTTAAATTCCTTATGCTGAAGAGTATTGTTTCTGACTTAACCAATTAAAGTTTTTTTATTAAACAACTGTTTGTTACATCTATGATTTAATACCTTCATCCCAATTATTTTCATGGAGAAAAATGGAAGTGCTCCCACCTGCCAAAAAAAAGTAACATAATGGGGAGCCGCAGCCAACGGACGATAGGTCAAGGGAGCCGCGGGTCGAAAACGTTTGGGAACGACTGCATAGATGTATGTTGAGGTTTCAGCTTTTCAAGATCATTTTGCACATCAATGCACCTTTGCTGTTGCTTGCAGTCATGTCGCACCTGGGAAATGCTGGGAAATTATTTTAACATAACAGGATGATGCACACAATTTTATGGTCCTACATAATTAATGTCCCAGTTAGAAAACAAATTGAAAATCCAACTTAGATGAGAATTTTTTACCTCTCAGAAAAGGAAGTCATTTCTCATTTATAGGAATTATTTCTTGCTCAGTTCATAACAAAAGCCAGCTTCTCGTGTCTCATCATATATATTATCGTTATAGTAACAGACATAGCATGGTCTTACCAAAGCTAGCACATTCAAAAATTCCCTGGTGTCAAAATGTAGTAGGGTCCTCACATAAGGGTACACTTCTTCATTGGGCAATGCTTCTGGTGAGTGGAGACGAATCAGAAACTCGAACACCTTTGAAGAAACATTTTCATTGTGAAACGTAATGAAACGTAATTATTTACCCTTCAAAGAACACTAAACTGAACTCCATTCATAAAACAAAACTATTTTGTCTAAATTTAAATATATAAGTACATATAAACATAGTGTTCAAGAAGCAGCAACAATTGCAACAACAGCAATCCCTTTTGAGACAGATTTTCCAGTTTAGATGATCGTATATGCCTGTAGCTACTTTAGGTGGAATTTCAACTCAATGACATGGAATGGCGTGTGATTTGAATCTGTGTGAGCATATTGTGGTGCACTCTGAATGATGGCTTTGTAGGTAAGAGGTACTTGGTGGGTTAGGATTGACATTAAGTTGGTATTATGTGACAGTATTGTGTAATAGTCCATGGGTTCAAATGTAACCTATGCAAACCAGTCATGCTGAGCAGAATGCCAACAGGTGTGAACTACTTAAATTTAAAACTGATTTCTTGTAGGTCTGTAGTTTCACATTCAGTAACAGCCATACTATCCCTGGCCTAGAGAACAAGGACTCATTGCTGTCTAGTGCATTTTAAGAAATGAAACAAACGGTACATTAGCATGAGAGCCGAGGGGTTCCACCAGAGGTGCGCTATGCATTCCACAAATATACACTTTAGAGTGGATAATTTTACTCTTTGTGTGCCTTGTGAAGATGCTAGTTTTCACTATTATTTATAGCAGACTCCAATAAAAATAACTACCCTAGATATGGTGCCTGCATTTAGAAACATTAGCAATGATAAGAGAAACCCACCAGTGATCCATGACATTTCAGAAAATGAGAAGCCTTCTGCAGAGTAAATAAACACAAAACGGGGGCATCACACTCCGCTCATTGGCTCCACAACTAAGTAAACGATATATATGAAAAGGATTATGTTACTTACCCTGTAAGCATCTGTTCTTGGCATGTAGAGCTGTAGATTCACATGCTTTGCATACTCCTTCCATCTAGTGTTGGGTCCGGATGTTTTTAAGTTATTTTTCTTCGAAGAAGTCTTTTCCAGTCACGAGGTAAGGCGACTCCTCCTTTTGGTGATATTGCGCATGGGCATGCCATTACGGAGCAGCTTCTACAAGCGGATCCTCGTCCCTGCCTATCATAAACAAAGCTGTTGATCGAGTGCTACTCACCAGGTGGACAACCTTTGGAGCAGAATGTAATACGCGGCCGTCCTGCCACGGAGTGTGCACCACCCCGTAATGTTATGGGGGCTACCCGACATGGTAGCTATCATGTCGGCTATGTGGGCCAGCAGCCGTAAACAGGATTGAGGACGAGTCCACTTGCAGGGTCCATACAGGACAAGATTTGTGTGCTATCCGGACCACATTTCCCACAATGCACAGTCTCATTCGAGCTTCCCATTGGTGGGTGTGCAATATAAAAATGGCGAAGTGGGTTCAGCGGTTGCACACACTGTCTCCGTTCAAGCCTCTGAAGAGAAGCATATGGAGCTTCGAAACGCGTCAGGCATTTCCATTACGGAGCAGTTTCTACAAGCGGATCCTCGTCCCTGCCTATCAAACAAAGCTGTTGATCGAGTGCTACTCACCAGGTGGACAACCTTTGGTGCAGAATATATATATATATATATATATATATATATATATAAATATGGGTTTATACTTACCTGTAAAATAGATACATTGATGGGGTGAAGGCAATCGTGGTAAAGGCATAGTAGTTGTAAAAAAATAATTGTTGTTAAAACTTTAGTGGTTTAGACTAAGTAGTGGTTAAGGAGTAGTTGTTTAGACTGTAGTTGTTCAAGTGGTAGTTGTTCCATCATACAACCCCTTCTGAAGTATCTTTGACAGAATTCGATCAGTGGAAATGTATTCAACAGGCCCTGTAGTCACTTGGACCTGAAGGCATCCCCCAGTGAACCATTCAGAGGAAAATGTATGATATATAACAGCAGACACTTCCTATTCTGGACTGTGTTGTAGAGCAAACCACAACTGGAATCCCAAATCTAGAGAAGGTCACCTCCATTAGCATGGAGTAAAGCTCCAACATGTGGTTCTCCAGTGAGTGGCAATTGAATACACCTCCACTCACACTGAGGGAGCCTACTGGTAAGATGCTACCAGGAAGATTCTGAATTGCAGCGCCCACTAGTGCATCCAAATGACTCCCAACACAGGGTTCACAACCAAACACCACCCTGTCTTCTCAACAGTGGTGTTTTCTAACAGAATTTGAATGTTGTTTCCCAAGATCGAAGGGAAACTTGTCTTTTGAGCAAGGAGAAATGGCAGCATCTTGAGCACATTTATGTGCTAGAGCTCTTCTGCCATGGATTAAAGGCATGCGCGGTCATGTCGCCCAAATGAGCCACCAGACCAGCGAAGAGGTGTCCGTGGCCAAAATAGCCTCTGCCTACAGAAAGCTGAATGGGTGGCCCATTAGAATAATGGAGGGGGCTATCTACCAGTGCAGATCCTGATGCACTGACTGTGAAATCTGCTACTCAGCCAAGTGTCTTCGTTGGTTTTGCCACTTAAGCCTCCTTAGACACTACTAGAGGACTCATCTGCAATCTGGTTTGAGGCTACTCCATGAGCCCTAACTGGTGCAAGAACTGGAGGGCATGACCAAGATGGCAGCAGTTGCATAGGAGCTAGTTCCATCCCGGCACTGCAATACTGCTGGCTCTAACGGGGATCTGAACCCCCTACCCTACCCCTCTGCCGACACCCTGAATGGCGCTTTACTTGCTGCTGCTTTGGGGGGACTGGGCCGCCAGAGAGGGCTCACTATGGAGACAGGGGAGGCTGCGCTGAGCGCATTGCAGGCCGCAACAGGTGAGGTGCCCCGCCCTGTCCCCCAAGAGCTGATTGGAGGCTCCTCGCCGCTGGCATTGAAGAGCGGAGCGCGTTGATGATCCAGTGCGACCCGAGGTACCCGGAAAGAGTGCCTGAGACCTGCTGCGGTTGGAGGGGGTCACGGACTGGAGTGGTGAGTCTGCCCCTCCCCCGCCTCACTGTGATTGCTGTGGGTCTTGCGGGCCACATCTCTCATGCTGCCTAAACACTGCGAGTGGGAGCCCCTGGCATGAGCAGTGGGAGTCTGGGCCCTTCTTTTGAGGATGGGGAAGGCTACTGTGACGGGGCACGAACCTGAACCCCATCATTGCCTAAGGCAGGCCGCGCGATACTGTGGTGAGTCAGCCCCTAACCCTTCGCCATTTATCAAGAAGGCCTGGCGGCCTGCACCTTCCCTAGCCCCCCACCTCACGCTGGATACTAGATTTCGGGGCTATTGAACCCCCGACTCCCCTGGGGACAGTATCTGCCAGTGCAGACTCCCTACGAGGGCCTTTGAATTTGTGAGGGAGCGCGCTGGGAGGGCAGTGTTGAACAGCTCCCAGCACAAATACTGGACGCCAGTTTGCAAAGGCATACCGGTGAGTGCATGACGGTGGGCCATATGGTTGGGGCAGGTGCCTGCACTGCTGTTTTATTGGGAGGCGGCTTTTAACTGCAGCAGTGAGTCGAGCTTCCCCCTCCTCCCCTCTCATACCGCCCACTGCGACAATCCATTGTTGGAGGTGAGCAACCACACTAGAGAAGACCACACCTGGGGGTGAAGCTTGGAGGACTCCATGCTTGACTGCTGCCCTGCCCGTGAAGGATTGCTGATATTGGGGGCGCACACACTGAAAACATGATTGTTCAACACATGGGGGGTCCCAGTAGAGACAGACATGAGGGGCTTGGGCTCTGCTCTACGCGGTTGCTGCCTTGAGATGTGGGGATGTACGTACTACTGCAGTGTGCGACCATCTGACTTCGTACAAAGAGGCCTCAGGGGTGATTTGTGGGGCAGTCGCACCCACTCAACTGGCATGACGGGGACCTGGCTTCTTCTGGGGAGGCGGCGCTGGCATGCATTGAACGGAGGTGCACTACAACCTGTGGAGGCGCAGCAGACGGCCTCATGAGCTCCTTTACTCGCTCTTCAACTGCCTCTGTAGGCGTCATGATGGTGCAACCAAAAGGTTCCAAACTAGGGGACACCCAATCCTATCCTGTCTGAGGTGGGGACTTCCCCAACAGGGGCTCCCCTTAATACTGACCATGTGTTTTAGGACACTAATGCTACGTTTACAGAACTCCTTGCTGCTGTGCATGGTCTGAAGACGACCCTGAAACAGAAACTTGACACTTTGAATACTGACATGGGCCTTATGCGCGAAGAACATAATAAATTGAAAGT
Organism: Calotriton arnoldi; assembly: GCA_963921515.1. Classification (NCBI taxonomy): domain Eukaryota; kingdom Metazoa; phylum Chordata; class Amphibia; order Caudata; family Salamandridae; genus Calotriton; species Calotriton arnoldi. The sequence continues at coordinate 1,869,417 of CAWUFW010001289.1, forward strand.
GAGAGTGTCCACACACGAAGTGACCATGGTGGAGATGCAACCCGTTGTGTCAGAAACACAGACCAAACTAGCGGCCCTGCAGCGAGAAGTGGATATCCTGAAACATAGAGCTGATGAGATGTGTAGGAGGATAGCTTAGTATATGGTGCACAATTATTAAAGTGATGCACCTTGCACTAATCCAGGCAACCCTTATGGAGATTTTAGTGGCCTTTGATAACCATAGAAAGTTCTCAAAGTGGTAGCTGTGGAGAGAAGCCTTCAGGCTTATCTTGAAGGAGTGTAAAGCAGCTTGTTTTACCAACTTTAATCAATAGTATAAGTTAAATGAAAAAGAACCACACAGTGTTTATATAAACATAAATATATTTATTACACAACACTCACTAACACATTGGTATATCTCCAAACCGGAGATATCAACACAATACACAACAATACTTTAAAATAATCAGGTAAGTAGCACAAATATACACAGGTCTCCAAGGAGAGACCAAACCATATATTAAGAAAGTGGACTGCGAACTGCAATGGAGAACGGGACTTGGACTAGAAGACTCAGAGGAGCCGGGGACACAAGGAACCACCCAAGGTAAGTACCCTGGAACCCCACGGAGGCTGTGTGCAGAGTGAAAACACAACTGCGTGCCCAATGGAAGTCAATAGAGAAGTCGTGGTTGCAGTTTTAAAGAAGAAGGACCGTTCCCGGAGGACCCCGAAGAAACCCTTGGGAAGACAGAAATTTAGAGAGCCACTCCACCCGAGGATGCCCCAGGAACCAGGTTATCTGCACCATGGAAGCCGGGCGCATAGGGGTGAAGAGACATCTGAACCTGCCGTAGACGACAATGGGAGACTTCAAAGAAGATTACTCTGGAGAAGACTGTGAAGGAGTCCAGTGGAATCCAAGGGAGAAATCTTGAAGTGAAGAACCTGCAAGCAGAGGGGACAGAGTCTTTGCCACTCGGTGGTGACCAGGAGGCACGTAGGCACAATGCCCACCGATGTCGGGAGGCTCCGAAGAGACGCAGGTGACTTTGTTGCTGCAGCTGTGAGGACCAGGTGATGCTGAGGAAGACCAGGAGCCATGCACGAGCTGTCCCACTTTGGATGTCGGTGTCTAGGTAGTCAGTGTCCGGCGGGAGCACCACATAAGCCTTGGTAGCCACAACTGGCGTGGAGAACAAAAAGGAGCAAACATTGGGACCAGCAAGGTCCAAGGGACTCACAAAGGGCAGGCCCAGAGCAAGCAGGCAAGCCCACTAAAGCAAAAGAAAACCCTAGAGAGGACCCACAGGCCAGAGGCACAGAAGTCGCAATAGAACCTCAAGCAGCTCACCAAAGTTGGAGGTCCACGATGCAGGGAGGACTCTGTTCTTCATGAAGCGAGGTGCTGGAACTTCTTGTAGCCCGAAGATCTCTGGAGTGCACAGCCAACAAGCCTTGGCAACGACAAGTTGAAGCGGTGCACAGGGGTTCCTTCCCAGCAGCCCCGATGAGGGATACTGTCCTCCAAATTACAGGGAAGACAAGTCAAGCCTCTAGGGAGCCACAGAACCACCACCTGTGTTGCTGAGCCTCGAGATGTCCGTGGGATGACAGGAGCAGCAGACTAATCAGCTTCATTGTGGTGCCTGCAGATTCAGGGGAGTGACTCCTTCACTCCAAGGGAGATTTCTTCGGATGTCCTTGATGCCCACAGGTCTCTTGGAGAACCTGGATGAAGCACAGACAACGCAGAAGACTTTAAGAACAGTGAAACCAGGAGCAGCAGGAGTCTTCCTTTGTCCAGTTTCACGCCAGAGCAGTAACCAAGGGTTCTTGAACTGGTTCAAACTGGAGTATGCAAGGAAGGCACCAAATGTGCCCTTCAAAGCAGTCTGGTGGTGCTGGCAAGCGGCCCCACCCCAGCCCAATTCACGGAGTCCTGTCTGGGAGGAGGTCACACCTCCCTGTGACAGGAAACCTATTGTTCTACCTTCCCCTGCTCGAGCACAGCTCAACAGCAGGAGGGCAGGATCGTGTCTGTGTTCTGCAGCAGCAGTAGCTTGCTGTCAGACCCTAAAAGGCTGTTAGTGGGAGCACAGGGAGTCCCTTAAGGAGCCCCCAGTACATGGGATCTTACAACCAGCACCAGAATCCGTGTTAGGGTATGATTTCAACATGTTTGATACCAAACATGACCAGGTTCGGTGCAGCCATTATATAGTTGGACATCTCGTAATGACTGATGTCCACTTTGTCTTAAAATGGCTGACCTTACTTACAAAGCCTGGAGTATCGATTCCGGGGTTTGTAGGGGTGTCCGTCTCATGCAGGGGCACCCTCACACTTATAACCAAGCACCCTGCCCTCAGGACTGAAGAACCTACCATAGGGGTCACTTATAGGTTTAAGTGCAGAAACTTAAATCTGTCGTGAGAGGTGCAAGCACCAACTCACACAGGCTGCAATGGCAGGTCTGTAGTCACAGTTTTAAGCAGACTCCCATGGGTGGCACAACACATGCTGTAGCCCATTGGAGGCCCCTGGTGTACTTATGCTTTGGGTACCTTAGTACCATATACCAGGGACTTATAAGGGAACACCAGTAGTCAATTGTGGAGGTACCAAAGTACTTACCATGTCAATTTAGGGGAGAAAGCACAGATGCTGGGGTCCTGATTAGCAGGAACCCAGCAGACTAAGTCAAAAACACACTGACACCAGGCAAAAAGAGGAGGTAACTATGCTAGAAGGATCCTACCTTCCTACAACATGGAAGGGTGATCACGCCGGAATAATGTCAGGGTAGTGGGTCTGCCCAAGAAGGCGTCAGGCAAGCAGCTGACTTTTTTACATATTGCTAATTTGGTTTTTAATTTGCGTCTTGCACCATGTCGTTACGCTTCTCTTTTTAGGAGAGCTTTTTTAATTTCCTGGCTTTCCGGTCCTCCGCAGCTTCTGCTGTTTGCGAGGAGAAACCCCACACATTCTCCACTTCCTGTGTGCTGCTGGTTAGCGGTCCAGCATCACATTTTCGATAGGCTATCTAGGCCGATGCCGGAGGCAACGCGCAGCGAACGGCGCGCCAAAGGCAAGCCTGTCTGCGCCCGTCTGAGCCAGAACCCCTGCCAGTTTAGCAGCTGACCAACATATCTTGCGACAACTACTTATTCCTCTGCGGCATTGCATAGTATTCACTCCCTCCATAGAGCTTGTGCCCCTTATGATACTGCCTGTTGCAAATTCTTCCCAACTGTTCTAGAAGGTATGGTAGCTTGTGCAGTGTAGATTCCAATGTTCACGGGAGGTGTTAATAGATACGAGTATTCCTATCTTAATTGCAGATACTTTTGGTAACCACCAATCTACTCCCTCTACCAAACTTCCTGTTCCCCAGGGCTTAGACGGGATCCTCCTTAATGTTAGGTCTCTGCCTAAACATACTACGGAACTTTGGGACTTGCTCTCTTCAAGGCTTCGGGAAGTAGGCTCTCTCACTGAAACTTGGCTGACTCCAGCTTCCTCCTGAGCCATCAAAATGGCCCTCCCAACCAATTACTCTATGTTTAAGTTAGACAGGGAGCACAGGACAGGGGGAGGTATTGCGATTATTTTTAAAAACTCAATTAAAATGTCTATTATAGATGCTGACCCGGTACTTTGGGCAGAAATTCGTATATTTAAACTGGAACTTTCACCCAAAGATCACTGGAGAGGTGCCTTAGTATATCGACCGCCGGGATCTAATAAGGATTTTACTCAGCACCTAATTGAATACATCGCGCCCCATGTCCTGGCTGCAAAACAATTTATTTTAATAGGAGATTTTAATTACCATACAGAAGACCTTGAAAACGAGGAGGTGAGCCAGTTTATTGCTGACTTGGCCACTCTCGGACTGCATCAAAGAGCAACTGGGCCCACTCATGCCTCAGGGCATACATTAGATCTAGTTTTCACTAACTCTATTCCTCTGGTATGTGAACAGCCACAACCCTTACTTTGGGCAGACCACTCCTTGATCAGCTTTAAGATTCCCATGTTAACAGAAACGCAAAAATCATCCAAAGTAGGTAAAAACCCATATAGACACTGGCGCAAAATTACTTCGGAGTCAATTGCTAAAGTATTTAATCATTCCGTTCCAGCTGGTGCCCCAGATGTGGACCTAGCTCTTTTAGAATATCAAAATGCTCTAAACAGGGCCTTTGATAAGATCATCCCTGTTCAAAGGAACCATAATTCCACTCATGGTACCCACGCCCCTTGTTATACGTCGGCTCTTAGAACAGAGAAGTCATTATGTAAAAAATTGGAAAGACAGTAGAGGTGTTCAAAAAATACTTGTGACAGGGAGCTGTATAGAGCAGCACTTCCATGCAACCATCGTAACAAAGATTGCTCGGAAATTATACATCTCAGATCAAATTTCTCAGTCGAAAAACTCTTCTAAAAAGTTATTTAAAGTCCTAAATGATTTTGTAAACCCTAGAGCGTGTTCTCCTGCCATCTCAGTCTTGAGGAAAAAGTAAATATAATCTATCAGAATTTCCCCTGTCATCTGGAAGAAACTGGGTGTTCCTTACCTCCTCCCGCCTATGGCGTCCCTAACTTGGGAAAGTTCAAAGAATTGTCCTTGGAAGAAATTCAGATGGCTCTTGTTTCAGCCAAATCAAGTTCTCCTCTGGATATGTGTCCCACCCAAGATCACTGTTGCTCTCGCCTATCAGCTAGCTCCTGCCATACATTCGATATTCAATCTTTCGGTTAGTTCTGGAAAAATCCCTGCCACTTGGAAGGCGGCCCAGGTCAGGCAGATTAAAAAAAAGGCTAATCTAGCATCTTCGAACCTTTTATCATCCAATCTTATTGCTTCCTTTACTGGGTAAGCTCTTGGTAATAAGCTAATTAACAAACAACTATCAGAGTTCCTTGAGGCCAACTACATCTTAGACCGGTCACAATCGGGTTTCAGACTGTCCCACAGCACTGAGACTGCCTTGGTTGCTGTGACCGACAATATTAGAGGTTTGCTAGATGCCAATATACCAGCTATGCTAATATTGCAGGACCTGTCAGCTGCGTTCGATACAGTGTCCCATCCCAAATTATTATATAGGCTACAAGAGATTGGCATTCATGGGACAGCCCTAAACTGGCTTGGCGGTTTTCTGTCCAACAGAACCCAAACTATCATTCTTGGCTCTTTTAAATCTCGTACCCTTTTACTAGACAAAGGGGTACCCCAGGGCTCCTGTCTTAGCCCTCTGCTCTTCAACATATATGTGGCACCACTTGCCAAGATTATAAGAGCTTCGGTTTCGAGATTATTACTTATGCAGATGATACACAGCTGGTAATCTTCTTTGAGAAAGACATAGACCAAACTAAACAATGTTTTTTTAAATGGGCTGACAGCAATTGCCACTTGGATGATAGAAAACTGTCTCCAGCTGAATGCGGAAAAAATAGAGATTATGCTGTTTGGCAAGGCGCAACAAATATTGACTTCTGACTGGTGGCCAGCTGATCTTGGAATTGCTCCCACACCAAAGCGGGTGGTTAAGAACTTGGGTGTTCGCCTGACCAACCTCTTACCATGAAAGAGTAGGTGATGTCTACTTCAGGTTCCTGTTTCCATATCATGCACTTGTTGAGAAGAGCCCTCACCTTCCTTCCACCTTCTGCAAGGAAAATGGTGGGCCAGGCCCTTGTGATTAGTCGTTTGAATTACTGCAACATGTTGCTGGCTTCGGCAAACGAGACGCTGCTATCAAAATTACAGGTGGTACAGAACATCACAGCTCGCCTCATTTGCAATTTGCCAACTGGGGCCGCCTCCGCCCCCCTTCTTCAGACCTTGCACTGGTTTCCACTACAGAAGAAAATAATTTTTAAATTGTGGTGTCTTACACATAAAGCCTTAACTGGTAGAGGCCCTGCTTATTTAGGTACCAAACTTAGACACTATTGTCCACCAAGATTTTTGAGATCAAGTGATAAAGCACTGTTAATCATTCCTCGTGTTAAGAGGGCCTGTTTGGACGCCAGCTCCTTTCCTCATTTGGCTCCTTTATATTGGAACAAGCTGCCACTCAACATCAGGAGCTGTGCGGATAATTTTTGTTTTAGGAAATTACTTAAGACAATTTTGTTCTGAGCTAGTTGCGCCTACTGCCCTGTCGCCTGGTTGCGCCGAGATACCCTTCGGGGTGATTCGAACGCGTTACAAATTACATTAACGTAACCTAACATAACAAGCATAGATTTGTATCTGGAGCAATGGCTGGCGCAAAAAGTTCTCAGGGGCAAAACCTCCACCTTCCTTTCAGTGGAACAGGCACATTGTGTGTCAGCCCTGCCACCCCTCCCTGGTGCGCCCCCATGCATGGTGGTGACCCGCCTGTTCAATTATCGAGACAGCGATAATATTCTGTAGTTTGCCCGCAGTAAAGGTCCACGGTGGGTTGAAAACCAGGTGGTTACGATATTTCCGCACTACACAGCTGATGTTCAAAAACGAAAGGCGTCTTACTATGCAGTGAAGTTCCGACTCAGGCAGATGGGGTTTAAATATATGCCTATTGTTCTGGCTAAAATCAAGGTCATTTTGCTTATTTTGCAATCTGCTCATGAGGCCTGGGATTGGTTGGAATCTAAAGGGGAACATCCTACATCAGACCACACGGACACTGAGGAGGGTTGGACACTGGCAAGGAAACGGAGCTGATCGGCCCACCAGTCCTGCTCCCGTCCTTCCCGGGAACAGGAAGTGAAGGAGAAAGCTCAAGTGGTGGCTGAACTGGTGCAAGTGCGATCCCCTGGCTCGGCCACCGGCACTAGCGCCTTTGATGCCTCAGAGACGCACTCACTGGGGGGCTCCCTACTGGACGAGATCGCAGAGACACTAAGGGAGGGTCTAGAGGTCACCCCGATGACAACTGATCTCCTCTGATGACTTTGTTGTTCTCATTTCCTTTTTTGGGCAGTGGGGGAGGGGGATGCTGTTGATGCAATGACTGCTCCAGATTATACTGTTGTGACCTTGATATGCCGTGGCAGCGGAGTGGTCTGGGTTCCACACTGGTTGAGGCCCTAAAGGACACTATGGTTCTTCTTGAGACATAATATGTTTACCACGTACTACCCCACACCATGTGCAGGACTTTTTTCTATATATGTTTTATACACTTTGTAGGGTTTGTGGCCGAATGCTGCACTGTTGCGGGGCAGCCTAGGGAAGGGAGTTTGAGATATTGTTTGTGTTAGGGTATGCTTGTGTGTGGTTGCATGTGTTGGCACATTTCCTTTGGCTTCCATACTGGGGGCCATTCCGAAGATGTAGGTTTATTTGCCCATGGTATTGCAGGTATATAGGCTCCTTACATGGAAAGTGAGTGGTATGGGCTCATATGTTAAGCAACACATGAATTATGCTTACTTAAGAAGGCGCAAAGTAAATTTTGCGTGTCTCCAGGACACACACCTCACGGCACTGGAACTCACTACACCGAGTAGGTGATGAACGTATATGGTACGACATACTTGAGCTATGCAAGGGGAGTGTTGGTATAGGTGGCCCCGCGGGGTGGGGTGCCTTTTACGATGTCCCACACTAAAATAGGTCTGGAGGGTCGCTTTGCAGTGGTGGGAGGGGTGTTGGATGGGTTGCCATGGACTCTATTGGCGGTATACACCGAACCGCAGCTAAGGTGGGCTTCTTTATGACCATGGCGCCCAACCTGTTGGCAGACGCAGCAGATTACACACTTTGGTGCAGGGACTATAATGGGGTCCTGGATGTGGCGGTGGACAGATCTACATCCCCCCCCCCCCCTACCGGGGGCACAATCCTGTACCACCCCACAACACCTGAATACCTGGGCTCACAATATGCAGGTTGGGGAACTCTGGCGACTCTTGCATCCGACCAATAGGGAGTACTCCCATTAATCAGCTGTACATGTGCTGCAATCTAGACTGGACATGATCTTGGTCTCACAGGAGTTGGTTACGAAGTACACATGAGTAGAATATCTGGGATGTGCCATATCGGATCACAATCCTTTGCTGAGCTCACTTGGGTGGGGTAGGTCCAGGTAGAAGATCCAAACTTGGCGCTTGCCCACTACTGTGTTAGATGATGCGGTGTTCAGTTACCAAATTATTGAGCCCATAAACCACTACTTTCAGGACAATGAAGGGACAGCCTCGGACACTGTGCTGAATGGGATGCATTAAACGTAGTTTTACAGGGGTTGTGTTTTGTGTGTGGTGTATGGAGGGGTTTGAATGCGGAAGTGCTTGATGTAGAGGTTCGCCCTGAGAGGCAGGAGAGGGAATGTCTGACTGACCAGATTAAGTATGCAGCCCTGTTGGCCTTGCGGAGAGAATATAGAACACTGGTTGAAAGGTAATCCAACTTTGACTATAAGGTCCACCTACAGCGACACATGAGCATGGGGACAAGGCCATCCAATTATCGGCATGGTTATTACGTTCAGAGACCCACAGATGCCCGATTACTGAACTCCGACTCAGGACAGGGTGGGTGGTGAACACTAAGGTTGAGATAAATGGGGCATTCGAGGAATATTGTAGGAATATTATAGGGGTCTGTATAGGGAATCCATTGAGGTGGGATCGGACGAGGTCTCCGCATATTTTTCATGCATGCACACTCCCGCGGTTGGTCCCCTGCATCAGCAAAACTTGGACAGCCCTGTTACTTTGGAAGAAGTGAAAGGGCGATAACACAGATAGCCCGCAGACACTGACGGGTTTTCGGTTGAATTGTATGCAAATTACAGCGCCCAGTCCGGTTACTGAAGGTGTATGAGACGGCGGTAGAGGGTGGGACCTTACCGGACTCCTTCAGGGGAACAGTGATGGTTGTCCTACCTAAACCTGGGTGTCACCCTTTAAAAGTGACATCCTATCACACTCTGTCCCTCTTAAACCTTGACTACAAGGTTCTTGGCGAAATCCTGGCCAATCGTCCGATTGCAGTGGTCCCCTCCTTAGTGCATTCAGACCAAAATGGTTATATCACTTGATGCAACACATTCATTAATCTGTGGTGGTTATTCCACATTAGGGACAGCAGGTTCGGCCGCCTCCCTGGACATTGAAATGGCGTTTGACACCTTAGGACTGCCTTATCTTGTGGCGTTTTTTATGCACATGGAGTTTGGACATCCCTTTTTAGATGGGTGGCGTTGCTGTATACTGGTCCAGTTGCTTGGGTACGCATGGAGGGAGTGATATCAGACCCATTTCGGTGGCTTGAGGCACAAGGCAGGGCTGCCCTCTATCGCCATTATTGTTCGCCCTGGCGATGGAATCCTTGGTGTGCATGCTGCGGGACCATGCGCCGCAGTGGGGTCTCATGGTACTGGGACATCCCCAGATCATAACCCTATATGCGGATGAAGCGCGGATTTACTTGAGGGCGGATCACACTGTGCTGCCGGGGGTTATGACAGTGTTAGACACCTGCGGGTTGATGTTAGGGCTCCATATTAGATATGTCCTGCTTGTTCCCTTTGACGCCCATACCGGATGATCAGAGAGACGTGCTACCACGCACAGAATTGGCCTGCAGTTCGACTCCATCAGGTACTTGGGGGTGCAAGTATACTACGAGGCGCATGCCCCTCCTGGAGGGGAATCTAGGGAAGACGGTGGCATCCGTCCTTCACTCACTTTCCTTCTGGCCCGGGCTGCCACTGTCGCCATGGGCACGATCGCCATCACCAAAATGTTGTTATTGCCTAGATTGTCATACTTCTTTACGGCCATCCCACTAATTATATGAAAGGCTTTCTTTAAAGATTTATGAGGTGTCTTGACAAGTTTGATATTGGGAGACGGTCGGTGATGGGTGGCTCTTAGTAAGTTATTTATCCCCTTGGAAGAGGGTGGCCTCAGTGCCACTACGAGCATTATTATACTGCGGCTTAGTTGCAGTGACTGATGAGATGGTTAGATGGTGCGCCACCTCTCGAATGTGTGGGAATTCTGGATATACTAGCAGGATGACCCCTCTTGAACAGGCTCATGAACACTGTCCCCCTCGGGACACGGACACTATATTACTGTGAATGGCTTTATATGTCTGGAGACGGTTTTCCTGCAACGGGATGCGGAACACACCCTACTCACCCAGTCTACCGATTTGGGCAATCCCGGAATGTACAGGTTTAAAGGCAGCTTCTAGAGGTAGGGACTGGGAAGATGCAGGGATTGAGTACTGGGTGGATGTAGTGTCCACAGAGGGGTTATGAGCTCTTGATAACTTACATTATTAGCATTAGACTACTGGCTGGAACCGGAAAAGTTGTTACTGTACTCAGCCCTTAGGAGTGTGATGCAGAGGACGTGGGGGTCTGAACGGTAGTAACCCCCTATAGGCGCACCGTTAGAAGCTGTTCTAATGGGGGGAATTCTACCGAGGCCATCACACGCCTATGCTTCACTGCGGCGGCCCGCTGGAGAGAACGAAAAGCTGCGTGATTGGTGGAAGCTAGCACTTGGAGCTGCGCGGGCCCAGATGTGGGGGGACCCCAGCCAAGTCAATGAGCTACTAACCACTTAAGCAGACCATGGGATTGGATGGACGCGTACACTAGGTAGACTTGTGAAGATCTTTTTATGAGGTCGCTGACTACGAGTACCGCAGCCACTGATTGGTGATAGAAGGGGCACGCAGGAGAAGCAGGTTGTAGGGGTAGGTTGAAATTAGTCACACACACTCAGTTTGGGGGGGTGATTTTGTATTTTCCTGTTTTGTATTGCTCATATTGAGATGTAAATATCTTGTGGCAACTGCCTGTTTTCTGATATGGCGATGTTCTATCGGTTTGTTGTTGGCAAGTGCTGCATGGTATCCTTGTTGGATACCTTGTCCTTCCAGAGATACAGGTTCTCGGGGGCGGGGTGAGTGAACCCAGCACACAGTGTTAGAAGGTAATATGAATAAATACGATTGAAATAAATCTGACTTCCTTCCTCCGATACTAAGTGTTGTTAATGTATGCCAAATGTGGTTCTATTCCACATGAGAATAAAGTATAAATGCATTAAAGATATTTACATTAAAAAAACAGGTGCAAGACCTAAAGTGCCAAGATCCAAACTTGAGTAAGCCACATTAGAATCATAGCCCAAATATATGTAATACTCTTAGGAGGAGGGAAGGCTTCATAAGGGTTGTTTCAAGCACAGCCCTAATAAAAGTCAGTCTCTGTGTGGGAGTGAGGTTATACTTACGGATGTTGATGGCAAAGCATTGTTCGTTGACGATGTTTTTTAATCCGTGTCTCCTGTATAAAATACATCAGCTTCCGATCTCAGCAGCAAAACTGCCATTACCTTTGTAAAGATATGTGGTGCTGTTGTCAGTCTAAATAAAAGGACCACAAACTGACAGTGTTGGGATCCCACGGAGAGCCTCAGTAGAGCCTGTTGGCTTAGACAATCAAAAGATGGAAGCAGATATCCTGGAGGTCCAGGGACGGCCACCAAATTCCCACATTCAAGGCCAAAAGCACTGGCCTCAGGGACAGCATCTTGAATTTGTCCTGCTGGAGGAACAGCTTCAGAAGACCTCAGTCATCCATACTTCTTGAGGACCAAGAAGTAAAGGGAATATACTCCTGTGTCCCTCTCTTCCGCAGGCACCACTTCTACGGGCCTTTTTGCCAGCAAGGTGTCTAGGCTTAAGGTCTGAGCTGGTAAGCATGCTGTGAATGAAGGGTGGGTGGTCTGGCAGGGAGGATAACAATAAAAAGGTGTAACCAGGTAGATCCACTGGAGCACATATCGGTTTGTCATGATCACCCATTGAGACCCTAACCCCCCACCAGAAGGTAATGCTGTGAACGGGGATTCAGAGGGGTCTGGAGGCTGCAGAGCCCACCAGAGGATAGTGGGGACCGGATCAGCTGCTGCTGATGCCTCCTAGATCTAGCCTTGACTGAAAAGGAGGAGAACACATTTGCTGCAGCATTTGTACAGGCTGAAACTATTGTCGTTGGGACACTACAGCCTTTAAATAACTATGGAACTTCTGATACTGTTGGTTGAATTGTTGCACAAAGAGGGCCATGCTTAAGTCACAATAGGTGGCCCTTCTATTCTTGAATCAGTCGGAGGAGTCAGCTTTCCACCCAAAAAGCCGCTCACCATCAAAGTGCATGTCCAGGAACATAGCCTGGACATCTAATATATATCCAGTGGAATGCATCCACGCATGCTGATGCCGCTTGACAACCGTAAAAATAGACGCAGCAACAGTGTCTGCAGAGTTGAAGCCATGCTTAAGTATATGTGATGCATCTAGACTACCACTCAGCAGGTCAGAGAATGGCTTTTTCGTATGTTCTAAAAGCTGCAAGTTTTGCATGTTCCCATAAAGCATAAACATACCAAGACTAAAGGTTCTGCATCAGGTGCAGCTGGAGGGCTTGGGTTGTGCCCCCTTTGCTGAATGCTCTATAGTAATTGTAATATGGTTGCTTAAGGCCTAGTACCTATGTTTCAGTGAGAGAGCTATACACAAATTATCATGCCATGATTTAGGGGCAATAGATACTTCCTGTTTAGAAGTGTAGTGTGGAGGAGGGTTGAAAATGGGTAATTAACTGTAGTTGATAAGTTGTAATGTGCCTACAGACAAGCAACACCTTATATCTGCTTTGACAAGTATGGGTAGACAGCAACAATAGAAACATCTTCTGTAATGTTAGTTGTTTAAATAAAATTAAACTGAGAGCAATGATGCAATACATTAAAAACTATAGCCAAATGTGCTCCTTCTCCAAGAATACCACGTTTTGGGCACTATCAATGCCTTTCAGGGCGAAGACGCTAGGAGGAGTGACCCTGAACAGTGATCAGTGTTTACATGCCCTCCCACTCTGATACAGAGTACCCTAAAAGAGATGGCATGCCAACTGGTAGTAGCACTCGAAGGGAGGACAATGGTTGGTGGCAACCTCAACACTATAGTAGATCCACATTTAGATATGGGTGCCTCGCTTCACATAAGAATGACAACGTTTGCGGGGTGGATAGCCTCAATGGGGATCAGTGACGTTTGGAGGGTGGGACACCATGGAGTAAACTTTCTATTCTAAATCACATCGCTCCTACTAAAGGCTAGACTAATATTTAATTCCAGCCTCGGACCAGAGCGAGGTTACCAAATCCTACATCCTGTCAAGATGCCTTTTAGACATTCCCCGGTAGAGATATCTCTCTCCAGTACCCAGAGAGACCAATGACCACTGACAGCTGAACACTTGGTGGTTATGGGATGTAAATTTCTCTGTTTACTTGAGGGAGGAGATCAACTACTATTTGGAGTTGATCACTGACTTTGTGTCCTCCAGTAACACTCTGTGGGAGGCACTCCAAATGGTATGTGGGGAAAAGCAATCTCCTACACTGCTCGGAAAAATAAATGCCTGTCTGGAGAGGCAAGTACTGTTAGAAACACTATATTGGATGCCCTCAGACGAGGAAATACTGCACCAGTTAGAGGCGGCCTGAGATTTACTAAGAGGGCTACTGATGGATTTAGCTAAGATAGAATGGGTCGTATCTCAACAGGGGATTTAGGATGTGGGTGATAAAATGGGCAAGTTGATGTTGAGGCTAGCTAATAAGGACAAGGAAGCTAGAATAATACCCAAAGTGTGTCACCCAGTGACAGTACAAGAGACAGATTCAAGTGACATAGCAAATGTATTTGCTAATTATTATAAAAAATTATATGCCAAGAAAGCCTCACTGATCTGAAACTTGGGAATCAGTCAGCAGAGATCTACTTGTCCCCAGACTCCAAACTGAAAACAAAATTGCTTTAGATCTCTCGATTTCAGAAGACGAAATACTGAACGCCATCGAAGATGTGAAATCTGGGAAGACACCAGCCCACAATGGATTTCATTTAGAATTCATAAAAAAGAATGTGTCTGTATAGTCTGGCAGTTACAGGTCAAGTAAGAGGAGGCCCTAAAGGTGAGGAGACTGCCCCACGACCTCCGCAGCACCACCATTGTTGGCATTCCCAAACCTAACAAGCTGCCTACCAACCGTGTCTTGTATAGGCCAATTTCTCTAAATAATTTAGTAAGGAAAATATTGGCTAAGGTTCTTGCAAACAGATTGGTCGGGTCATACAGCCCTTATTAAATGGGACAAGAATGGGTTTATGCCAAATATTGCACATGCGGGTGCATCCGATGACTGAAGATGGCATTAGCTACTACAGAGGAGATTCATGACCATAATGACCTGGTTCTGATAGATTTTGAGAAAACATCTGATTCGAATTGTGTGTTCCTTTCTCCTTCAGGTACTTGAGAACATGAATTTCAGTCCCTTGTTTCGCTCCTAGGTTTGGCTATTGTACTCCTCTTCCAGGGCACTTATGTGGGTCAACTGCATGCTCTCACAATCCTGCCAAACAGAGTGGGAGCACAAGACAGGGTTGCCCCCGTCACCCTCTCTTTTTGCCCTTGTTGTCAAGTCCCTGGCTGAGAGGATATAATGGGAAGCGCAGGTATGGATTATCAGGTGGAGGAGTGAACATAAGAACCAAACTCATTGTATACATATGACGTGCTGCTGTAAAAGAGGCCTGAATTATCCGTTACGTGATAAATGCAAGTACTAAAGGTTTATGGAGATTTCTCCGGTGTTAAGGTTAATTGGGAAAAGCCCACCTAAGCCTCCGATTATCTGAGGGGAGTAGTGGGTATTTAGCATGAGTCTCAGCACTTAGGCTTTCTACGTCCACATTAGTTATTTAGGAATGCAGTTCACAAGGGAGTGGAACCTGAACACCATTTCACTTCAACACAAAATTACACAACATTAGTACAATTAAAGATGCGTGTGATGACCGGGTTTTGACGCCGGTCAAGATGGCCGCCTGAGGGGGAAGCTCCGTGTCATCGGGACTTCTGAGGACCCGCCGGTGCGTTATTTTGCACCCTTTCCTCCCGGAAGCATCCGTTTCAGTCATCAGACGATGTTGGGATCCCGGTGAGCTGTTTCCCGCATTAAGCGCACTGCGCTTTCATTATTTATAGCCGCGGACAGCTCTTCTACAACGCATTCGCCATTTTAGGTGCTTGCCGGCTCCTCCGCATTCCTAAACATGAACTGCCTGTGTTTTTTTCCCCCCCATTTTTCAGCGCTCTGTCCCTGACTCATTGCCCTCATGCCTGCAGCCAGTCTCCGGTGAAAAAGTGCACTACATCTTCTGAATCATAGTGTTGGTTGGCTTCTACTCTGCTGTTTATTCACCTCAGTGTGCCCTCCATTTTGTCCTCAATGTTCTGTCAGCTGCTTTACTGAATGAAATGCAGCGCTGTGTTTTTCAAGATATCTTTCATTTTCTCAAGGATTCTATGATTCTTCTATGACTTTTCTGGCTGGAGTTTGCTGCTTTACATTTCTTGATATAATTTTGCTTGCATCATTTTTTGGCCGTCTTCAGCTATAAGTCATACTGTGCCTTCCATCATATGACAAGTGTGGTCAGTATTTTAGCTATTTCCAGTGGACATTCAACATCACCTCTCCTGTGAATGTTTGAATATCACAACTTTTGTTAGTTCGTGCAACGACCCCTGCACTACTTTGGTGACTCTTATATATGAGTATACTGCGCAAGCCGCAATTTGTTTTTGTGCCTAAAAGACGTACCTCATCAACGTCTTCTCTTCCTGCCTCTGCTCTGGACTCATCTTTTACCGCAGAATCGATGGCTGGGGTGTCTTCCAATCGCACTTCCTCATCACAGTCTTCATCTAAATCATCTCCGCCGTCTTCAGCTTCTAAACGTCTGAAGCAGGGTCCTCCTTCTCCTGACAAGACGTCCCCTCCCATCTCTATGGAGCTGCTGTTGGAGGAAATTCGCGCCTTGCGGCCGTTTGTAGAGGAAACAAACAACAAGATGCAATTCCTGGAGGAGAAATGGTCTACAATGGAAACTAGAGTGTCTTCAATGGAACAGCAACTTTTGGTGGTTCAGGGTGACTCCCAGAGACTCTCTTCTTTAGAAAAGGAAGTTCGCAATTTGAAACAACATACTGAGGATTTGGAAAACCGAAATAGGAGGAATAATTTACGAATTTATGGTCTGCCTGAAGCTTTGGAGGGGGACGACCCTGTCTCCTTTTTTACAACCTTCTTACCGAAACTCTTAGACATGCCTTCTACCACATCCCTCAGCATTCAGAGAGCGCACAGGCTTGGCCCTCGTCCCCCACTCTCTACGTCTCCGGTCAGACCAAGAGAAGTCATCATCCTCTTCTTAAAATTCACGGATCTGTATTCAGTCCTCTCTGCAGCTAGAGCCAAGCGACAAATCTCTTGGCTTGGTCAGAAGGTGTTTCTTTCTCAAGATGTCTCCAACGCTACGGCAGCTAGGAGGAAGGAGTTCCTAAGTCTTCGTCCGCCTCTTCGATCTCTTGGAGCCAGATATGGTCTTTTCCATCCCTGCATATTTAAGGTGACTTTTCAAAATCGAACTTGGTCCTTTGAAGACCCTGCGGAACTCAAAAATGTTCTTCACTCGCATTCTGCAAGCAACATGGACACTGCTGGCCCCTCTAATGGTTGATTAGTTTATACTTCTTTAATTGTAATGGTACTTTTTCAATACATTTGAAATGTTTTATGACATGGTTTATTCTGTTGGTTTAGTCATGCAATTTTTGGAATTTTTTCTGGTTATGTAATGGGTTGTGCCGACCCTCCCCAGGGTCTATTAGTTGTCTCTTCGCTGCTCTCTTTGTGTTTTTATTTATTTATTTATTTGTTGAAGTTCTTTCAATATTGTTCAATTAAGGTTTTACCTGTTGCTTATATTTGTCTTTCTTGCCTATGTTAGGTTCAATAGTCGCGTAGTTTTTCTTGTGTATATGATGCTTACCGTCTTTCCTTTGTTTCTCTCTATAGGTCCGTCCGTTCGTGTTCCATACCATGGTTTCGTTTCCCTTCTCTTCCTTGTCCCGATGTGGTTCGGACTCCCTGTGTTCGGGCGTCTCATATTTTCATGTGTCGTTCTTGTCCCAGTTTTCTTTTGTTTTTTGTCCCCTCAGGTATGTTTTTTCAGTCGTCCTTTTTGGATATGTACTGTCTTCTTCTTGTTGTTCTCTCTTCTTTTTCCTTTCCCCTTTTTCCTTATACTCTTCTCTTTTCTTCTTTTGCCTGACTCTCTCTTCTTTATATCCTGTCTTCTTCTTTCTTACTACTTTTTGTTTCTTCTTTTACAGATGCTGGAAGATTTTGCTATTTTCTTAACTCTCCTTTATTTTCCACCTTTCTCATTTCACTTCTTTATTCTTTATCATATCACCTTATTACTGTCACCTATTTCTCCCAAATTTTCAACTGCTCATTCTTCATTTTATGCTCATTTGCATTTTTTCTCAATTTTACACTGTTGTTTATACGATGTTAATCTTTTTCATTCAGAGTTATTACATGGAATGTAAAAGGTTTTAATAATCCTATAAAGAGGCAGAGAATTCTTTCACATCTAGCCTCATATAAACCTGATTTAGTTCTGTTACAAGAAACTCATTTATCTGAGGCTGAAGCTCTCAAACTTAAGCGTAATTGAGTTGGCTCAGTATTGGTCTCTCCTACTAACACAAAAAAGAATGGGGTTATTTTATGCCATAAAAAATTGAAATGCACTGTTGTTACACAAGATACTGATTCCGATGGTAGGTGGATTCTAGTTAAACTATTAATTAATAATATCCCTCTCACTGTGTTTAACCTCTATGGTCCAACTCAACCCGATTCCTCTTTTTGGCCTACTGTTACAGACAAGTTTTTTCAAAATAAAGATGAATTTTCTATACTTGGGGGTGATTGCAATCAAGTTGTAGACCCTTTTATTGATCGCAAATCCCAGGTACGTTTTATTCCCCACAAACAATTTCTTAACACTATCACACAGACTCAACTGGTCGATGCCTGGAGGCTATGTAATCCAGACCAATCAGAATTTTCCTTTTATTCCCCTCCACATGGATCCCTATCCCGGATTGATTACATATTTCTTTCTAAATCCTTGGCCCAAAACCTCGTTTCCTCCTTGATTGAGCCCATTTTGATTTCAGATCATGCTCCAGTGGTCGCGGACTTCGATTTACTTCCTCCTCACTCTAAAATGTCTAGGTGGAGATTCAATAATTATCTTTTACAAGATCCAGTTTTTCCTCTTCTTTCACCTCCTTTGCTGAAGAATTTTCTCTATTAATGAAGATACCTCTATATCTCCTGTTTCGGTGTGGGATAGTTTTAAAGCCGCTGCTCGAGGTTTTATTATAGATTTTGTTTCTAAGAAAAAGAAACAGTCCTTTATGAAACAAAGCTTTATTATCTTCCATTAAACACTTAGAACATCAGTTTTATACTTCTTCATCGGACTCTACTCTGCAGCAACTTATTCGTGCTAAGATGGAATTTAATAAAATTTCTACTGATAAGGCCTCCTTCACTATGCTTCGTAGCAGTGCCAGATACTATGGTGGTCGAAATAAAGTTGGCTCACTTCTTGCTAATTATTTAAAATCTAGAAAAGAGAAAACATTAATTGAGTCTATCCAATCTACCGATGGTAAACACCTTTTCAAAGATAAAGATATATTAGCAGAATTTACAACATTTTATAGCGCTTTATACACTCCTGAGTCGCCCCCAACTGATACACTCATTAATGAGTATCTTAGTACTATTCCTCCTCCTTCCTCTTCTGATCTAGATTTCACCTCTCTAGACACGGATCTTTCATTACAGGAAATCTCCTCCTCCTTGAATTCCTTAAAGAAGAATAAATCCCCTGGTCCTGACGGTTTTTCTGTAGAATTTTATCTTCATTTTTCCAATCTGTTATTACCAAAACTTTTTAACCTTTTCCAACATTTTTGTTCCACAGGTGCAGCAAGTGGTACTTTTCTAGAAGCCTCTATTTGTCTTATTCATAAGGAAGGCAAAGATCCCAAATTTTGCAAAAACTATCGCCCCATCTCCTTGATAAATGTTGATTATAAGATCTTTGCTAAACTTTTAGCATTGCGTCTTGAATCCTTCTTCCCTCATTTAATAGGCCCCAAACAATGTGGATTTGTTAAAGGTAGACTAACTTCTGATAACTCTCGTCTATTTTTCAATGTTCTCAATAAAGCTCCTTCTTTATCTTTTCCTCTCGCGGCGATCTCCATCGATGCGGAAAAAGCTTTTGACAGGGTGGATTGGTCCTTTTTGTTTAAATCTCTTCGTGGCATGGTTTTGGTACTAAATTCATTTCTCTTATCTCTCTTCTTTACTCTACCCCCTCTGCTTCTACCATCGTGAATGGTCAAATCTCACAGCATTTTTCACTCCATCGAGGTGTTAGGCAGGGTTGTCCATTATCTCCCCTTTTGTTTGTTCTTTCTCTTGAACCTTTTCTTTCCCGTATTTGTCAAAATCCCTATATTTTGGGATTTCCATATGGAGATCATCAACTGAAATTATCTGCGTATGCTGATGATATTTTGCTTTTCATTTCCAATCCAGATTCTTCTATTCCTTCGTTATTACAAGAAATCTCCGATTTCTCAGCGGTATCAGGCTATAAGATCAACTCTGATAAAACGGAAGTCTTACCACTTACAAAATTTTGCCTCAAACAACAATTTGAATCTACTGGCTTTCATTGGAACAGTTCTAAAATCAAGTATCTTGGTATTTGGTTTTCCAATTCTATTACTGACTCCGTTAAATTGAACATGAATGTAGCCCTAGATCGTATCTCCAAACTTTTCTCATCCTGGAATCCTCTTTTTCTCTCCTGGTGGGGTCGTCTTGACTCTATTAAGATGATGATTACTCCTATTTTATTATATTACTTTTCAATGATTCCTATCCGTATCCCCGTAACCTTTTTAAAAAAAATAGACTCTTCTTTCTAAATTTCTATGGAAGAACAAAAAATCCAGAATTTCTTTACTTCACCTCAGAAAACCGAGACTTGTAGGAGGGTAAACTTTCCAGATTTTCGATTAGATCATAAAGCTTTTAGCTTAAAACAAGCTTCTTATTGGCTTCTTACGGAATCCTCTCCTTTTACTCCTCTATGGGTCACTATTGAACGTTGTATGTTTACTCCTTTCTCGACCAATGAAGTTCTTTCTTTTACTGCCAAAAATGCCCCCACATCCCTTCCACTATTTAAACACACTTGTTCTTTGTTAAAACCCCATTTTCAGCCAAAATTAATATCCAGAAATGCCTTTCTACATTCTCCTTTGTGGCATAATCGTCTTATAACCATTAATAATAGACCTCTGTACTGGGCCTCATGGAGAGTAAGGGGGATTGCCTGGGTTAACGATTTATTTGATGGCACTTCTCCTTGTTCTTTTCCTGATTTTCAAGCCACATTCAATTGCCCTCGATCTTTTTTACATAATTTTTCCATACTTATGGAATTACTTCTAAGCATTTTTTATTCTTTCCTTCTGATGAAGCTTCAATCACTCAGGTCTCACTTCTTAAAATCTTAGCATCAATTCCAAAAGCCTCTTTAATTTATAAATTCTTTTACACCACAAATCCAGAACGAGACAAAACTAAGGTGGAACTTGCTTGGGAATCAGACTTAGGTTTTCAGTGGAGCACTGATATATGGAATAAGATTTGGGCTCGGTCGCTGAGGATCTCAAGATCCGCTTCCACCACTCAATCTATGTTTTTTCTATATCACAGATTATATTTCACTCCCATTTCTATAGCTAATTTCACACACATAGACAATAAGAAATGTTGGTCCTGTGATTTTCCATCAGCAGATCTCTCACATCTCCTTTTTTCATGTCCCCCTGTTCTTTCTTTTTGGACACAAATCTGGGATCGTTTGTCTAAAATCTTTCAGATCCACACACCTATATCCAATATTCTTCTCTTTATGGGAAGTCTATCAGAATCCATTCCTTTACCTTCCTATGAAAGAGGGCTGTTTGATCTTATGTTGGCTTTAGCGTTTCAACAAATTACGATGAACTGGAAATGTTTGACCAAACTTTCAACTAAGTCATGGTGGAATACTGTATGTCAATACCATAGGTTGGATGTGGCATATGCCTCCCAATGCAATATACATGTAAATAGAGATGTTTTTTGGTTGCCATTAACTACTTATTTAAATATGGTTTCAATTAATAATGTTTCTCATTATCGTTCTGAAAATTTCCAACCCCCTTGAATTCCTTCCTCTTTGTTTTATCTTTCCTCTTCCTCTATTTGGCGAAGTTTTTACTCAACAGTTATTTGTTCTTTACATTTTACGATTCTTATGAGCAAAGTATTGACATCTATTTTAGTGTTTATGATTATAAATATATTTTATACCCCGTCTTTTCCCTTTCCCCTTCTTTCCTTTCCCTTATTTTCCCAAAATATAAATAGCTTTCTACTATGATTTGCTGCCTACTCTATTTTGCTTACAAGATATTCTATGCATTGTTATTCTCTAGGCCTTTAATGTATGTTATTGATTTTTATGGTTCAATAAAGCTTATTAAACTTAAAAAAAGATGCGTGTGATAAACTCCCTCTGTCAATAATGGGGAGAGTAGCGCTGTTTAAAATGATCGTACTGACCCCTGCTGTTTTACACAGACCAGACCTACCCTTGTATACTCCCTAGGAGCTTTTTCAATAGTTTGCAATCAGAATTAACTAGTTACTTGGGCGCTGGTGCCCCCCAAGGGTTTCCATTTAACAAGTGAGTATAATGACAATATGACAGGGACTGGAAGTGACATATATAAACTTTATTACTGGGTAGCCCATAAACACCGATTAATGTGGGGTTTTTTGTGAAAAAAGCAGACCCTCCCCGGTGAGTTTTAAAATCAAGATCCTGGAGGAACACGCCTTCTTGCCCGTGATGCAAGGGAACAACTCACTTCTTCACTACCCCAAGTAACTAGAATTATACTGGAATGTTGGCATCAGCATTGCAAAGGATCGATTGGGGGAGGGTAGATAAATAAGGAAAATGCTATTATTGCATAGATCATGGATAGGTAGGGTGACACAGCCCTAGGGATTCCCAGCTTGGGACAAGGTCAGGATTTTGAACCATGGGGATGTTTGGGAATCTACCCACATTAAGTCCTCTGAGCAATTAGCAACGACTTTAGACTCAACTAGTCTCAGTTGTTTTGTTATCTACAAATGAGACATACACTTAAGGGTTACAAAGATAAGAAAAATTGAACCCCATCCCATAGCTCAACCCACTGTAGTCTCAAATAGTTTAGGAGAGGGTTAAAGGGTAGCCAATTTCTAAGCTCCTTAGTGCTTTGGTGGTTAGTACTGGAGAGCTGCTTAAATCCCTTAGAGAAAGGTGAGACGGAAAACCAGGGCATTTCTGAGGAGACAGTGGGCTGAGGTTAAGATGGCAGCCAGACAATTGGTGATTTCAGAAAAATTACATCTTATTCAAGTCAAATATTTTCATAGGGAATATTATATGCCTGCAATGCTATGGAAGATAGGAAATAGAACAGACCCCAACTATATGGTATGTAATAAGGTCTTGGGTACTTTTTTGCACACAGTGTGGGATTGCCCTATCATGCAAGATTACCAGGCCTGTATCCACAGTATGCTTGAAGTAGTAATAGGTATTCCCTTTGTTAAAAACCTGAAAATGGCTATACTTACTATACCGCTTGACCTGGATGGTAATAGAGGGCCACAAATATTGGTGGCAATTAATTTTGCTGTAGCTTAAAGAGATATTGCCCGCCAATGGAGATCTTCCTATGCTTGTCCTGTGTCTGAATGGACCAGAGGAATTGATTATTTTGCCTTATCCAAGGAAACATTTTATAAAGCTATGGAATGGCCCCAAAAACACAAAAAGATTTGGGTTGAATGGTGGGAACATTTTCATATAGTGCTGCCGAGACCATGATTTATATTTGGATAATCAACTATATTTGCTCTTTCTGTATACAATATTGATATATTGTGGTGGTACAGAATGATGTTGTAAGTTATGTGCATCACATGGCCTTGTTGTGTGGATGCTTTCTGTTTGTAGTCAGAAGAAAATCAATAAAAGAACATAAAAAAAAGATTGTTCTCAGTCGGAAAGCTCTGACATGGTGGAATTGAAGGAGGAGTGTTTACTATACTTTATTTAAAGGTCTGAGTTCAACTGTCTTCAAAATTATCTTGGATTAGAGGCTAAGAGGATTTAAAAAATCTGTTACACAAACAACACTATTGAGAGTTATTGGTCTCAAGCTTTTCGCAGGCCCCTTTCCAGAAGCAGGCTCCTAGCACTGCTGGTTTTCTTCATATGTACCCTGCTGTAGAGCTGATTGCTACAGCTCAGCATTGTATTTCTAGGTGAACGCAGAAATGGGATGTGGCAAAAGCTACAATCAAAGTTGTGGCAGTCTGTGAAAAAGTGTTACAATAACCAAAACCTCCTTTACTCACCTGGTTTTTTACTTGAGGCACTAGGTCTTCAAGGATATCACCAATGGGATAGGCACGACCAGCCAAGCAGCAGCTATAAAAAAAAAGGGCAGAACCACCCAAAGTTGAAACCAAATAATGCTCACAAATGAGAAAAGATTCACTGCTACCAGTCACCATGTGAAATCACATCTCACAAGAATAAACACAAGAAAATGCCAGACAAAACAGACAAGGACATATTTCCAAATTAGAACTGCATCTTGCAAACAGACTTACCAACCAGTCACATGATTTATGATGGATACACTAGCTTCCTGAAAATCAATTATTATTTGTAGTATACTCTGGCACAAGACTAGACTCAGAAAATCAAAATATAAGAACGGGACACTAGGTTGCTCAATAGAAACTTAGTGGTCCACTGTGACAACAAAACTAGTGCTTTGGGTGTAGCGGACATCCCACTAATGTTATGTCCTACTGGTATCTCCAGATAACAAAGATTCATGAGAACAGAAAGATCATATAGGCTAATAAGTGTTATGGGGGCACCATATTTTTAAATTACACCTGTCGGAAGCTGGACTTGGGGTAATGGACTCAGTATGTTTTCAAGAACTCAAGAAGAAATTAATAACTGCTTGTCCAAAGTGCCGCTTTTGTCTTGAATTCCTCATCTCAGGTAATAATGATTGATGAATATGAACAATTTATTTACCCTGAGGGATGATTGTGCTGGTGGATAACTATCTAACTTGCAGATTCCTCACCTCTTGAATCTAGTCTAGACATAAACTGGAAATAGCGCTAGCTGATTGGTGGCATCTTGGCTCCTTTCTGGCTTAGGGTTCCATCCTGAATATAAAGTCACAGAACCGTAAAGATAGCACACCGCCGAACTGTAGTCATTTCCGGGCCTTCATGTGCAAAGACAAGGCCGAGGACACTGACAGAAATCCAGTGTTACAAAACTAGCTTGGGACTTTATTAACAATTATAAGGCAATCCAAAGGAAAGGGGAGGTAGGCAGGATCAGTGAGAAATCTGCAGGTAGAGAGACTATCCACTAAAAGGTTCTTTACCGAAAGTCACTTGTTTTTCTGATGGATACTTTTATGAAAAGATTGCTCATCTCTTGTATCCAATACCTTAACAGTACCTTTGAGGTGGTGGGTCTGAGTCTAAGATGGTCAAACCAAGAAGTCTTGCAACACAGATCTAGCAAAAGTTTCCCTGCTACTTCAGAGTCTTAGCATTAGTGGCTGGTAAAGGTGTGGACAAGGCCCAAGACAATGCTGAACACCCAACCTTTGCCCTAGTGGAATGGTAACTGTAATAGTGTTGGACCTGGGAGTGGAGGGCTGGAGGGGGGGCTGAGGGTTGAAAGTAAACAACTATCTGCCTCCTGGGAGGCACGGGGCAGAATGACTGTGGGTGTGGTCATGGGGAATTGGAGTGCAGGTCCATGCGCAGGGGGGCTGCTCCCCCAAACAGTAAATAAAAACATTCCCTGGTCGTCTAGTGGGCTATCCCGATCTGCCCCCCCAGGGAGGCAGAAATACTGTTATCCCACATGTGAATGGGGAGCACAGCCCCATGCCCAGGTAGGCAACCATATCCAAGAAAAGTAAATAAGAGATTCTTCTGTGTTCTGGTAGACTTTATGCCCTCACCCTGAGTGGGGAGGTGGGGGGGGAGGCTAGATTGGGGAAACACCCCATATCCGCCCTCAGGGGTGGCTTAAAGACTGCTGTGCCTGGAGGATTTGGGAAGGGGCACAGGCCCAGGAAAGGGTGCTCCCCCGCAACGATAGTTACTTTTTGTCTAGTAGAGAAGATCCTTGCTTGGAGATCTGTGTGCCCAGTACAATCTTGAAGCAGGAATCCACTAGGGGGAGAGAGTGCTGGAAAAGGGACATTGTTCCCTTTACAACACCATCTCCTTGTAGAGTAATGCTTGGTGTAGAGTTATGCCAGCACCAAGCTGTTGCGAGCTGATAAGCAAAACCTCGTAGAGCTTTGTGATAACTTGACCTAATTTCCTAATATGGTTACTAATGTCTATGATGAAATCAGTAAATCACAAGAGGGAGTGAAGAGCTAAATATTTAAGGAGGTCCTACACTTATGCTCCTCTCAGAAGGGATATCTAAAATTGTCTCTGTTAACCTTCCAACAATGTTATGATGAAAAGGGTAACAGGACTGAGTAAAAGCAATTGTGCTATCGTGAGGTCACAATGTACCAAGATAGCGGTTAACTAAGTGAGGTCAACAGGTTTCGTGCCTAGAAAGCCCAGAGGTCGGGCGGCACTTCGTCAGGACCAAAAAAGAATATAGTGCCTATGTGTCCCTGTAGGGACAAGGGACCTCCCTTCTAGTAAGGGATAGTCGCTAAAAGTAGGGAAAGCTGCACCAGACTGGTTGCAGCACAGCAAGTCCACCTGTAGAAGGTGACAAAACGTAGACAAACAAAGAGCGACAGAGTATTAAAAATGTGTGCCAGTATCCACTATAGACACACAAATTTAATCATTAGGAGAATACATTTAAGAGTGCATCTGCACAGTTCAAAGTCAATTGACAATTCAAAGTTAAAACAAACATGGTTTGTTTGAGGAAACACTCAATCCCCACAGAAAGGTACAAATTAACATAGCAAATGACTCAATCAACAGGCTAGATTAACGTGGTATGCTCGCATAGAGGCATACTCACGTGGTGTATTGGAGGGCACGTACTTGTGCAGTCATAACTTACCCCAAGGTGAGCGGAATAGTGCTCCTTAGGTATGTTGGTGGGTGGAGAAACACCGTGACCGAGGACAAAGTTTAAAAAAAAGAAGTATAAAAAGAAAGAGAGAAGAATGGCACAGCACATAATGTTCCTTATATTCCTCCCAGTAAGTAGGTTCACATTATGCCATGCGATTGCGGTGTCTGCAATGCCAGATGCTAGTCAGAGTGGCACCTAGGTGTGACATGCTGTTAAGCATCATGAGCCTCGATTTATTAGTGTAGGTGTTCGGATATTAAGGTGGAGGAGTACTATGGTTCAATTGTGCTGTCGCCATGAGTGTTGGCTAAGACATGCAGGTATGTTGCATGTGCCATCTGACTATCAATAGTTCTCACCTTAAGTACCCTAGGTCACTTCGGTTTGCAGAACCACATGCATGGTGCTTAGTTCTGATGCGATTCTGCCTCGATGCCCATCGTTGCGCACCGCCTCCCCTAGGCTGCGTGAAAACGGGAGTGAAATAGTGTCCAAAGCTGAAACCCCGCAGTCACTGGTTTCTAAGGGTTTACAATAACAATTCTCTGAAATAGAGTAGAGGCCTTGTATGTACTATGACATTCAGGGTAGAGGATGACCTAGGCGCAGTCTTACATGGCAGATCACACATGGTGGGGTGCCAGAGTTTATAAGGCGCACACAGCCCTTGACTATGTGAAAAAAAAGGGGGGGGGGGTTGTAGTTACCTTTGGCCGGAAGTCGAGTTGCGGTATGCTTGTCGTAAGCCTAATGTGTGGCCTGCAACGGCGTGACATGATCCCGGTGAAAATGTGCCCGCAGGCGTGTTTTGAAGCCAGAGTAAATAGATAAACTCCATAGTGGAAAGACCGCAGTGGCATGGGTGTGAGAGGGAGTGCGGGCGAAGGGTAGTGGAGCACTTGGTAGGTGTACGGGACGGTGCCGGTTACCTAATCACCTCCAACATCCTGAAACGCCAAGCCAGTGCGGTGATGCCCATGTAATAGGGCCGGTCACGTGATCGCGTCTCTGGTGGTTGCATAGCCCACATCTGCATGTTAGCGTTTGGTTAGTAGGGCAGCCATATTGTTGTGGTAAATAGATCCCGAGAGAGGCCGGGAGCGAGTGTCTAAGTGCAGTTAGGGTACAGAATAGCAGGGGCAGGCATATAAAGTAGAGATTATTGTGGCATATGAGACCAAAAGGAAATAGGGATGGAATTAGATCAAAAATAGGGCAGCCTCAAAAGGTACTGGTCTGTTTGGCGGCCATGTTTGAGAGGAGGCGTAATAAGAGCAGGGCGTGAAGATAAGAGGGGGTGGCTTCCGACTCCCAGTTTAAAAAGTGTCGGATAGAAAGTGTGAATCCTGAGCACAATAATAAAGGCAGAAAGATTTTTGGGTGCTCCCAGAGGTAGTGTTGAGGTGCTGGTTGTTAAACCTCTAAATGTCCTAATTGTGAAACATCTATGGGGTACTGAGATAGGTTCAGAGAAAATTGGTTAAAATGGGGGTAGATATAGTATCCGTGCACTATTTCTAAAATCTCATAGTTCCACCTCATGCATGTAGGAGAGAAAGGGGTTCGAATGACATATAGGTGTACAGTCAGATAGTTATATGTTCAATTCGTACCACGGGATCTCATCGTTCATGCTGTCTCTTTGTGTGGACAGGCGAAAAATCCACCTTTGTTCCATCTCGAAGAGTTTCTTCTTGTGCCAAGAAGGATTAGTTTCTAACACCATGCAGGATATGTCATCGGGAGGATGACAATGGTCGATGAAATGTGCACTCATTTTGGTAGTGTTTCTTTTACACTGGATGTTGCTCCGGTGTTCGATGATCCGGGTCTTGACTGTCCGTGTGGTCATACCAATGTATCTCAGGGGGCATGGACATTCAATGAGGTTGCAGTTTTTAGTATTGCAATTTGTATGTGTACGTTGGGTCCAGATCTGGTCGCCATTCAGTGGCACTTCTTTATGGTTTAAATCTTTTTATTTGCATTTCGTGACAAAGGCCAACAGTAAGCTTCGCATAAGTTTACCAACAAAGAGCAAGTGAAGCCACAATAAATTGCAGGTTGTGGAAGAAACTAGCTGTGTTACTACTGTGAATGGCCAAAAAGAAAAAACTTACCCTACCCGTCCCACCACCCCCCACCCCGACCCTCGTCCACCAACGAAAATGACATTGCAGGATAGGCTTACTTCTCTTTAGGCCGTGAGGCTCCCTGAGATTCCCCTCAGGCGGTGCTGATAGATGCAGCAGGCGGAGATATCTCGGGCAGGTGAGCTCCCTAAACTCAGAGCCAAGGAGGGCGAGAAATGGCTGCCAGAGATCCGCAAAGGTGGAACCCCTACCAGCTAACGTAAGAGTGATCTTTTACATCCCCAGGACCTGCCAGAGACGCTGTAGCCAGCCAGTAAATGTGGGAATACGCATGGTCCGCTAATGAATCAGAATGTTTTGTGTGGCCGAGCCCAGCGCAACCGCTATCTGGCGACCTCGCTGTGAGCGAAGAGGGTATGTGAGGGGGTTGGGAAGACCCAGGAGAATATAACTTGGGAAGCGTGGGAGCCGAGTATCAAAATGTTCATCTATTTCGTCAATGACCTGCGCCCAGTAGGCGTGCAGCTGCTCACAGTCCCACAGTAGATCCACCAGCGTACCCCGTCGCCCACATCCCCGCCAGCAGTCAGCACTTTGTCGAGGGTCCATCGAGTGAAGGCGGTCCGGAGTGTAGTACCAGTATGTGGTCACCTTGGTCAGGGTCTCTGTCAGTCCCATATTGCGCGCTGAGTGTCGAGCCCTATAATATATCCCGTCTCATTCTTTGTGGCTAAGGGCCCGGCCCAAATCTCGTTCCCAGCGCATGCGCCTTGCGTTATGTGTATGTCCAGCTAGCAGCATCTTGTACAGATCTGAAATGAGTTTTTTGTCGGATGAGCGAGTTAGCAGCCATTTTTCGTATGGCGTGAGAAGGCGCTGAGCGTGTGGCTTTACGAGGGGATGGAGAGCCCAATGACGGAGCTGGAGATAATGGAATCGCTCCGATTCCGGGATCCCGTAGTGTGACCGGACCTGAGGGAAAGGGAGAATCCCGTCAAGGTCGAACAAATGCCCCAGAGACCGGCAATCCGTTGGACGCCAGCTTACAAAGGAGGTCTCACCCATACCTGGTTGAAAATCTGGGTTATCGAAAAGCGGGGTGAGGGGAGACGGGAAAGAAGTCAAGTTGTATTTCAGATAGGTCCGATACCAGGACTCCAGAATCGTCCTGGTTATATGGGAAGCGTAGAGATTGGCCGGTCTGTGAGCCCTGCGTAGAAAGGGAATTCGCTGCAGAGTCGTGGCTGCTACCGCCTGCTCTTGAAACAGTCCATGTTTCTCTGATTCGGATCTGCTCCATTCTACTAAATGCCGGAGTTGTGTCGCTTGGAAATAGAGTCGGAGATCCGGGACTCCTAGCCCGCCTTCCTCTGGGGGCAGCCTCACTATGGTTCCCTTCATGCGGGGTCGGCGGCCCCGCCAGATAAATTGTGACAATTCCGATTGAACCTGCTTGATCCACCCGCCGGGTGGCCATAGAGGGAGAGTCTGGAAGACAGAGTATTTGGGGCAGGATCGTCATTTTTATAGCAGCCACTCTCCCCAGCCAGGAGATCGGGAAATATTTCCGCCGCCGCAGCTCTTCTCGGATCTGCGTCAGCAGTTTAGCGTAGTTGATGGCGGATATCTCTGGCAGCGTGGGCGCCAGCTGGACGCCGAGGTAAGGGACGGAGCCATCCGCCCATTGTAGGGGGTGCGCAGCGCGTAGGCGCTCCAGGGTGGAGGGCGGCATGGAAAGGTTAAGGGCGACTGATTTCCCAACATTAACTTTAAAGTCTGACACCCGAGTGAAGCGATCCAGTTCCGTCATGAAAACACCCAAGGCTCGAGAGGGATCGGAGAGAGACACCAAGACGTCGTCAGCGTAGAGGCTGAATGTCGCCCCCGAATTTAATCCCGGTGATAAGAGAATTGTGCCGGACTTGTTGGGCAAAAGGCTCCATATAGAGCGCGAAAAGAAGGGGAGAGGGGACATCCCTGGCGGGTCCCCCTGGAGATAGGTAGACGGGGCGAGGTATGACCGTTAACCCGGACCGAGGCCGTGGGGCGCTGATAGCAATTAAGAATTAAGGTACGGAATCTCTCCCCCAACCCCACCTGGATCAGAACCTGTTCTAGGAACGGCCAATGGACCCTGTCGAAGGCCTTCTCCGCGTCTATGGTGAGTAGCATGTATTCCCCAGGGACCCGGGAAGCCTTCTCAATCAGGTGGAGTACACGTTTAGTGTTGTCGTTCGTCTGACGCTGAGGGATGAACCCCGCCTGGTCTGGATCTATGAGTCCCGGCATGTGGGGTGCCATCCGTGCAGCCAGGATCCCTGTAAAAAGTTTGAGATCAATATTAAGGAGCGAAATAGGGCGATAGGCCCCGCAGATGGTCTTGTCCTTCCCTGCCTTAGGGATACCACGATGGCCGCTTCCAGCATGTCCTCTGGTATCGCCCCCGCAGTCGCAAAGGAATTAAAAAGACACATCAAAAGGGGTGCTATTGTTGGGCAGAAGGTCTTGTAAAAGGCAGCCGTGTAGCCGTCGGGACCAGGTGATTTGGCCAATTTGAGGCGTGAGATCGCCGCTATGACCTCCTCCACGTGTATCTCCCGCTCTAAGTGATCCGAATGAGCCTGTGAGGGAAGGTGTGCTGCGGCTATGTACGTCTCGCTGAGCGAGCCATCCAACGCTTGCGCCTCATACAATTGAGCATAAAAGTCGCGGAAAACATTCGCAATGTCCGCGTCGGCTGATACCACTTGTCCTGAACCGTCGCGTATCTCCCGGACCCCTTGACGCTGACGAACCTCGCGCAACTTATGAGCGAGTAAACGGCCGCACCGGTCACCCCCCGTGTAAAATGCCTGGCGCAGGCGTATTCCGCCCTATCGTTATCAATGGCCGCGAGCTGGGCCCGCACTGCGCGCAGCTGCCTCCAGATCCTGGGCGCCCCGGTGCGCCGGTGCATCTGTTACAGCTCCCTGGTACGTTGTGTGAGTTCGTCTCTCTTGCGCTTGCGATCGGCATTATCTGCCGTCGCAATAGCAATGATCTCTCCCCTCAAAACTGCTTTAAGTGCTGCCCAACGTGTGGAAAGTGGGGTGTCATTATTATCATTATGGGCCAGGAAATCATCTATCGCGCGTTGTATCTGTTGGACCACGTCCGTGCGATGTAAAAGGGTGTCACGCAGACGCCAGTGGCGGGAAGGTCGCTGTAGTGGGGAAGCATGAGAGTGACCGTCACCGGTGCGTGATCGGAGAGGAGGCGGTTAAAATCTCCGACTCTGCCAGCAGAGTCCGGAGCACCTCCGTGCACAGGAAATAGTCAAGGCGAGCATAAGTCTTATGGACGCTCGACTAGAATGAGTATTTGCGGTCGTTGGGGTGGGTAGCTCGCCAAAGATCCACTATTCCCAAGTCCCTCAGGCCGTCCAGACCCCTGAGAGAGCGCGCCCGTCTGCCCAGAGCGTTGGGCCGACCTATCCCACGAGTTGTCAAACACCAGGTTTAAGTCCCCACCTAGCAGAATTCTACGCTCTACGATCGCTGTGGCCTCAGTCAATGCGTCGTGTAAGAACTGTTCTTGCCCCTCATCGGGGGCGTAAATGGACCCAATCATGAAAGTCAGTCCCCCAATGTCGAACTGGTATATGAGAAGTCTCCCTCTAATTTCTGCCTCCTTCTGAAGAACCCTTCCCTGAAATGAGCGGGAAACCAGGATGGCCACCCCTGCTGTTTTAGTGGTGCTAGAGGAAAAAAGCTGAGTGGGGAAGAGACGAGATTTTAGGCGGTGGCAGTCCCGGGGCAACAGATGCGTTTCTTGGAGGAGGCAGATGTCAGCCTTCGAGTGTTCGAGATAGGATAAGATTGCCCTCCGATTGATAGGATTGTTAAGTCCCCGCACATTCAGGGTAAGGATTCGGAGTGTATTGGGAGCCATCTAGAGAGTGTGAGCCCAAGTGTAGCTATGAATCCCGGGGTCTAACAAGCAGGGATGAATAATGAGCCAAAGTAGCCTATCATTGCCCGTATTAAAAAACAGTGGACAAGGGCCCCCAAAAAAGGAAAAAAGAAAAAAAACAACCCCAACAAGAATCAAAACTGTGAAACAAGAAAGTCCGTCATCCTGGGATGAACAGAAAAAGTTCGGCAAGGGGTCCATTAAGTGACCAAGATTACTCACTCCCCACCTCCCGCCTCAAAATAATAAAAACAAACAGCCTCTACTACAGCCCTGAAGGGTGGGTTTTCGCCAGTTCCTCAGGAAGTGACTCCAATGCTGCCTTCTGGCTCATCGCAATTTCGGCAGGGTCCGGACGTTTAGGGCGTCTGCGGCGTCGCTGTCTCTGCCAGCCCGAGGGTGAAACGCCGGCTGCCGGACTCGAGCCACAATTATTTCTGTCTTCTTCCGGCAGCTCAACGTCAAGAAGTCTGCAGGCCTGC
Organism: Calotriton arnoldi; assembly: GCA_963921515.1. Classification (NCBI taxonomy): domain Eukaryota; kingdom Metazoa; phylum Chordata; class Amphibia; order Caudata; family Salamandridae; genus Calotriton; species Calotriton arnoldi. The sequence goes on from CAWUFW010001289.1 coordinate 1,902,218, forward strand.
GCCAACGAACAAAGCTGGTATTGTTTCCCGTCCAAGCGGAAAATCAAACGAAATGGGTGCCCCCAGGAGTAAGAAATGTCCCGTTGGCGGAGGTGAGCCGTGATGGGACGGAAGAGCCTGCGTTTCTGCAAAGTTATCGCCGCTAGGTCTTGGTACAGAGTGGGACGTTGATCTTGATAGACAATCGGGTGCATGTCCCTGGCCTTACGCAGAATCTCCTTCTTGGTGCGAAAGTCATGAATGCAGGCCAATATATCTGCCGGGGCTGCCCTGTCCGCTCTAGGGGGCCCCACCCGATGGGCCCTGTCGATTTTGATTTCAGCGGTATACGGATTCCCCAAAACGTGGTTGAAGAGCCCCTGCACATAGGCGAAGATGTCCCCCGCTTCCGAGTTCGTGGCCACCCCTCGGATCCTTATGTTGTGCCTCCGAGAGCGGTTTTCAAGATCCTCCAGGTGCGCTTGGAGGTCGACCTGCTGCTCGTGGATACGAATGACCTCCTGTTGAAGCGAGGAAAGTTCTGTGTCCCTATCATCACATTTGTCTTCCAGCGACGCCACGCGTTACCCAATGCTATCGACTTCCTTGCGAATGTCTTTTATCTCAGAGGTGAGGTCGCGTTTCACAGTTTGTAGATCTTCCCGGAGCGTCGTAAAGAGGGACTCAAGAAAAGACCGGGTCACCGGTTCATCTCGGGCATCACCTGGCGTCGAGAAGGCCCCAGTCTCCTGGGATGAATGGGCCATTTTGAGAGGGCCCCGCTGGGTGCGAGAGAAGAGGTCCTTCACTGTGAGTTCCGACTTGGCGGCCTTCTGAGTCTTGTCTCTTCTGGAACGGGTGGAGGACATATCCCAGGCCTACGTCGGTTGGTGTGCGGAGCAAGCCTGCTCCCGTGCTACCTCAAAGCAGGGCTACGTGGATCAAGCAGGGGCACCAGAGCCAGCTCCAGCCGTTCCTCGTTGCCCAGTCCAGCATCTGCTACGGGTAAGGCCCTGGAGGGGGGGGGGGGGTGGGGCGGCAGGCAAAACGCTGCAACGTCGAGCGCACCCCGTTGCTCTCAGGCAGCTCACTCCAGGCGCTCGCCCCGCGTGCCCCCAGATCAAGCCCCACTCAGGCCCAGCTGCGACCACAGATGGCCTCCTGCGGCGCCCTTCAGAGCTCGAGGCGGGGGCCGCTATCCCCAAGGGACCTCCAATGGTTGCGCAAGCCCAGCGGTCGTCCGTCACGGCAGCCCGCTGCGTAGACCTAGCCGTGCGCGGCCTACCTCAGTCGCTCTCTCCCTCCGAGGGTCAGGCAGGAGGCACTACAGGGCACTGTCTCTGAGGCCCCCCCGTCGAGTCCACCACCAGCTGGGGGGGCCGTCACTCGCTCCAGTCTAGTCGGCAGAGGTCAGGCAGCAATGTGCCGGGTGCAGCCCCCCTCCAGGGGGTGCCAACTATGGAGGTGAGCTTTTCTCCGATAGGCGGCGGAGCGCCCCAGGCGACAGGAGGGCCCCGCCGCGCCCGGTCTGGACGCCAAGCGGCCCGTGGCAATGAGGGCCCGCCCGTCTAGAGGCCCCGGACGGCTGTCAGGGTGGGAGCCAGGGAGGCAGTCCAGTCACGCAGCTCGGGTGCCGCCGGAGTGCAGGCCGCACCGCAGCCGCCGGGGTGATTCTTCCCGCTTCCGGGACCGCCCTCGTCCGCTCCAATGTCAAAGCTCCAGGGGGAGGCCGCGCGGCGTCCCAGCAGCGGCCCCCGCCCGAGCGGACACTCGGCCTCTTGATCTCCACTCGCCACGGGAGGAGGGGGCAGAAGGGAGTGGGTCTCTTCCGCGGCACGGCCGCAGCACAGGGGGTAGGCCGCACCGCTGCTGTGGAGGCCCCGGGGCTCAATGCAGTCCGCTCCGACTGTAACTCCGGCGCGGGCTAGAGACCCCCCCGGGCGTCCCAGGTGCAGCGTCGCTGATGGCAGCCGTCGACCCCAAAGGTACCGCTCCAAAAGGCTGCAGGCTGGTGCTTAAAGTCGGCGGTCAGCGGAGAGACTGCAAGGTATGTCTCACCTCGCCGCCATCTTGGCCACGCCCCCCAGTGGCACTTCTTTAGAGGGTTTTGTCAGATGGCACACTCCACACTGGCCACAGGGATAGTGTCCTGTGACAGGTGTCATATTCCATAATGTCCTCTGTAATGGCGTGTGCTTGGTTAGAGGGCGAGTGTGGACCAACAAGTCACGAACGTTACTGGTGCGTTTAAAGGCAAAGCGTGGTGTTGGAATGTTTAGATCACCTGACTGCACAATCCGCCAGTGTTTCCGTAATACATTCTGTATCTTGTTTGAGTTGGGGGTGAACGTCGTCACGCATGTGATCATGTCTTCCTCTTCCTTGGTCCTCTCTGTTGGTGTTTCTAGCCCTCTTCTGGGATTTTTTGATCACGGGTGTAGGATAGTTACGGGCAGCTAGGTACTGACTCAGTAGTTCGGCTTCTTTGTCAAAAGTGGCAATGGAGCTGCAGTTCCTGCACAGACGTAGAAATTGGCCATAGGGAAGGTTATCCCGGAGTGCCTTTGGGTGATGGCTGTCGTAGCATAGTAGGTTGTTACAATGTGTTTTTTTTTTATGTATTCGTTGAGAGATGGCAATTCCTCAGCCGGATGGTGAGGTCCAAAAAGTTGATCTCTTGATCCGAAACTGTACGTGTGAACCTTAGAAATGGGTTGAGTGAATTTATCCATTCGTAAAAAGCCTCGCAAGTCTCCTCTCCTTCCCTCCAGAAGATGATGATGATGATGATGTCGTCTATGTAACGACGCCATGTCATGATGTTGGTAGAGTACGGGTTGTTGTTGTAGATGTGGGCATGTTCAAACTCCACCATATAGAGGCAAGCCAAGCTTGGGGCGAAGGTGCTCCCCATGGATGTCCCCTGAATCTGGTGGTACATGGTGTTCTGGAATAAGAAGAAGTTTTCTCGCATGGCTATGGTTGCACACTCCATAATGAAGCTGACAGGCGTTTGTGACATCCAGTTTTTGGCTAATAGGCCAGCTTCTACAACAGCCAAAGTGGCTTCCTGGGGGATGTTGGTGTATAACGCCTCCATGTCTAAGGTAATCAGGTGTGTGATCTCGGCGCTCATGTGGCTCTCGGCGATCAAATTGAGGACATCCCTCGTGTCTTGGAGGTAGGAAGGGATTTTCTTCACGATAGGTTGCAGAAAGTGATGACAGAATTTGCTCAGGGGTTCCAAGAGCGATCCTATGCCTGAGACAATGGAGCGGCCAGGGGTGGGAGGGTCCCTTTATGGATCTTGGGTAGGATGTACAAATAGGGAACCCTCGGGTCCGTATTGATGAGGAACTTGGCTTCATTTTGGGATAACCAGCCCTGAGATTCAGCTGAATCCACTAGGGACTTGATCCTGGTGGAGAGAGCATCAGTAGGACCAGCTGTGAGGCGTCTATAGTATCTGACTTCGGACAATTGGCGTAGGCATTCATTATTGTAATCGGAGGTCTGGAGAGTCACAATCGCTCCCCCTTTGCCAGCTGGTTTTATAGTGATAGATTCATCGTCAGTCAGAAGCTTGATGGCTTTACGTTCCTGGAATGAGATATTCTGGTATGGTCTTCTGGTATCCAATGCGCGGATGTCTTTGAGGACGGCTTGCTCAAAGGTTAGAATTTCGTGGGGTATCATCCCCTCATGCGGGGTGAAGGTCGAGGGGGCTCTGAGGCCTGTGTCCTCTTCCATGTTGTGTTCTTTGTCCTGAAAGTATGCTCTAAGCCTCAGTTTCCTAAAGAATCCATGCAGTTCCCTAGCAAGGCGAAAAGGGTCTTCTTGGGGGTCGGTACAAACCCGAGACCTTTTTCCAGCAATTGCTTCTCAAAAGGGGTCAGTAGTTTGGAAGAGAAATTCACCACTAACTTCGTGGATTGTTATTGCTCCCGAGTTCCATTCGTGGTAGAGACTGGGGTTCCGCATTGGTCCGGCAATTGAACTTGTTTGTTCCCTCCTCTTCTTCTGCCTCTGCCCCTGCCCCGGCCTCTTCCTAAAAAAGGTTGTTGGTTAGGGTTGTGTTGGTCTAGGGGAGGTATATGTGGTTGGGGCATTTGAAACATCGGGTTCCATGGTGGTTGGTGTCCAAAGAAGGGGCCCATTGGGTACCCAAACAGAGGTTTGGGTACTCAATGGGGTGGATATCCTCTGTTGTTTTTTCTGCTATTCCAGCTCTCACTGCTTAAGGAGCTGCTGAATGAACCCTGCCGCAAATGGCTGTTAGTAGAGCTTTCATCAGAGGAGTTGTTGCCCGTCGGGGCTTGGAAGTCTTCTTTGATATATGGGTAGACCTTCTCTTTATCAAACCTTTTAATATCTTTTTGTAGTTTGCTGATCTTCTGCCGCATCAGATGGTCCTTATGTTCCTCCATTTCAGAGTTGATTTTGGCCAGTCTACTCTTGAATGCGGAAATGTTGATGGCGGCTTTCAGATTATTTTCTGAGACTGAGATCTGTATCAATGAGTTGTCAGAGAGGTGTTTGCTGTGTTAATAATGAGTATTAACCAATCGTGTGTGCATTTTCACGCGATCTGCGACCATTCCCATCTGAAACCAATGTCTTCCAGGAAGATGCGTGGTGCCATTGTAACAAGGAGCCCATTAGGGGCTATGTTAGCGCGTAAGTCTTCTGTCATCAGTGCCCCGTGAAGTGCAATCTTCGTCTGTAATTTCATTCGGGCTGATACTGAATTCCAATTGTCGGTTCTACTTCCTGATGGTTCCGTCCTATCACTACCCAGGAGCGTAGTGGCTCGTGATATCTCTGCTACCATGTCATCGTTGAAACTAAGACCCTACATATCCATTCTATGGAGAGGGACCAGTGGTCAGGGTAGGTTGGGTAAGCTGTAGGTGAATATCTAGTCTGGTGATGTAAGCCCTATGTAAGGGTATCACCGACTAAACGTGCTGTGAGAAAAGAAAAGTAAAATAGTATCCCACGACTCAGCTGCTGAACATAAATCTCTAAATCACAATAGGGAGTGAAGAGCTAAATATTTAAAGAGGTCCTACACCTGTGCTCTTCTCAGAAGTGGGCTCAATAGTTAACAAGATAGGAGTAGTTCCTCGAAGGCCAGGGGGTCACAAAGGGCAGGGTCACTTGGCTGTAACTGCTGCCACGGGCAGACCTGAATCTCAGATCTTGGTGCCCTCACACACCTGTTAGGGTATCATGCTTCATCATTAGGCGCTCCTCGTCTGGCCGGCGTTGCAATGCCCGACGGGCCTGGGGGCTCTTTGTCGGAGATCTTTTGATCTTGTAACGCCATAAAGGTGAGTGCATAAAGGAGGGTTCTGTGAGAAAGTGATAAGTGTAAGGTGAGGGATATCTAAAAGAGACTCTGTTAACCTTCTAACACTTTTATGATGAAAAGGGTAACAATGAGGTCACAATGTACCAAGATAGCGGTTAACTAAGTGAGGTCAACATGTTTCATGCCTAGGGAGCCCAGAAGTCGGGCGGCACTTTGTCAAGACCAAAAAGGAATATAGTGACTGTGTCCCCGTATGAAATCAGCGCAGCCAGCCCCAACCTCCAGAAAACATCTCCTGTAAATTGAAAACAACAATTTGCCTGATTTTTCCCCTTACCGACAGTCAGACGAGCTGAGGTGACCAGCACACTTCCACCTTAAGTCATGCTCTGGAACCATGTCTAGTGGCCATCATGAAAATGCTTGCACATCGACTCACACCTTATTGTGGCAGCCATCAACATATCCTTTCTAAGGGTTCTGTTGCGCACTTTTGTAAAACAGAAGTTATCATCCCCCCCATGAAAAAAGCCAGTATGAGACCACTCGACCTAACCAACTAGAAGCTCATTACTGTTTTTGGCACTGGACAAAGATATAGAGCAACCTCTGACAAAATGACTCGGTAGGCTTTTGTAAACAGTCACAGCCTTGATAACTTCCAGTTCACAAGAGTATAATCTCAGACTGCTGGTCTCCTCCTCCTGGACCGGTCTATGGCATTCAATACTAGGGACCATAACATAATCTTGGACTGTCGGGCCAAGCATTGCCTGACTGTCCTCGCCTGAATTGGTATCAATCTTTCCTTCTAGGCCACTGCAAAGTAGACTCTCTACCTCTCATCTGTTTTAAAGAAATTATGGTAAGTCGTGGGGTCCCTCAAGTCTAGGCCCCCCCACAATCTTATTTAATATGTATGTTCAATTCTATGGGGACTTGATTAGGAATTGTGGGTTTCAGGTTCTCTCCTTTGGGGATGATAGCCAGCTGATGATGAAACTTGAAAGCCTAGAAACCATCAAGATTCCTCCGCTTAAGAGAGACTCCTCACAATCCAATAGATGACCTCTAAGTTGCTGAATATCAACTGGTACAAGTATGAAATCCCCATCATAAGCAAAGGCCTTCTGGCTTAGCCGAACAGTCTGTGGCCCGCAATTACGGGAAGTCTACCCATCCCAGCCCAATGTGTAAAACAATTTAGGAGTCTGGTTTTACAAAGAACTATCGTTTTATTTTCAAACATATAAAATCCAGACATTATTACATTGGTTTCCTTTGAAACAACACATTCATTTTAAGGGACTGTGCCTGGTTCATCATACCTTCTATCAGAAGAGATCCAAGATAATTTCCAAGAAACCGACTGTGCATGTTCCCTCCAGATCCCTCAGTTCTGTCACTCTCATTACTGACATGCCTTTAGTACAATGAAGAAAGAAATACCGGAAGAAACGTCTGGGGCTTTGGTTGTAAACTTTGCGAAAAACTCCAAACAAATCTGCGACGGACACCAATGATTATTTTGTAATGTCAAAATGTGAAACCTTGGCTCTTCTGTTCACCCTTGGGTTTTGATTTCTGATTTTATGTTCTTCATTTCTCGTCTTGCTTGTTTCTATGTGCTCCAATCCTAGCACCATGATACCTTTGGGTGTATACTATGCTTTAGAAATAAATAAGTTAAATAAGCATAGACAAGTAACCTCACTGGCAAAAGAGAAGAGTACTCCCAAAGGGAAAGAACATCCCACAAGAGAGTAGTGGTAGGTCCTATATGCACCATATGGCAAGTACACAACCAGCAAAGCACACACTTTATGTAGTCGCATGCAGTCCTGTACTTGCATATGATCTTTGTGTGCAACACTGAGCTTTGCACAACTTGATTTCTACACAGTTTTGAGAATTTGTTTCCAGTCACAGGTGATGGTGAGGGTCTCGCGCAACTAGACATAGTAGAGGATTTATTTTTAAATTCAATTTGCAAGAAATATAAATCCAAGGCAATTGATCTTTTCCATGTACAAACGTCAAGTATAGCACATGGAATAGCTTTGTGGAAACACTCCTAATGAAATTGAAATACCTTAATTTCCATAGAGCTAGAGGGACAGACTTACCGGGAAAGTAGTTTACTTGGCAAAGCAAGCCAACAGTATGTGAAAGGATAATATGGAAGTTGCAGAATGTACATAGAAGTCAACTCCTCAAAACAAGCAGAATCTGCAGGGTGTGCCCCGAGACTCATTGTCCGAAGCATTAATTACAAGTGATGGCTGGAAACCACACACCTGTACTGCTCCTGCTGCCACTGCTCTCCACTCCATCATGAGGCGGACACAGCAGACTTTTTAGAAGAGGAGATTCCTGTAAGAATTCAATGGAATCCCAATGGATTGTTAGGGAAATCCTCTCATGTAATAGGACCTTGCATCAATGTCAATATGCAACAGCCATCTTAAACGAGGGCATTCCACTCAAGCTCCAATCTATTTTCCAACTACACTACTGGGTTACGTTGGCAGGAACAAGAGATGGATGATGAAGCAGTAGTCACAGACCGCATGCACAAGAAGTTCCAGTGAGGATGTCCCCAGTTTGGGCACACATCAAACTCTATTGCTCCCTACTCCTTAACAGCTTGGAGCATTTGGGTGTTCTGCGGGCTGATGCACACGGAAACTACTTTTCAGTTAAAATGTGAACCTATGCAATATTAATGTGGGCTGATGCAAATAAGATAGCCTCTTCAAACAAGTAAATGGCTTAAGGGGGCTGCCCCACTGCCTCTTTCTATTGAAGTTTAGAAAATGCTTGTGGCATCAGCGCTGCCCACAACTAAAGCTGTATGTAGCCAGACCTAAAAGTAAACAAGCATTTGCAATGCAATAGGTCTCGCATTTTTTTTTTTTTAGAGTTAGAGCTATTGGCGTTGTAATGGAAATGTGCTTTACTTATGTGAGAGAGAGCGAGAGAGCGAAAGTGATAGAAAGGGAGGGCGAGATGGCATATAGAGATAGTTTGAGTAATTTGCATATAAAGTGAGAGGTAGAGTGAAGAGAGAGAGAATGAGATAGAGATTGAAAGAGAGTTAGAAAAAGGTAGAGTTACATGCTTGTGGCAGGGGACACTTGTAAAATGTATTGTCAGGGTAAAGCTGCTCCCAAAGCTACTGATTATATTTTGGTGTCACCCTGTGTTGTCATACTTTACAAATATACTATTGCGCTGCAAGACAAAATGCTGTGGACGCATCGTGGTGGCCAGTAGCACGCTCTCACCTGGTGCAGAGTGTCTGCAGGAAGCTGCTTTGCCCTGACAAGCTTGCCCACATTGCTGTTCCTTGCAATGAGCGCCCTCTGCCCTCCCTCTCTTTCTAGCAGCACCTGAACAGCTGCTGCATTGTAGGAGCTAAGCAGTAGCTCAATGTGGACGCATCAAGGGGGCCAGCAGCACGCTGCAACCTGATGCAGAGTGTCCACGGGCCGCTGTGTTGCCCTGAAGAGCTCGGCCACATTGTTGTTCCCTGCAGTGGTCCCTTTGCCCGCCCTCTCACTGTAGCACCTACCAAACAGTCACGCATAAAATGAAAATGGCATGCAGATCTGTTTAAAAAACAAATATAATATATATATTTTTTTTAAAGTTTGTTGAGCCGTGCATACCGAAATTAAAGGGCACCGCCGCTGCTTAAAAAACAAATATATTATTTTTAAAAAAGAGTTTGTTGAACCGCACAAATCAAAAGTAAAGTGCACCGCTGTGTAAAAAACACATATAACGTAAACAAAAAGACATGCATACAAAAACACAAGGCGCGCAGCCGCCATTGTTAAAGATGCAGTTGCTTTAAAAACAAAATTAAAAGCGCTGCGGAGGGGAGGGAGCAGGGGAGTGAGACAGAATGTCCCTAGCCAGAGGGATGGGCAGAATGCCCCGGAGCCAAAAAACCAAAAAAAGGGAGTGAAGAGGTGATGCTCAAAAGAGCGATGGAGGTGGATACGTCCTCCTTTGGTTAGTGTACAATAAACAAAAAGATCCACCCTCAGATTGATGTATAACCGTGTCCTCCCAGACTATATGTGTTTCCTACAGTTTGTGGAAAGCACATAGCTTTGTTAAAATACACCTCACACACCAAAAGGACCCTTGGTGTCATGCTTCATTATAGGGGTCTTCCCGCCCCGCTGCGGGACGGGGCGTGCTACAACCTACGATTACGCGGGAGCACTTTGTTATTATGAAACAACAAGGCTATGTGTGGTGTAGGAACGTGAGTGAAAGGGTCAGGAATGAGTGAAAGAGTGACTAAAAAAATACCTGGCTCTATGGATTAAAAAACTTTAATATTACTTTGAGCTGGTATTGTTAAAAGTGGGGAATAGGTCGGAGGAACTATGCTATAATGAGCAGGCCCTCCTATGTCAACCAGTTTCGAAGCCCTCCCCTGGCTTCTTCTTCAGGACCAAAAGGATCCCTTCTACGCTCACAAAATAATACAGGAAAATGCAAAAATAGTATCAAGAAAAGTGTATGTACATGTAGTCACTGCTACGTGATATGCATGCCAAATAAACATGCGTAACATACAGTACCCCAATAGGTATACTACTCTATGAAGTTTGTTCTCAATGGAGATAATACCCCATGAGCCTTTAACGGGTGGGAAGGGTGCCTATAGTCACACATACTCCAAGGTCACTGCCTCTCCTGGATCCTGCCTCCCCGCGGCTCATAGAGTAGTATACTTTCCACAAACTGTAGGAAACACATATAGTCTGGGAGGACACGGTTATACATCAATCTGAGGGTGGATCCTTTTGTTTATTGTACAGAATGCCCCGGAGCCAGAGAGAGAGAGACAGACAGAATGCCCCTCAGCCAGGAGGATGGGCAAAATGCCCCTGAACCAGAGACAGACAGGCAGAAGGATGAGCAGAATGCCCTTGAGCCAGGGACAGACAGACTGTTAATTAACCAGAAGGATGGACAGAAAGCACCTGAGCTCCTCAACTAGAATAATGGACAGAGAATGCCCAAAGCCAGAAAGAGACAGACAGAATGTCCCTCGCCAGAAGGATGGTCAGAATGTCCTGGAGCCAGAGAGAGTCAAACAGACTATCCCTTAGCCAGAAGGATGGACAGAATGCGCAGAGCAAGAGAGAGACAGACAGAATGCTCCTCGGCCAAAAGTATGGGCAGAATGCCATTGAGCCAGACAAAATGTTCCTCACCAAAAGGATGGGCAGAATGAGAGAGAGAGAATGTCCCCTCAGCCAGGAAGGTGGGCAGAATGCCCCAGAGGGAGAGAGACAGAATGTGCCCTCACCCCGGAGGGAGAGAGACAGAATGTCCCTCAGCCAGGAGGGTGGGCAGAATGTCCCCGAGCCACAGAGAGACAGACATAATGTCCCTTAGTCAGAAGGGTGGGCAGAATGCACGTGGGCAGAGTTAGACGGAATGTCCCTCTGAAAGACAGAATGTCCCTCAGCCAGAAGGGTGGGCAGCTTTGTATTCATAACGTGATGCAGGGACTACCGGTGCTGTTAACACCAATGTTGTCGGCACCGGGACCGGTAGTGACGGCCGCATGTACATGCGTGCAGACGTGCAGTGTTCTGTCGTGTAGTTCCTACCAATCCATAGGACCTGCGCATTTTTCGGACAACATAAACTAAGGGCTTGGTGTCGAGACTGATTCCAGACAACCCCGCAGGATATGTTGGCCTATAGACCAGCTAGCTCACAAGGCCATCGTAAGCCCCCCTAACCTACCAGGGAGCGAATGGTTCCTGGCAACCACTAAACAGGACAACCCCGATTCCTCAGGAAGAGTACAGAATGTTTTGCTCAGTCACCCGTGCTCACTTATTCTCAGAAATATACAGAGAATACACAGTGGGACATTTTCAATAATATTTATTGAACCAATGTTATTCTTGCATAAAATACGTGTGCAGCAATGATTAGTAGACAGAAGCAGATACAAGTGATTACAAACACCAAAAGCGTAAATATTAGATATAGTTCTACCATGGTGCTAAACTATTTGGATATATGCAGGCATATAAACAAGGCAGTAATCTAGCGTAATCCTATTATGCGAACGCTACTCTAAGTGTACCTAGAGTGTGTGTAGGTGTAGAGCCAAGAATCCCCCCAAGGGACGATTCAACCCCAGTACCTGATGGGATAGAGTGAAGGACCCAGTCTTGGTCACAAACTGGACACCCCTCACGAAATGTCAGGTTGCTGTGCAGTGATTTCTCAGCATGCAAGGACCTCAGTGTTAGCGGAAGTACCTCCTCTACTAATCTAACGGGATGCTCATCTGTTATAATAAAAAGCAGCCTTGCGATGTATGCATAGATTAGTGATGTTCTGGATATGTAGATAGCCCTATTGCCCTGTGGATGAAGATAGTGATGACATTTGTACATAGTAAGGAATGAGACCTTGTACATGATGTTCAGGGCGTTGTGATAATGGTGTGTGAAGCTAGATGTAAAACAGGTTTAGTTTCAGAGAATCTAATCCAACATTGTCATGCGTGCAAATGTCTGCAAAAGGTCACAGCTTGGAAATGATATTCCTGAGGACAATGTAAGAAATATGCTGCGTCGCTACATTGGCCTCACCCGGGAATATAACACCCACTCCTCATACTAAGGGTCGAGATCTAAAAGACTATCTAAAAAGCCAGCAGACCATTTTAAAAAACATTATAAAACTTCTCTTTAAAAGCATCTGAAAAAAGGCTTCCCAGTAAAATATGTAATAAGTTTTAAAAGTAATTATATTATTTGAGATCCCAAGCACTCAGAAAGCCATGGTGCCTAGAAAACAAAAAGGCTGTTTTGGTACATTTTATTTAAAAAGGGACCAAATTGTTCCCACACGGAAAAAGGGCAATTGTTTATGTGTTGCAAGTGGTAGACGCAACATTGCTGTTGCCCACATCCGCAGACGTTCCCAGAGGTGCAACTCGTAGCATGTTTATGGAGCAAAGGTGATTCCATCCAGTACCCACAGCAGCCGCTGAGGGAGGTGTCGTAGCCCACAAGTTTTCCGCAGAGCCGTTGTTCACATCACTAGGAGCTGAAGCATCCCAGGGTGGCTCTAAGAATGCAATTATCATCAATGGAAGACGCTGGGGACAGCAATATGCATGGGCCTTCAAGGGGTCCATCAGTACTTCAATGTCCGTTGGCGCAACCAATTCTGATCCGAGACATATATTCAGGACGCATTCTTGGCTGCAAAGCAGGCAGCAGAAGACAGGTTGAATGCGGTCAAGCCAGACCGGCCTGACCGACTAGAACCAGTGCTCATTTAGTTCTTGAAGCCGAGGTGTTCTGAAGCAGTGTATCATGCGCTCACGGCAAAGCAGCAATAACAGTGCAGTCTCCATTCCGAGTTGAACAGGAACGTCCATTGCAGAGCAGTTAGAATAAAATCAGTATTCCCGCCACAAGTAGCAGGACAAACGGGAGCCCTCCAAAAACGCTTCCCAACATGGAGTGTTTGAAAGATGGTATAACTCCGAATATCGTCTGAAAGGTGCTAACCAAACCAGAACCAATACATTTTAAAAAGTGCACTATTCCTTTCATATCAGACATGTTAAAAATATGATGAACCAACTCCCGAAAATGCAGCGGGAAGTTAGTGTGGAGTAGTGTCTTTATCTCAGACGAGGACCTTGCAACCTGGAGATCAAACATCTCTCTGGCTGAAGTTAAGGCCACATCCTTCTGTAAAAGCATGGTGTGGTATCCTAGGTTATAAAACCACCTTGACTGCTGGTTCTGTAACCTAGGAGTGATGTGTTGGGTGGCAACCAAGCCGTGGCGAGAGACAAACGGAAGGCTTGGATGAGGGCTGCTGCTTGTTCCTGTGCTCCGTCTGTGGATGGGGTTTCTGTCATGTATGGATATATATCTTAATAAAGATATATTAAACTCATTGGATTGAAGGATCATTTCTACACTGGCGACTTCATGGAAATTATGTTACTCGTCCAACAACAGACAAGAAGGTGAAAACTGCTAGATCGCAATTCATCGGACAGAGACCCCAACACAGCAAGTATCCTAAAGTTATCCATCATTATTTAAAAAAAAAAAACCTTTTACCGATCTCTTTAGGAGGGCGGTTGGTCTCAAGACTTTTCCTTCGCTCGTGAAACTAAGCGCATCTCGAGCACTACAATTGAGTGCTTCGCGCAGAGTGCTTCGTGACTAGGCTCGTCACTCACACGTAACTGGAACGCAGTGGCAGTTACGTTGCGTGAAGACGCTTGGCGGCCATCTTGGGACAGGACCTGCCTTTGCGTGTCTCGGTGATACGCACACCGTGTTTACTCGAATTCCTTACTACAGGGCCAAATTCAAGATGTACCTTTGCGTGTCTCAGTGATACGTAAATCCACACCCTCCAAGCTTAATTATTAGATGCACAGAAAGGGGCCATACGAGGCATCAGTAAAGCGTGTCACGGTGACACGCACACCGTTTTTCCCCCCAATCATATGTAAAACGAGTTTCATAGCTTCGGTGACACGCACACCATACTGAGAACACTTTCAGTCAGGGCTGTGTCGAATGCTAAGATCTACGTTCTGGTCAACAGGTTAGGCTTTTTGTTTTTTTTACTATTCCTGTACTGCTTGGAAATATAACTTGTGCAACTCAGAGAGGAAGAAGTTGTTCCAACAACATTGTAACAAAGACAGTTCAACATGCAAAACGTTCCTACTCCATTTTTTTATTTATTTTTTTAACTCTCCAGGAGAACCGCCTATAAGATGGACAAAATGGAAGAAGGTTTTTGCACACTGCGCAAAGGTGTGTGGTGCCTCTCTAAGTGCGGAAAGAAAGACCTCCTTACTGTTATATTGTCTTGGGTCAGAGGGGCAAGAGGTGTTTGAACATCTTCCAGAATTATCTGGAGATGATTTAGCAGATCTAAATGAATACGAGATTGCTATAAAAAAAACTCGACTTCCATTATTTACCCAAATTGAGCACCATGCTTGAACTATACCATTTTGGGAAGAGAATGCAACGTCAAAATGAGACTGTGGAAGAGTTTATAACTGTGTTGAATAAATTGGCTTCAACCTGTAACTTTGGAGGATCAACCGAAGAACGTCTAAGGGATCAGTTCAAGTTGGGATGTAATTTGGAAAAGGCCAAAGAAACAATATGGGAGAATAACGATCCTTCCTTGCATGAGGTTTTGACCATAGCAAAGACACTAGAACACTCAAAAGCATGTGTAGAAGTCATTCGCAAAGATGCTTTATTAGTGAACAAGTGTGATGAGACATCTGTTAAAGTTGTTGTAGAGAAAGATAAGGATGATAAACCAACTTAGAGTAAGGGTGATGTAAAGAGTACACCGAACAAAATGTTTGTGGGGAAATGCTATCAGTGTGGAGATGTAGATCACATGGCTAATAGCAAATTATGTCTGGGCTGGAAAGCCATATGTAAAAATTGTGGGAAAAGGGGTTGTATGTCTAAGTGCTGGTAGGTCCACAACAAAAAAAGTCTGAGAAATTGACTGTGAAGATGACAATGTAGAACAAGTAGTTGTTTTGCAAAACTGCAGTGAGAGATTAGATGAACCTCTAGAAACTGTCCAGGTCAATGTTCAAAATGTTGAGATGTTATTTGACTCGGGGGCCAAAATCACGTTGATACCTTTTGTGTTTTATGAAAAAAACTCAAACATAAAGTGAAGCTTTCGAAACCGGATATTAGACCCAAGGGTTATGGTGTAGAACCTATAAAATTGGCTGGATATTTTTGGGTTTCGATTGAGTTTAAAGATCGGATCATTCCAGGGAATATATATGTCTCTGTGAAAGGGGATTCGCTAATAAGTTGGCTTCACCAACGTGATCTATATGTATTTCTTGGGGGCGTGGCTTGGCACCGATGGAGTGAGCAGCACAGCTCGCGCGCTCCGGTCGGCCGGCCACAATCGAGAACCATCCTGACGCCCTAAGAGGGACGAGAGCCCCAACGGCGCAGCCCCGCAACTATATGAGGGGAGAGGTGTGTTCCAGAGGCGGAAGAATCCCGTCCTGCTGAACAAAGGCAGAGAATTTGTGATTGTTGGGAGCGGCGAGACGGCGAACCAAGATGGCGGCGCCCAGGGAGCAGTAGCAGAGCCGAGGAGACTACGGGACCTGTGGCGAGGAACTGATTGCGGTGAGGCGAGGACCAGGGTGCCTCTATCGTCCCGCTGATGCGAGGTCTGGAAATTGGCCCCCAGGACTCCCCACGGAAGCAGCGGAGGAGTAGAGGGGCGACAGGCACGGAGCGGCCGAAACCCCCACATGGCAGGCCCGGGAGCAGGGTCGGATAACCGTCAGAGACAGCCTGCGGAACAGAGGAGGTGACAGATAATCCCCGGAGACCGCCGCGTTGTCCTGACTGGCAGTCAAGAAGGTGACGGCGGAGGTGGTCCCCTTCCTCCCCCTCTTGGCGGGACGGGAACAGCGAGGCCCGCGGACCCTCGGCGGAAAGTCGCAGAGGAAGGTGAATGCACTGCCCCAGATGAGAACAACGCAGTACGGGCCCCGGTGCGAGCGGTGAAGAGCCCTGTGTACCCTACGGGCCAGGAGGCCCTCAGGAAGCGGGCCCTAGTGGGGGGAACTAACCAGGGAGCCCAGCGGAGGCAGCACCTACCGGGGGTCCGGAGGAGCGCTACGACCTCCCCACGAGTGACTGCCTGAACGGAGGCCTGCAGCGGGGGGATAGTGCCAGCGGGGAGACTTGGCGAGGGCGCCCGTCTGAACTGCTGAGGCAAGAGAGAAAGCCCAGGGACCGCCTGCACCGGGACGCCACCCGCAGAGTGGCAGAGAGACGCGGCTGGTACGCACAACCCAGAGGGCCACGCCGGGAGACTACCTGCAGCTGGAGGAAGCGGGAAGGGCCCCCAGAACGAGACCTTGAAGGCGCCAGGGAACGCACGAGAGAGGGTACAGCCCAAAGAGGGCAGGAGTGTGCGGCAGAATCGCGGAGCTGGGGCTGCACCACAGGAGAGAACTGAACACAGAGGCTGGGAGACCCACTGGGGAGAAGTCTAATGGGAGTGCGCCCCAGAGGGGTCGACGGCAGCCCCCAAGGCCCCAAGCAACAGAGGAGGCTGAGAGGGTGAGGCCAGGGGAGGCGCGGGCCCTCCTCGCAACAGCGCCACGCGGCAGACAAGCACTGCAACCTAAGGAGGAAGGTGATCGGCAAAACTGCTGGAGCGCTGAAAAGTGGAGCGAGCCCGGCAGCACTGACGGAGCCAGCAAGTGAGCCTACAGTCTACTGCAACCAGAGACCCCCCTCCCCCGGAGGTCGCAGGCACCAGAATATAAAGCCCTGGAAGGAGCGAGGACAAGGGGCGGAAGAGGGCAATGTAAAGGGTCTGAACAAGCTTAGCGGCAAGGGTCTGGGACCTTGAGGTGAAGAGGATACTGCGCTGGGCGGAGCAAACAGCTACATCAGGCCCGAACGCGGTATTAGCTGGGGGCCCTCGACAGGCACTGAGAGAGTGTGTCAAAGAACTGAGGGGGAGCGGCAGTTCAAGAAGGCGGAATTGAACTACATAACGGACCGCAGAGTGCCAAAAAGGGAAAGTAAACTTGCGCACCAAGAGGTCTGCTAAAGGAGCCCTGCGAGTATACGAGGCACCAGAGGCCCCACAGGCCTAGAAGACGCGATGGGGAAGGTCCTTAAGAAAAAGGACAGAGAGGAGGCTCCAACAGAGCAACTGACAGAGGAGAAAGGGAGGACCCAACACCAAGCAGAGCACCCTGGAGATCCTACGCTACAGGACATTTTACAGGCTATCACCTCCTCAAGTGAACGACTGGAGACCAAGATAGACTCACTGGGGCTGGATCTGGGCCGGCTTCGGGAAGACCACAAAAAGTTGTCAGACCGCGTTAAAACAACTGAGGACCAATTGTCAGAGATGCAGCCGGACATTGCAATAATGCAGCGACGATTAACAGCACTCGAGACTCAGGTGCGCACATTGGAATTCCAGGCTGAAGATGCCGAAAATAGATTGCGCAGAAGTAACCTCAGAATCATAGGTTTGCAGGAAAAAATAGAAGGCCACAACATGATCGACTACCTGGAAAAATGGTTGCGAGAAGAAGTGGCGCCTGAAGGCCTCTCAAGCTTCTTTGCCCTAGAGAGGGCGCACCGAGTCCCTGCGAAACCACCTGCACCGGGAGCGCCACCGCGAGTGGTGATTGCGAAGTTGCTCCATTAGAGAGACAGGGACCACATCCTTGCCCAGGCCCGTCTCAAGGGAGATATGGCGGGAGACAACTCAGTGGTGCGAATATTCCCGGATTTTTTTCGCGAGGAGCAAAGACAGAGAAGTTCTTACCGGTACGTGAAGCAAAGATTGCAGCAACTGAACTATAAATACACAACGCAATATCTGGCCACACTGTGGGTAGTCACCGAAAATGGCACAGAGTTCTTCAAGACCTCGCAAGAGGAGTCAGATTGGCTGGAGAGATATGAAGGGATGGCACCGCTACGGGCCATGGAAATGAGAAGACGACGAACTAGCCGCCCCCGAAGCCGGAGAACCTTAAGAGAGACTCTAGCCCCCATGCAAGAAGAAACACAGCTTGAGCGCCGAAACGTGATGCAGGTGATGGCAAGGATTAGTGGTAAAGGGGACAGCCCAGCTCCTCCCGAGAGCAGCGAGACGGCAGCTGACACTTGCTCAGAGCAGGGATCTAGCGACTCCGAAGTGCAGAGTGTGGTTCTTCCAGACATCACGCCGCAGACAGCCGATATCGCCTAGAGGAGGGGGGCTGAGGCTCGCCCGAGTGGATCGGCAGCAACGCAAGATGAATTTGACCCAACAATGAGGTACTGGGGTTGCTGGAGGGGGGCGCTGTGGGGGCTCCTTTGGGACTACGAGAGTGAAGGCCGGCCGCAGAGACCAGGAGAGAGATGGACGAGCAGCCTTCCCCCCTTGCATTTGACTGATTAGACTACAAGTAGTCACTTGTGGACTATTAACCTTAGTTTGGATGGGGGGTGTTTTCCTACTTATCCTGGGGAGTGGGAGTTGGGGGAAATGTTTAAAGTTTTATGGGGGGGACGCCTTGAGTTGCAGCGCACAGAGCACTATAGGGGTTTGAGCGAGAAGAGGAGACCCTCGAAGGTGCATGAGGAGCATGGCGGGCGGAGGATTGTTAACCCACCCAATGGCTGACACACAGAGATACAAATGTATGACTTGGAACATTAGAGGGATGCACACAATGACGAAACGCCATAAAGTCTTATCATATGTCAGACGGCGGGGAGCCCCGATAGTCCTACTACAAGAGACGCACCTACCACAGAAGGAGGGGCATGCATTGCAGAGACGGTGGAGGGGCCAGCTCTTCTATACCACCTTCTCGGCATATGAGCGGGCGCGTTAATTTGGATCCAAGCAGGGGTCCCATTCCAGCTGCTGGACTCGATAATAGATGCGGGGGTCGCTTTGTAGCCATACGAGGGCGGCTAGAGGGCCGGGAAATAAATATAATTAGCATATACGCCCCTAACGCAGAGCAACCAGCCTTTTTTGCGAAGCTGAGTCACTGTCTGGTGCAATACATGGCGGGTAATACTCTAGTGGGAGGTGACTTCAATAGTGTGGGCGACCTAAATCTAGATAGATCTCATCCCCCGCTGTGAAATTCCCAAGCGGCGCGTGCCTCACAAGCGTTCACTACCTGGAGACAGAGTTGGGGACTAATAGACACCTGGAGGGTCTTACATCCTCATGATAGAGACTACTCCTACTTTTCAGCAGTGCATGATGTGCACGTACGTCTTGACGCCTTTTTAGGCTCAGTAGAAATCCACCGCACCGCCACTACTGCGGAATAGCTTGCGCGCACGATATCAGACCACAACACACTGATCCTCTCCATGAACTGGAGACAGCCGATGGCGGCGATCCCCACATGGAGGCTCCGCCCGGACACCTTGGAGGACCAGGTTTTCCGAGAAGAGATTAGGGGGGAGATAACGCACTATTTCGAGAATAATGCAGGGACGGCCTCCTCATTGAATGCGGAGTGGGATGCCTTTAAGGTGGTTCTACGGGGCCAATGCATAACACGCTCCACAGGGGTTAGGCGTGTTATTCTGGGGGACGTGAAGGGAGCAGAGGCAACCCTCAGGGGCCTAGAACGTAGGAGACCAGAGCATCCAGAGCTCTAGCAAGCAGTCTTAGAGGCCAAGGAGGAGGTTGCAAGACAGACAGAGACTCAGATGCTTTGATTATGAGAAATATCTAGAGCGCACGCATGCAGAGCGGGACAAATCGGGATCGCTGCTGGCATGGTTGGCAAACCCGGTGAGCAGGAACCAGCCACTGGTTGAAATAGAGGATGAGGAAGGGGTTAGACACTACACACAGCTGAAAATGTATGAGGTCTTTGCCCGCTACTATGCAAGGCTATACAAGCGGTCGCAAATTGGTACACAAGCAGACGCAAGGGAATACCTCACAGATCTGCAGATGAGGGGGCTGGACCCTGAGGAAGCCGAAGAGCTAGGAGCAGACATTACACAGCAGGAGGTACGGGTCGCCATCAAGGGTATGGCGCGGAATAAGACCCCGGGCACTGACGGATTGCCGGCGGAATTCTTCGCGACACATGCGGAGAAGCTGGCGCCAAGATTGGTCACTATGTACCAAGAGGCTCGGGAGGAGGGTATGCTGCCGGAGAGTACTAGGGAGGCCATCATTGTTCCGGTACCTAAGCCAGGGAAAGAATCACACGATTTCACAGCATACAGGCCACTATCCATGCTCAACATGGATTACAAAATCCTGAGTAAGATTTTGGCGATGCGCCTACTCCCCCACATGAAGGACTTGGTCCACGCAGACCAAGCGGGGTTTATCCCAGGGCAGAACACGGCCATAAATATTAGGCGACTGCTAGCCATCATGGGCTCGAATGGGTATGACAAACAGAAGGCGGCAGTACTTGCGGTAGATATAGAGAAGGCCTTTGATAGCCTAGAGTGGCCCTATCTATACGAGGTCCTGGAAAAGATGGGACTGGGAGGAGGCTTTCTGGCATGGGTGCGACTATTATACGCGTCTCCTACGGCCCGGGTGCGCACTGGAAGGACTATCTCACCCAGGCAGCGAGTGGAGAGAGGTACGAGGCAAGGATGCCCTCTCTCCCCACTCCTGTTTGCGTTGGCCATGGAGCCACTGGCGTACAGAGCAAGGAGTGGGCAGGCCTATGCCCGCCTGGGAGCGGGGGCGGTGCAGCATTTTATAGCCCTATATGCAGATGACCACTTACTATTTCTCAGCGATACAGCGGGAGAGTTGAGAGGAGCACGGGACATGTTAGCTAGATTTGGTACCATATCCGGCCTTAGAGTTAACTGGAGGAAATCCAGTTTGTATCCTATGGAGCCCAATACCCGCCCGCCTCCTGACCTAGGGAATCTGAAGTGGGAACCCAACTGTCTGCCATACCTCGGAGTCAGAATATATCACGGCCCGGCTGACCTGTTAGAGGGTAATGTAGGCAGAGCGATACGATCAGTAAAGATTGCAATGGACTTTTGGGGAACGCTGCCATTATCGGTGGCTGGGCGAATAGCGGTCTTAAAGATGGTAGCGCTCCCACGATTGTTGTATTATTTCGGGGCCCTCTCAGTGTGGATCCCGAGAGCAATATTCAAAGACCTTGACTCACTGACCACGGCATTTATCTGGGGAGCGGGACGCAGACGAGTAGCATTAACCACTTTACAGCGCCCCGCCACGGAGGGTGGACTGGCGGCCCCAGACTTTGAAGGGTATTATATAGCTGCCCAGTTGTACTGGCTGATCCAATGGCTGGCGGCGGAGCGCAACCCGGAGAGGGGACAGTATCCATATGCACTGGACGCCGCAGACCTGGCGAGGATCCTGATGCGGGTGCGAAGGAACAGGACGGAGGACACAATGAAAACTAAAGTGGTGGTGCAGTGCTGGGCGAGATACGAGACGGGTAGCAGCCAAAATTCCCTCCTCCCCGGACCTGCCCATTACAGCTCCCAGTGGTCTGCCGCAGGGAGAGCACTGGACGGGGCTAGAGGACTAGGTAGAGGCAGGACTGAAAGTGATGGGGGACTTATACCAAGACTCTACATTACTCCCATTCGAGGTGTTGCAGGCAACGTACGACCTAACAGCAGGCAATTTCCTGAAGCATGGGGCCCTCACTAGAAGGATCAGGCAGCATTGGGGAGTGGGAGGGACAGAACCGAGAGCGCTAGCAGGATGTCGATATGTTGCGTTATCAGCGGGGAGGATCAAGACAGTCTCTTGCCTCTATAAGGCAATCAGACGAGACATGCAACAGCCACCTGAGCGCCTGCGATTACAGTGGGAAGAGGATATTGGGAAACAGATTCCAGAGGTGGAGTGGGACAAGATCCTGGAACGAACCTTGAAAGTGTCCCGAAATGCGCGCTTTAAATTAAACAATTTCTACATACTACATAGAGCGAACCTCACTCCATCCCGCATTAGGAGGTACTTTGGGACTAAGACAGCTGCATGCCCACGATGTGGGGAGAGGGAGGCACACATAATCCATATGTTTTGGAGTTGCCCCACGCTGCAACTTTTCTGGGAGGAGATAAGATAGGTGGTGGGTGATCTCATTGACAAGGCGCTCCCGCACACCCCAGAACACTTCCTCTTGGGATGGTTCTCACATACAGCCAAAAACAAGGTGACGGGGAAGTACCAGGACCTGGCCTACGTCCTGGCCAAAAGAGAAATAGCCAGGAACTGGAAAGCACCAGGGGGGCCGCGGATTAGTTCCTGGAAAAAAGAACTAGAAAAATGGGCAGGAACGGAAAGTAGACTGCTCCTCAGGGAAGCTAGCCGAGGGATAGGTAAAATAGATAGGGCCAGGGTGTGGGACAATCCAGTGAATGAATTGACAATGAGTGAACAGGATGGCAGCGGGGCGAGCTCACCACAGCCGGCGACGCCGGAACAGGAAGGAGAGAGGAATGAACAACGGGAGCAGCGACAATAGGCACCATTTCATACTGCAACTGAAAGTTTCATCTCGCGAGAACCCAATAGAACCTAGAGATCAGACTGCACTCACTTAAGCGCAACTCAAGGGGGTGGGGGGTATTGTTTTGTTAAAAGGGGTAATAAACCATGCCTGTCAGAGAGTACCAATATGCTGTAATATGCAATTGCAATGGCAAGACTAATGTATGTGAGTACTGCTAATATCTTGAAAACTTAATAAGATATGGTTGGAAAAAAAATCGATATGTATTTCTTGATCCAAATGCCAACCCCATGATTTGCTTGAAGGAAAAACCGACTGTCAGCAGTGTCCCAGATGGATGCGATGATCTACTGGGGGAGTTTTCAGAGATTTTTAGGGATGAGCTTGAGTGTCTAAAAAACTTTGTTCATGAGATTAGGCTAAAAGCAAATTCTAGCCTGAAGGCAGCCAAAGTTAGAAATGTTCCCATGGCGATTAGAAATAGCATGAAGCAAGAGTTAGACAAACTGGTTAGGAATGGTACTATTGAAGAAGTGGAGGCCTCAGAATGGGTTGCCCCTGTTGTGATGGCTCGCAAAGCCAATGGTGAAGCTCGCTTGTGTATAGATTTAAGGGAGCTTAATAAGGCTGTCATAGTGATCACTATCCCCTGCCCAATATTAGCGAGATGGTGCAAAGTATTTTTCATCTCTAGATCTCAGTTCAGAGTATCACCAAATAAAACCCACCGATAAATCACAAGAGTTGACCACATTTACCACTCCCTTTGGTACTTTTAAATTTCTAAGAATGCTGTTTGGTCTTATATCCGCTGCCTCTGTGTTTCAGAGGGCTATAGAGAAAATATTAAAAGGGAATAGTAGGTGTGAAAATAAACCAAGACGACATACTGGTGGCAGGATCTACTGTCAAGAGCACAACAAGAGGTTACGTGAGGTATTGGAAAGACTGTTAAAGTGTGGTCTGACTCTCAAATGAGGAAAATGTAAATTCTGTGTCCAAGAGTTAGAATACTTGGGACATCTCATCACGGGTTCAGGAATTAGTCCTAAGAAAGCTTTAGTCGATATGATAAAAAATATGGTGTCTCCAAAGTGCAAGGATGAGCTTGTCAAATTTTTAGGTATGGCTGAGTTCTACAAGTTTGTGCCCAAATTTGCAGAAAGAAGTGTGTCCTTAAGATCACTGTTAAAAAAATAGAGTTTGCATGGTCTGACAGTTGTAAAGCTGAATTTAGAGATGTGACGTCTGGCTTGGAGAAAGCCTCAAATCTAGGAAGTTTTGATGCAGGTGATGATATTATAGTGATGATGGACGCGAGCTCCAAAGGTTTGGGGGCGGTATTATTGCAGAGATCTGAAAAATTTATATAGAATGATTGCTTTCATTTCACGAGGCCTGAGGTGTGCAGAGGTCAATTACTCAGTTATTGAGAAGGAGGCTCTGGAAGTCTATTGGGCTGTGAGAAAACTGAGAAAAGTTCTGTGGGGGCGTAACTTTGAAATTAAAACAGATCATAAACCACTTAAGGAGGTATTTGTAGAGAAAAGTGTTGATCAGATTTCGAGTCGCATTCGCTGGTAGGTCATTGCTCTTCAAGAGTTTGAGTTTGATCTGACGTATATACTGGGGGCCAGTAATTTACAAGCAGACTGTCTCTCGAGGTTGTAAGTTGACTTAAAGGATGATGATTCGCTACTAGAGGAGAATTTTGCTGGTGAAAACTCTGAGGAAAATATAAATGTCTGTGTTGTGACTGAAGGTATTATACAGGAAGAGGAATGGAAGAGGATGCTGGAGAATGATATGTCCTTGCAAAACCTGGGTAAGATGGTATTAGGAGGTTGTTTGGTCAAAGTGAAGTGTGAAAAACGTACAAGGTTTCTGGGAAATCCGCAATGAGCTTTCTGTGGTGGAAGGTGTACTTCTAAGAGGGAATAAACGTGTGCATCCCGTGGACTTAAGGAGTATTTTAGTGAAAAATGCCCATGCCAGTCATATGGGTATATCGAAAACCAAGGAGAGAGTGAGAGAATGCCATTGGTGGCCCTCTATGGATTTGATGATTGAAAGGGAGGTTAGAAATTGCATGGAGTGTGCAAGTAGGGACATGGTATTGAAGTGTAGGGTACAACCGATGGTCATTAGAGAACGAGCTACTGGGCTATGGGTGGACATCGCTTTGGATATACTTGGACAGGTGAAAGTTAATACACAGGATAGGTATGTAATGGTATGTTTGGACATGTTTTCGTGGTGGCCTGAGATAAAGGTGGTCAAGTCTATTGAATCTAAAGAGGTCATTGGTTTCTTAGAAGAACGGTTTGAGAGGGAGGGCTTTCCCTCCAGTGTTCTCACCGATAATAGTGTTCAATTCACTTCAGCAGTGGAAGAAGAATTTCTAAGGATAAGGGTTGTGAAACATAAGAAAGCTGCGCTATATCACTCGGAATCTAATGGTGTGGTGGAACGCTTTGTCAATGTGTTGAAAGAGAGTTTGGAGCAGTCAGTCATATATGAAACCAACTGGGTAGAGAATGTGAGGAAGAAAGTGAGAGAATGCAGGCTTACGCACCTCATTCTACGACATTTCGCTTGTTCAAAGGGAAAATGCCCTGTTGTGAAATCAGTCCTGCTTGGGTCAATGATAAGAGAGAAAAAGTGGTCGAACGCATTGGTGAATTAATGGATTGGGAAGCAAGAGAGAAGAAGAAATTGATGTCCAAGGTGTTGTATGACAAAAGGAAGGCTGTGAAAGAAACAAAGGTGCAAGTGGGTGATTGGATAAAAATTAAGTCCCCAAGGAAGAGTGGGACGAGTTCCAAGTACAGTAAGCCTTGTCGAGTGAGAAAACCTTTCAAGAATGCGGTGAAGACTGATGACAATAAGATTTGGAATCTCAACAGAGTGTCCAAATGCAGTTCTGAACTGGGTGCAGATGTTTCCTCTTCAGGGAAGAGGTCACCTGAAGATTCTTGTATGCGACCTCAGCGAGTAAAAAAAAGACCTGTTCGGTTTCGTGACTATGTTTAATTGTAAGCTTTATTTTGTTTTGTTCATTTTGTCATTAGTGTTATTGGGGTCGCAAGTTCTTTGTGAATTTATTATAAAGTGATGTTTATTATAAATGGGGAGGTGATGTGGTATCCTAGGTTATAGAACCACCTTAACTGCTGTTTCTGTAACCTAGGAGTGATGTGTTGGGTGGCAACCAAGCCGTGGCGAGAGACAAACGGAAGGCTTGAATGAGGGCAGCTGCTGGTTCCTGTGCTCCATCTGTGGATGGGGTTTCTGTCATGTATGAATATACATCTTAATAAAGATATATTAAACTCATTGGATTGAAGGATCATTTCTACACATGGCTTTCAGTTTGCTCAGGGAGTCAAATTTTATGTTGAAAACATTTATCGAAGGCCATAGTGCTGCCTCCCTGTGTGGGCAGGTGGAAACAGTACTTGTGTACAACAAGTAACTATGGAATTAACCGTCACTAGGTAAGAGATGCCCGGATCCATTCTGCAGCAGCCTTGATCATTCAGCATCGAATAGCTCCCATTCGAGAGCAGCCTGAACACAGGATGAATCACGGCAGCTGGGGAACTCTTCAAATAACAAGACAAGTTCACCCTTGAAGCATTGCATGCTCCATGGAGAGAAATGTCCTTGCAAACCAAGGAACCGCTTAAGGCTTCTTCACAGTCAAAGCCACTAAGGAAAACTTCTGTGTCCCCATTCCTGCATCTATACCTGAACTGTAATTCCCAATACTCGTGCACATATCCTTTCCCTAGCGCTTTATATCTGCCTACCTGTTGGTATTGGAGACAATATTGGAATGGAAAAGGTTGTGACCGGTAGGGTGATGTAACCGTTGGATTATCCAGTCAGTGGACGGTGTCTCAGCCACAGTGGAAGGTAATTGGTCTAATTTTTCAATGCGCAATATGGTGTATTTCGCATCTCTACGCGCCATTGTCATCTGTCTTTCTGTTCGATCGTATGCTGAAAACAGATTTGTACCATTGATGTAACGCCATGGCACGGGCCAGAACGTAACGTTTGTAATGTCCAGCTCAGTAAATTATTATTTGTAATTGCAACTGTCCATGTTGTAATATCGACATGTCTTGCTGTATTATGTCAATTGCGGAAGACACTATATTGCCCAGTGAATACATTCTGGATAATAAAGTGGTCATACCATAGTCAACCACAGTCAAAGCCTTTTCTAAATTAACCCTATCAATCTCGCGCAAACTCTCGGCAGCCTCCTGCTAAGAAATCTTTCACAGCTCGTATATTCCGTACAAAAAGCTCTTTTGACGTGGTTTACAGGGACCTAGTAAAAAATCCCTGAGATACATGTCATCAGAAAGAAGGGGCAAGTGTTGTTTCACAAGGGAGAGTGTTGAGGTTTTTAGCCAGTCTAGGCATAACTTCCCAACACTATATGACGTCACCACCCAGAGTCTTCTGTATGTACATATCTTTCATCAGGCCTATTGATCCTAAAGCCTTCAATGTTACCCAGGAATCTAGACTTCCAATTGAGGTCTGATGAATTGAAAGAACCATGACGTATCATGGGATCTAATGTATCCTCACTGAAGTGTGTAAGGTGCTGCCAGTTCTCGAAACGTGTGAAGGCGGGAATACGAGGCGTGTTCAAATCCTTTGTTTTTGCTATACCCAGACACGAAGTTTGCTGCATTGTCTTGTTCAGGAAAATCATCTGATGTGCTATGAGGCACGCTCTAAATAAAGCCTCCGTCCCCTGAACCTGCCAATCTTTTGTCCCCCGGATAGACTTGGAATCTATTGTGTCTTTCCAAAAGTCGAGACCCTGTGTAGACAGTTGGGAAATAAAGGAAGCAGAGTATATCAGCTTGGTGTTTGTTAGCATATTTTTTTTTGCAGGTGTAGGTGCAAGCCCATAGTAATATAAGACGGCTGGGTCTGATTTTTCAAAACCTGAAAAATAAGCAAACTATTCTGCAAAAGTGTTTGAGCTCCCTTTTGGCGGTGTTGGGCAGTGTTTACATTGTGTGTAAATATAAACAGCACGTGGGATACTTGCTTTATGTAAGAAATGGTGACCATAATGCTAGTAACAGAACATGTCCCCCCAAAATTACTTGTACCATCATACAATTCATCGTTTGAAAATGCAGCTGATTGCTCTAAATCTGAAAGCAAATTATGCACAGTTTAAATGTCCGAATCATCAAAGAAAGTACTAGAGGTTATGGTGTCATTTAAAGAAACTTTTAACATAAGGAATTTTCAACAGTTCAGTAGGACCATATACATCATACAATACCCTGTCCCATACAATTCCTTCAGGAACTGGAACAGCTGTAATGTTCACCAGGGACAAGTCTATTAGTTCATGGTGTGATGATGTATGTGGTTTAAGAACCAAGTTCACAAGTTGTACTGCAAGCGTTCTGGGAGAAAGCGTCCATTCAGATGTAGCCAGACACCATCCGGTCTATTCTTGGCAGCTCAGCAGGTTTTGTAGAACCGTGAGATTACTGGATCTGTGGCATGTTGACATAGAGGTTGTCAATTTTTCGAATTGAAATTTTTGTACTTGTTGACTATACAGTTGTAGTTGTTTTAATAGGGAGAAGCATCATCTCATTTTCATTTACAGCTTCTCTTTGAAAAGTGGAGTCTTCAGTCGTCATTAGAGCTTCCATCTGAACTTCCTGTACGATAGCAAGAGGAGTGCGGCAGCTCCCCAGGAGCCCACGTGGCCTATTGTTGAGAATCGGCCACATAATGTGGTTTGATCAGATCAATTGAGACAAACATTTTGTCTCGGCGGCCAGCATGAGTCGGAAGGAGGACAGTTCTCGTTCCTTCGACAGCTAGGACAGGTACAGGTGCTCTGCGAGCTAGCCCAAATTCTTTCTTGTCCTCAATTTTCTCTTGGACCAAGTCCCCAATCTCTGGGACCCAGGAAGGTCTTGCAGTTACCGTTTTCACTTCCTCAGTGGCTGTGCATTTTACTTGGATGTTGCTTTGTAAAGCTCTGTATTCGTTAAGGTCCTGTAAAACATCCAAACGATCACGGAGGTCCAATGATGTATCAGCTGCCACTGTGCTGACACTATCGAGGTCGGGTACCCACATCTATACCCCAAACAGGAGCTCATAATATGTACGACCGCCCAGGGATTTTCTTGGCATGTTGCTTAGTGCCCTCTGGACCCCATATATGTGATTGAACCAACTGCCACCCAAGCCTAATACTTGCTGTTAAGGACTGCTTTAAGTCATGGTTTTTCCTCTCGACTACCGAATTTCAATCAGGATGATAGGGGGAAGAGTACCGCAAAGCCACAACCAAACGTCCCATGGCTTCTTTGTAAGCCCGAGAGCTAAACGCTGGGCCCTAGTCGGAATGTAGTGTACCAATAGCGTATGTCCAGATAAAGACTTGCAAATCCTTCATAACAGTTCAAGCGCCAGCCGAGCGCTGGCTGGGGCCAAACCCACAGCAATCTAGAGCATGAATCCACTACCACCAAGATGTACTTGTAAGCCCCGTCAGAGTGTAAGGGGCTGCAGTGATCCAAATTGACACATGCGAGAGGTTTGTCTGAAGATGTTTGTGAAGGGTGTGCTACAGTGGAGCCCTTCATCTGCTAGAAGATGTCACATTTGAGGACAAAGTCCTTGGTCTGTTTAGTTAGACCTGGCTACCAATAGTGCTGCTTTAGTAGTGAAACTGTAGCAGTGATCCCTGCATGTGCTGAACCCAGACCCTTATGTGCTGTCTTGTGGATTGTTACCTGCCTTGTTATGTTGGCCTAGGCCTGGCTGCCATGCTGCTTTTCTTTGCGCACGTTACACTGAGCCGGGCCTTCCTCGCCCTTTGCTCGTGCCAAGTTCTTTTGCACTGTCTGCATTTTCTGTTGTTCACCTTTTTGGGCTCAGTCTGCACAAACATGTACAAGGTCGCATAACAATGTATTCTGGTTCTTCCTGATATGGCCAGTCTCGCGCACCCAGACATAACATTATGTGCAATTGCCATGAAGAATTTGGTATGCTTTTAATACTGTGGTTTACTAGCGCTTAACGCACTTGGAGAAATCCCTTTCAGTGAGAAGAGCTATGATGTCCTGCTGATGTAATTCTGCATCTAGAGACTGAGGTATGGGGGTTCGCTAGTCAAAGCCCAGAGGTCTTCTATTATTATAATAAACTATCTTACTGCAAGGGGAGGGTGGTAATGTTATTTATACGTTTATCCACTGAGCTCTGAGATGCTTTCCCCGTTTGTATTCTATGGAATTGTAACCATGCTGCTTATATTAGTAATATGCATTATGCTATTAGTACTGACACGTGTACTGTACATTAGAGCACGTAAGTTGGAATAAACATTTTAACCTATCCAGTGTCTCTTCCTACGCACCTTGTGGACAAGTACGAGTGAGTGGCGAAAGAGTGTTCTTGCTTCAGTGAGTCCTGAGATAAAGATACCGTGTTCTGGGTTGTCCAAACATTAGTACTTGGGTGCTAATGGGATGCTAAGCTAGTTGGGTTGGGGTTTTTGGGTGCTACGGTATATGGTGGCAAACCACTGTATTCCGGGGTCCCATTTTCCTGTGCATAGCTCTGTGTATGTGCAGAAACCTTATGACATGGCGCGACCACCGTGGGGCAGCTTATCTGCGAGACGCTTGAGTAGTACTTGTGCTTGTCCACAAACCCCTCGCGTACGCTTCCGGAGGCGTATGTGACGGTGATACCTCCTATATTGAATGTTTTATAGGTTCTTTCAAGCTTGATATTATTAAAAAGGTTAGTTAATAGACCCATTTTTGTGCTCCCTGTTAGGTTGTCGAATATAATTGTTTAGTCATGGCTGGTGTGGCGATAGCTGCACATAGTCGAGGAGCACTCCGAGACCACTTAGCTGTGTATGGAGTGCCCGATACTGGGGTCGAGTTGGTCTTTGTGGTTCAAGCCGATCCGGCTTATCACTTTGAAGTGTTTTACACTTGGATCACTTTTGAAGCGGTGGATGCAGGTGATAAGCTGTTTCATGAATATAAGCCCACCGCTGTTCCTGCTGCCTATCGACCCTATACTGCTCTTGAAGTGCCTCTCACGGCTTGGCAGCACCGTGTTTGGTTCAATGGCGCCCTACCACAACCAACTACCGCAGTTCGTTTAGGCCCCTTATCAATTCAGGGGGCCACTTGGCCTGTATTGGCCGGGTATACCCCGCATCCAAATTATCTGGCATTACCGCTTGCGGAACTGCGCACTATGCATACCGAATTGGTGCGAGTGCATCGAGCCTTGGTGACATACGTTACAGGTAGCCTCCATGGAGCTGCTCCTGTAGTCGCAGGCCAACCAGCTATTGCAGCTGGAGTGACTATAAGTCCTGTCATGGTAAATTCTGTGATGGGCAAACGTCCACAAAATAAGGACGACTATCCTTACTGGCTTGCAGAAAAGTTCGATCAGATAGAAGCAGTGTTTCCACATACATCCCCAGTAGATAAACACCGCATCCTCACGATAAGTTTGCCAAAAGACATAATCCCCGATTTGACATCATGTGAAAACTGGGGTAAGGTATTCGCAGCAGTTTATTCAAAATGTTTTGGAACTCCTTCCATGACGGTTCTACCCTCTGTAATTAAAAAAGTACAGGATGAACATGGCCCTGAAGCGGCTGTGGAATTAGGGATGAGACTAGTGGGAGTGTTTGATGTAGTAGCTGAGCTGATCCTTGGAAATGTCAAGGGCGATGCTATGAACTTTCAAGTAGCGAATGCTTTGGCTTTGGTCCCAGAGTTGGACAGGCCTCGCGAATTACCGAAAATAATAGCCCGGGCTTATAAAACAATTGGAAGAAATAGCCTAGGCAACAAGCCTTTTGTAAAAATGCAAACTCAATCGCAAACACAAGTTATACAAACAAAAAGTGCATCTGAGAAGGATGATAAACCGGTCTTCACTAAAAAGAGTTGGAGACAGAAAAAGCAGGGTAAGCAACAAAAGAAGCCGGGGTCGAGAGGCGCTTCCCAGTTTCGGTTTCTTCTGAACGTACTTATGATTTACGTGATAGGTCAAGGATTAAATCACCAGAAAGGTTTCAGAGCTCTGATACGCGTTCTCCTCGTTCTTCACAGGCCCAGACGTCGTCACAGGCTGGTGGAGGAGGACGGCAAGATAGAGGAAGGGGCCGAGAGGCTCCCCAGGAGCGAGACCAACCTCGACAACAAGTCAGAGGTAAAGCAGAAGACTTTCATCTTCCTCGACCGCAATTTCAGAAGAAAAGGTTGCCGCTGTCACAGCGAAATATGCCTCAGACCGTGAGAACGAGACTCCAGAATTGGACGTGGGCAGTGACCCTCCTAGACAGCGCCGCGGAAGTTACCATAGTGCGGGAGGCGCTACGTCCTCATATGGAGGCGACAGCAACTGAAACATTCGTTACTGTAGAGACAGCTGACACGAGAGTGGCACCCCCTGACAGACTATATAATATAGTCATACAAATTGAAGGTGACATACCGCGTGAAATAAAAGGGATTTTTTGGGAAAATCTAACCTCTTCATATGACATTTTGTTAGCAGAGGTGGATTGGCCACCCCCATTCGTTTTAGCTGCACATAAAGGAGAGGAGGTAATCCTTCCAAGCTTTTCAAGGCATGTCCCAAAAGACAAAGCTGAAGCACTTGCAGCTGAGTGGGCTGTGTACCTGGCACCAGCGTTATACCGCAACCATGTGGGATGGGATGAAGAGTCACCTCCCCATGCAATACCTTTGCGGTCACTACCGCAGCCACAACCCCAATATCCCATCAAACGGCAGGCAAAAGGCCCCGTCTCCGAAATTCTGACACAGTTGGAATATCAGGGAGTAATTGAACCATGCGTATCACCTATGAACAATCCCCTTTTCGTGGTTTCTAAACCCGATGGATCGTACCGCTTAGTTTTGGATTACCGGCATTTAAATACTCATTGTCGGAACTTTGCGGTGCAAAATACACACAGTTCTGCGCTTGTAGACAGTCTTGTTCGTAAAAAATACAAAACGACACTTGACCTTTCAAACGGTTTCTACACGCACAACCTAGCCCCGGAGAGTGGTCAATGGACCGCATTCACATCCGGTGGTAAATTATTCCAGTTCCGGCGATTACCCATGGGCTATAAAAATAGTCCGGGTATATTCGCCGCCCGTGTTGTTTCTTTGTTAAATGACATTGATCAAGACGCATGTTCGTACGTTGATGACATCTATCTGACAGACGACGAGTTATATCAGCATCTGTCCCGTGTGGACCGCATTATTCTTGAATTTGCGGAGCAGGGTTACAAATTTAACTTTGCTAAGTCACACATTGCTGAATTTACCGTTCTGTTCTTGGGCTATGAGCTCAATAACGAAGGTAAGGGCTTAGCCCCCATTTCTTGGAAAAATGTGCACATTTGTGCCCCCCAAATACTCTGAAGAAGCTTCAGTCTTTGCTGGGTTTCCTGAACTTCGGGCGTACTTACATTCCCGAATATGCCCAGCGTATCAAGCCTTTGTATGCTTTGATACAACCTACTTATTCAAGGTCTTGCTGGCTGCCTGAGCATACCTCAATTTTGCAGTCTTTGCAGACAGATCTATTGGAGTCTAAATATCTTTTGACTCGTGATAACCACACAAACCTGGTGATTAGAATAATTCCGGGGCGGTGGGATTCACATACGTAACCTTTAATGAAGGTGATACAGTACCCATCGCATACAAGTCACATCTGTACACTTCCGCTGAATTGCGCTTTACATCTGTCGAAAAAGTTCTAACTGCAGTGCAAATGGCGATTCTAAAAGAACGCGCACTGGCACAGGGAAAGCGGATTCTAGTGGTAACACCCTGTCCTGCCCTAGAGGCAGTAACAAAGGCAAGTGTACCGAACTCAAAAGCAATGCATCCCCGTTGGATACAATGGGCTACATCCTTGACGTCTTCGGACGTCACTTTTGTTTTTGATTCTTCTCTTCAGACTCAGGAGTTTTTGCAGTATGAATTCGTTCATCCTCCTCCTTTGTTTTTACTACCGCTTGAGGATTACAAATGTGTGATCTACACCGATGGTTCGGCGCAACCGGCCACTGGGTCCAAGCACGCTTATTCAGCTGCATGTGCTATTGTTGCGGGTTCCTTTGTGAATGGAACGTTCAAATCCTCTGTAGTGCACACTCGCACACTTGGAGATAGTACCGCACAATTGGCCGAGCTGCATGCATTGCTACTTGCACTTGAGTTCGCTTCACAGGATGAGACCACTCTTATTGTATGTGATTCTTTTTACTGTGTACAATCTTACAATGACAATCTGTTTTTCTGGTCGAAAAACGACTACAAGGACGCAAAAGGGAGCACAATTAAGCATAAAATGCTTTGGGTTCGAGTGGCAGAATTGCAACAACGTCTGCCCCTCACACAGGTGGTTCACACCTTAGGCCATCAGCGGGTGGGCGCACACGCTATTGGTAACGATCTGGCAGATGAAGCTGCCCGTTCAGCAGTAGTCACGTGTTCAGTAGCAGCGGTTACCAGGTCCATGTCTAAAATAGACCCTGTTATTTTAGCAGCTATTGCTGCAACCAAGGAAGGTGATAATTACCCTACAGGTTTCCCTTCCAAGTATTCTTACAAATTAAGTCCCGATCAGGTTCCTTATGTAACTATACCTGACGTTGGAGATCGGCTGATCCCCAACGCGGACCGCAGGAGTGCCTTGATATCAGCTGCACACGAAGGCATGGCTTCGGCACATGCAGGTGTGTCAGCTACGGTTTCCATCTTGCAGCAGCGTTATTGGTGGCGTGGGTTATATAAAGACACCCGTGCTTTTGTGCTTTCTTGCGACGTTTGTCAACAGATTAAGCCTTCCACGGTAACACGTCCACCACAAACACCGCTCTGCATTGCTAACAGACCCTTTGGGTGTGTTTACTTGGATCACTGCGGTCCATTCTCATCAGACACTGCTTATAAATACATCTTAGTGGCAGTGGACTCGTGCACACGGTTTCTCTGGGTCTGGCCACAACGGAGTGCTGACGCCCGAAATGTAATCAGGGATTTGCGTGTCTTTGTGGGAATTTTCGCATGCGGCACCTTCCATTCGGACCAAGGTCCAGCGTTTGCCTCTAGGGCTTACAAGGATGCAATGGCTTCGCTTGGGGTGCGGGTGAAATTTTCGTCTCCGTATAGGCCTGAGGGCAACTCTATCGTTGAACGAATGAACCGTGACTTAAAGCAATCCTTAACAGCTAGGGTTTTAGGTACTGGCAGGAACTGGCTGGCCCATTTGTATACCGTTCAGCGTGCACTTAATAATCTCCCTAGAAGACCTCTGGGTGGGCGGACCCCATACGAAATGCTCTTTGGCATAAGAATGTTTGTGCCTGACCTTGAGGGTCCAGACATCGCGGCGCAATCCGCCAAGTTTGATGTAGATAACCATTCTGCTATGTTACAGGACTTACAAGAAGCCCGAGACAAACTTGCAACTACACATTTACCTTCAGCCACAGATCCTGCGTTGCAGATTCCGGTAGCCGGCTGGCTTCCGAAAATTGGAGAACTGGTTCGAGAGAAGGTTGAAAACAAAAAGGAATTTGGCCCCTCTTTTCGTGCACCGGTTCCAGTTCTTGGCCTGAAGGGAACACGTACAGTCATTTTACCACCGCTTCCTGGTCGCAAAGAGAACAGATACATCTCAGTTGAAAATGTCAAGCTACAGCGCCTGGCCGATCCTGAATAGTGTCACACCAGCGGTCTCTTGTCCTGCCATTTATCGGACATATGTTCATAGTCCATCTGCACGAACGATCGCTGATGCTGTAATTGAGATGGTTGATTTGCCTGAAACTACGATTGATCCCCAACTCTCCACCAATATCAACGAGGACGAGTATACTTATCCTGCATCAGAATCGGTGGCACATCAACCAACAACGCCACTAAGCCCGACTCGTTATTCCTTTGATTCGGATTCCACATCTTCAAAAGTTCCATCCAAGTTCAGTATTTTTATATCCTGGTTTAGAGACAATTTTTTGATTCCCCCTGGACATACATCTGGTTGGTACTTTTCTTGATATTTTTGTTCATGTCCATTGGCTTTGTCACAGTGTTTTTTCTACTAATCAATGGTCACTATTTACCTGAACGCTCTGCTGTAGACTATGTTTCTGGAACTTTGGCTCCTCATTCCTCGTCTCACATCATGAAGCGTGACCACACATTTGTGAACATTTCAGCTTTCCCCGTTGCTGATGGCATCGTATGGGATGCAGTGAACTATCAAATCCATGGTCCGACGGAAATTATTAATGTACCTAATGTCCTTCGTGTTTCAATGGGTGATGTAGTACAAAATAATATTCATTCTGATGATTGGGATGTGCATGCCGTTGAAGCATTGTTTGCCGATTTAAAATATTATGCATCTTTTAATGCTGAAGATTTATATATGAATTCTGCTAATTATGCCGATTTGTATTGTTACCAACATTGGGGTAATCATTTTCTCCATAAGCCCAGTGCCCTGCGTAGTTCTGTTAACTTTACCCAATGGGAACATTGTCCAAACCCCTTGCCAGGTAGCTCTCAAACTCTTCGAAATAAGTTTAATTATTTTACTGATTTTAATCGGTCGAACCCTGCATCCTATTATTTTAGACTTAATAACACATCAACTCAGAAAATTATGTTGACACACACCAAATTGCTATATTCAGGTTCCTTTCTGAGTGCCCTAGCTGTGGGTGGTTATGAGTACTGGGATAATACAGTGGATTTAAAATCTATTTGGGGCTCCAAGCCATGGCAGGTACAGGGAACCGAGGCGTTGCATCGTGCGTGCCTCATCCCTACCCAAATTATGTTCCTAAATGCTTCCATCTATCAGACTACATGTTGGGGCTTAGCAACCACTAAACAATTGAATACGCCATCAATACCATCCCTGTCGAGTTTTCCAAATGAAAGCTCACGATTCAATATGTCCCTCGTGTCCCTGCAGGCAATGTTACAAAATAATTCGTTTAATGTTTCTGAGCTGGTTCAGTCACCCTGGTTAGTATGGCCTATATCATCTAATGCATGTCAAATGCGTTTTCATGATACTGGTGCTAGCTACACACAGAATAGGCCTGATCCGAGGTTTACTGATGCCCGTACTGTCACTACATACTCTGTTGGTAAATTATGCAAACAATGGCTGCAACATTCGTCCCTTGATTCTGTTAAACAACATATGTCCCTCCTTACAGGCAATATTGATCTGTCCGACTTTGTTTTGGGACCTCGTGGTCCCCGACCTAAAAGATTCATTTATGAAACATATAATGAACTCTGGAAGCTATCACAAATGGAAGCTGCTTCCCGTCTTCGGGAAATAGATCAAGCAAATATGGAAAAGGTGCTCGCTGTTGTTGACAATAGTATTAATACCCTGTCTTCTCGCATTTACACTTTAGAGAATATTGTGTCCTCTGTTGTTGATATTGTACAAGATGATGTTTCTGTGTTATATCATGGTCAGAATCAATTGCGCTCAGTTATGCAGTTTGCATGGACTTTACAAACGCTCAAGTTAGGTAAAGTGCCTTGGCATTTTTTGAACACCTCTGCCTTATTTCTACCTTTTAACTTAACTGACAAACAGCAATTTATGTCCATGAAGGATGCAACTTACACTCTATTACATATCGAAAAGGTGGATCCTTTGCCGTTCTCTGTTGCAGAACTCGATTCTGCTGTATGGCTAGTCCATGGGGTTATAGCTTTACCATTTTCCTTGTTTGAATTTGACTCGTGCATGAAACATTATCCTGTGGGCCGTTACCGGCCATTGGGCAGTGCTTTCCTGCATGAACTCTGGTCCTTGCCTTTCATGTATAAATGCCTTCGGGACGGCAAGGAAGTCTTTCTCACGGGGGAGTACTGCGACTCGACTATAGGTCATTCGCTTATTTGTAAACACATTAAATTGCATGGCTCATGTAGCGTTTCCTCTCCTAATCTTGCTTGTGTGCTGAAAGGTATTCCTGCTCCTGTTATTTCACCTACTTTCACTCTCCTTTCCAATGGTAGTTATTTACTTTTAAATAACGAAAACTGTTGTGGCCTGCAGGCTGGCATTCCTTACATTGTAACAGTTTCGCACAGGGTTGTCTGCTGCAAAAATGTGCTTTTTCCTCCCCCTCATGGCAAGGTTGATATCTCTATTTGGCCTTCCATCCCTACCATGGAAGCAGATTTCAATAGACTGAGCAGAATAAAGGCACTATTATTAAACGAGGAAGTTATGCTCACGTCCGCCCGGGAGACATTCATTCTCCAGGTGGCGAGTACCCACAGTGAAATACAGGCCCTTTTAAACACTAATCTCCCCCAACATTTTGGGGAGTTAATACATCGTATTTTTAACGCATCTAACACTGAAGGCCTAGTACACTTTTTTAAGGTCGTTGGGTCGGGCTTGGTGTCCTCCTTCCAAACTATTTTTGGTGTCATCCCGGCTTTCATACATTCTATATTTTCCAGTGTCTTTGGCGGTTTCCCATTGATCCTCGCTTTAGCGGCTGGTGTCTTGCTCTTAATTTGCTTTCTGCGCAATGGCTGCTCCCCGATGGGACCTGCTCGATCCAGAACGCCTCCAGCTGCTCCGTGAGCGCCTTTTGGCCGGTTTTGGTGTCTTGCCATTGGCGACACTGAGTGTGTCATATACTCTTTCATTTCGCTTTGCGTATTTCACTTGCGTGCAACCTGTGATGACTTGTGTCCGCTGTCCTTTCACCTGGACTCTGGATTATTGCCTCTCCAATTCGTCATTGTCTGTTCCGGATTTCGTTCAGTTGATGGGTCCCTTAGAGGCCCATGAGCAGGACTGTTCCGTCGCTGGCTGTATGGCGCGTGCGGCTGCACTGGGGATTTTGGCGCAATGGGATATCTGGGCGGCTGCCCAGGATCTCCTACAACGAAGCTGTTTTAATTATCACGCAAGCTGTCCCGCATTGCTTCTGGATGCTCCCTTTGCTGAGGAGCATTCCTGCTCTTTTGAACTCATGGATTGGATGGCATCTATGTTTTTTGACGATTCCAATGATGAACTCTTGGAGGGTATGGCTTTTTTCTGCACTTTCACTTTCATGGATTGACCTGCCCTTCGCCGTTTGGGCGCTCCCTGTGCTCCGACGTCTCTCTTTCTCCTCTGATGAGCCTCTGTCCTGGCCGCCGGACTGTCCAGGGGAGGGTGTCTTGTGGATTGTTACCTGCCTTGTTATGTTGGCCTAGGCCTGGCTGCCATGCTGCTTTTCTTTGCGCACGTTACACTGAGCCGGGCCTTCCTCGCCCTTTGCTCGTGCCAAGTTCTTTTGCACTGTCTGCATTTTCTGTTGTTCACCTTTTGGGCTCAGTCTGCACAAACATGTACAAGGTCGCATAACAATGTATTCTGGTTCTTCCTGATATGGCCAGTCTCGCGCACCCAGACATAACATTATGTGCAATTGCCATGAAGAATTTGGTATGCTTTTAATACTGTGGTTTACTAGCGCTTAACGCACTTGGAGAAATCCCTTTCAGTGAGAAGAGCTATGATGTCCTGCTGATGTAATTCTGCATCTAGAGACTGAGGTATGGGGGTTCGCTAGTCAAAGCCCAGAGGTCTTCTATTATTATAATAAACTATCTTACTGCAAGGGGAGGGTGGTAATGTTATTTATACGTTTATCCACTGAGCTCTGAGATGCTTTCCCCGTTTGTATTCTATGGAATTGTAACCATGCTGCTTATATTAGTAATATGCATTATGCTATTAGTACTGACACGTGTACTGTACATTAGAGCACGTAAGTTGGAATAAACATTTTAACCTATCCAGTGTCTCTTCCTACGCACCTTGTGGACAAGTACGAGTGAGTGGCGAAAGAGTGTTCTTGCTTCAGTGAGTCCTGAGATAAAGATACCGTGTTCTGGGTTGTCCAAACATTAGTACTTGGGTGCTAATGGGATGCTAAGCTAGTTGGGTTGGGGTTTTTGGGTGCTACGGTATATGGTGGCAAACCACTGTATTCCGGGGTCCCATTTTCCTGTGCATAGCTCTGTGTATGTGCAGAAACCTTATGACAGTGCAGCTAGTATTAATCCCAATCTGCGATCAGCGTTTGGTATTACTCTATCCCCTACTCCTGGAATTTGAGCATACAGAATGTTTTGCGCATCTAATATGTAGGAGTACTTGCTTGGAAAGCCTTTCGGAAGCGCAGAGCTGTTGCACGTGGCATTGACAGCTATCATAGTCGTTCCGTCTATCCTCGTACTAGAGCGAGTAATTGCAGCAAAGGCAGCAGTGCGTACCGTCACCTTGGCGGTCTCATCCACCATTGAATTCCCTTCAACATGAATGCCAACACGTTGATGACTGAATGTTTGACTAACATAAGCCCGTGGCAGGCCTTCTTTCAGCCTTGCCACTTGTTCCCAGAGCAACTTGTGCTTTACTGTGCAACCTTTGGAATCCCTAAATCCATTTTATTCACAATACTGTAAATATTTGTTATAGGACTGGACGCAGTAAAATGAATCACACACTACGAGTGTGGGGAATTCGTGATCCGTATTTTGTAGCGCCAGTATTAGGGCTTTTAGTTCTGCCAGCTGCGCTGTATAGTCTGCTAGTGACTGGGTGTGTGTTTTTCCAGGAAGAAACTTTCCGTCCTACATGCGCCCTTTTACAATTGCACATGCAGCAGAATATTGCTGTTTCATACCTACAGCCGGCTGTGCGGATCCATCGGCATAAATGATATATTCATATAGATCTAGATGCATTATTTCATTCGGCAGAGGATATTCTTGTTCGTACTGCAGGAAGGCTTGTGTTTGTAATGTAGTCAACTCTGTAATCTACATCTGTTGCAGTGAGAGAGTTAGCCCATTGAATCCATCGTGAATGCAGTGCTTTAGCATTCGGAATGCTTGCCTTCGTAACGGCCTCCAAGGTCGGTACCGGGGTTACGACAATTACGCGTTTCCCCTGCGTTAGCGCCATCTCTCTCTCACTACAGTAGTCTGTACTACTGTGAGTATTTTTTCAGTTGGTGCAAAATGCATTTCAGCATTTGTGTACAAATGTGATTTGTATGTAATAGGTACTGTATCACCTTCCTTGAAAGTGATGTAGGTGTACACGGTTAGTCCAGCAACTACGCGGATCACCAGGTTAGTCTTGTTGACACGTGTGTGTAAATGTTTTGAAGCTATCATGTCTGCTTGTACAGAACGTAGGATATCAGTATGTTCCTGTGTCCAATGGTGTCAGGTCAGGTCTAATTAAGTCGTAGAAAGGTTTCACCCTTTCTGCGTAATCCAAAATGTATGTCCTGCCAAAATTAAAGAATCCTAAAATGGACTGTAGGCTTTTTGGAGTCGTTGGAGGTTGGAGCAGTTCAAATTTTTCAAAAAATTGTGCGACAAGGCTTTTGCCTTCACTTAACAATTCACACCCTAGAAATAGGACACTGAGGTGGGCAATTTTAGATTTTTTTAAATTGAATTTGTAACTCAGGTGAGCAAACCCAAGTATTATGTGGTTCACTCTGGCCAATTGTTCCATTAATTCATTGTCCGTCAGATAGATATCATCTACATAGGACAATGCCTCCTCATCAAAATTTTGAAGTAACTCTGTTACCCTGGCTGAAAACAACCCAGGGCTGTTTTTTACCCCTGGGGTAATAGACAAAATTGGCGTTGAGAGCCTAGCGCAGAGAATGCTGTTAAATATCTGCTTCCAGGCGCTATATTTTGGCAAAAAAATCCATTTCAGATGTCTTGCATTGTTTTGTATTTCTTCTGCATTACGGGAAACAAGGGGTTATTCATAGGTGAGGGGCAATTCTTTATCACACCCTGATATGCAAGTCGATCTAAGATCTCCCTGAATTGTTTCTTTGCCTCATGTTTGATCGGCTATTGTCTCTGTGGTAGAGGAATTGATTTTAATGGGAATTTCGTGATGAGGTGACTCATCATCCCACCCAACTTGGTTGCGGTAAAGTACAGGAGCTAACACTAATGCCCACTCCTGCGCATATGAATTGTTAACTGATTCTGGTACGAGGTGAGAAAAAGCAGGTAAAATAACTTCTCCCATTGGGCAATCCATTACGAACTCAGGTGGCCAATTCTTTTCGGCCAAAAGAATGTCGTAACCATAGGTCAGGTTCTCCGAAAAGAGACCCTTCACTTTCCTGGGTATGTCTCCCTTCATTTGGAGCGTTATTTCATATAAACGATGTGGGACACCGACCCTTGTATCAGGTATTTCCATCGTGATATGCTCACTCAGCGCTACTACCCCCAGAAAATCCATCAGGTTCTGGTGAGCTATGGTGACTTCTGCCACGCTGTCCAGCATTGACACTGCCCATTCCCCGTTCAGAAGCAGAGTCCTAAGTAGTCTGGGCATTTCTAATCCTAATTTCGGCTGCCTTTTTCTTTTAAAATTAAGGTTTTGAAGTCTTTTGTTTGTCTTCCTGTTTAATGATGTAGTCTGAAGTGCTATGTGTCTCCCTTTTTGACTTGACTCGCTCTTCCGATCTGTATTCTGACCGCCCGTCTCTCTCCGAATGCTTTTCAAGAGGAACGTGTATCAGTACCCTGATACCCGTCAGGTTTTCTAATACTGTCACGGTTTTGTAAGTTATACCTGCGGTTAGTGTGTTCCTGTTGAGGAGACCCACCCGTGACTGTGTTTTGTTTATTATCCCATTTCTTTTTTGAAGAATCAGGTGCTTGCTTAGAGTTATCCTTTTCAGAACTACTCTTCACTATTGGTTTCCCAGGTTTGGCTCCCAGATTATCTCTGCCTAAAGAGACATATATTTCTTCGATAATCATAGATAATTCACGCTCCTGCTGAGCAGGAGTGAATTCCCTCAGGCGTTGGCATATAGCCACCGCTGCTGCCTCTCCTTTTATGTTACTCAACATAATGGTAGATACCTGGGCAAAATTGCCTACCAGTTTAATTCCCAGATCTCAGGCAGAATCTGCCACGTACTCATTCTGAATCTGTTTCAGTACATCTGGTATGACTGCTATTGAAGGGGTACCATGTGTTCTGATGTAAATGGCAGCGAAGACTCTATCCCAAGTGGCGCAATCTTCTAACCG
The DNA here is from genome assembly GCA_963921515.1 of Calotriton arnoldi. Lineage (NCBI taxonomy): Eukaryota > Metazoa > Chordata > Amphibia > Caudata > Salamandridae > Calotriton > Calotriton arnoldi. The sequence goes on from CAWUFW010001289.1 coordinate 1,944,837, forward strand.
GGGAGCCATCCCCATCGACAATCAAATTGTCAGTATTCTGTGTTTTTCCCTTTGGCCCATATTGGGAAAAACTGCTTCAAGCTGTGCTGTTTTTGTGCTATCCAGAACGGGATTTGCTCCCGGCTGGTGGGAACCTCGGATTTAGTGTTTGTGGGCTAATACCCGAGGTAGCCATGTGTGGTTATGTAACCTGAGCAGCCCCCACATGTTGGACCATTAATGTTCTCATTATATCTTGTGTCCTGTACATTTTTACTAAATCTCTGTAAAGTTTGCGCATCCCTGCTGGTGTTAGGGCAGCAACGTCTGGATGTGGTGTGTATGAAGCTAAGATCGGCCATGTCGCTCCTTCTCTGCTGAGCGGACAGAGTCTCACGTGTTCTGTTGTATGGGGTAGGGCGCCTTTAGACCAATTAATGTGCTTTTGGTAAGTTAATGGGACTTCTAAGTCAACGTATAGAAAATACTCATCAGGTGGTTCATTTTCTATGTATTCATGAAATAACCGTGTGTGTTCATCTGCAGGCGGGAATTTAACCCAAGAATAGAATACCTCTGTTCTGAATGCTTCCTGTGCCTCAACCATGAAGTAACATCTCCAACCGTCGCCGGGAGGCCATGTTGTAATAATTTCATAGTAACCGCCTGTCTGCAATTTTTTGAAATATTCAGTGTATCTATCTGTTCTCCAATGTTCTCATCGTGTTCGGTCATTGTCACAGCAGTAGTATTTTAGCTAAATTCTTATAGAAATATGGTATGCACAATGTGGGAAATTTTAATCCTCCAAGCTTGATTTAACCTACAGCCAATACATCGGGTATGCTTACTCATCTGAGGCGGATTTGTTTCCCTTCCCACTACTGACGTCTCCGGTTAAAATGCGAGTAGGTGTCTCTGCGAAAGCATGACTGAACTACTCAGAATTGACCATTAAAAAATTGCCTAACCAACATTTGCGGAGCCATGTTGTGTAGTTCCTACCAATCCGTAGGACCTGCGCTTTGTTTGGACAACATAAACTAAGGGATTGGAGTCAAGACTGATTCCAGAAACCCCCACAGCCTATAGACCAGCTAGCTCACAGTGCTACCAAAAGCCCCCCTAACCTACCAGGAAGCAAATGGGGGGGCACTATATGGGGCGGAACTTTGGGGTAGTGGGAATACGAATTGCCTCACCATCGTAAAAAATTGTTTCCCAAGATCTCTTCTAAATCTACCCCCCCAGTACTCCGCTGACCCCACTGTATCTGGAGTTCGCTCAAAGACAACTGGCAAGTAAGCTAGATTACAAATTATTCATGTTTTGGCATCGCTTGTGGTCAGTAGAAGAGCTAGTCCCCCACCGAGCGGTGACGATTGGCCTCTTGAAACATCCCCAGGTAATCTCCATCCCATGGTTCAGCTCCTTGAGAGATCTACTAAGGAGGCTAGGAATGGAGGTGTATTGGTCCAATTCTGAAAGCCTGCCCTAATATCAAAGGCTAGGGTCAAAGGAATTTACTGGGAACAAATAGCGGAGAAGGAGATGTCTAAAATCGGCGGATAACCGGACTGAAGATTTTATAAATTTTTAAATTGCTCCAAGTTATGAAGATACAATTGATGAAATTGTTCCCCCTTTGGCACGCAAATTATTTATACAATTTTGTTACAAGATTTTACCCACCAAATTGTTTTGCAACAAGTGGCGCTGAAATGTTTCTTTTGACGACCTTTGCCCATCTTGCAAAGCCAGCTCAGAATCTATAGTACACCTGCTATTCTTTTGCCCTCACTACAAATCTTTGAGGGACAAGTGGATTATTCCATTGTGTAGACTGGTTGGTCCTGGTCACTACCTTGAGGTGCTGGGAATTCTGTTTACTTATACACGTAGGGTAATAGCATTTGGCTTGGCCAAATATTGGCACGCACTATGGATCAAGCGCTCCAAATGTATTCCATGAATGAACAAGTTACTTACCTTCGGTAACGATATATCTGTAAGAGACATACATTAGTTATGGATTCCTTACCTTAGAATTACCCCCAGGAGTCAGACTGGATCCGGAGAATTATTTCTTCAGCAGTACCCCTGCGCTTCGGTGGGTGGCGTCGGTCGACTCCGCGTTCTTCGTCGGCATCGTGATAGCCGGAATGACGTCGCAGTATCTACTTAGACACAGGCCCTGTGAACGGATGTCAGTTCTTTACACTACATTCCATGCCAGAAGCGCAGAGCCATGCAAGACACTGACCACTGGTGCATAAAACTAGGGCCCTGAAAGGGAGTCCCTTACTCTGGAAGTCAGTTCGCAAAACGGGGAGGATGGGTGCCGCAGTAAGGAATCCATAACTAATATATGTCTCTTACATCGTTACCGAAGGTAAGTAACTTGTTCATCTGAAAGAGACTATTAGTTATGGATTCCTTACCTTAGAATACATATCCCAGCAATACCAACCCCGGAGGTGGGTTTGCGAACCAAGTTCACACCAGGAAGTCCTGAAGAACGGAGCAGCCAAAGAAGCCGTCTCTCCGGACTTGGCTGTCCAGGCAGTAATGTTTAGTGAACGTGTGCAATAAAGCCCACGTGGCTGCCTGGCAGATGTCATGAAGGGGGACTCCAGGTCCCAAAGCAGTAGTGGCTGCCGTCGCCCTGGTGGAATGGGCGCGCAACCCTACTGGAGGTTCCTTTTTCGCCAAGGAATAACAAATTTTAATGCAAAGAACGACCCATCGAGAGATGGTTCGTTTTTGCATGGCTCGACCTTTATTGGCGCCCACATAGCCAACAAAGAGCTGATCATCCACCCGGAATTGTTTTGTGCGATCCAGATAAAATGAGAGCGCACGTTTTGGATCCAAACGGTGGAGCCTCTCCTCCTCTTTAGAAGGATGCAGGGGCAGAAAGAAGGTGGGCAAAGTGATGGTCTGTCCTATGTGGAAAGATGTAACCACTTTGGGAAGAAAAGAAGGTCTAGTTCAAAGGACAACCTTGTGCGGATGAACAGCAAGGAAAGGAGGTTTAGAAGAAAGAGCCTGAAGCTCACTCACCCTGCGAGCAGAGGTGATGGCAACCAGAAAAGCAGTTTTTAGGGTCAAGAGTCTGAGAGGACGATTATGTAGTGGCTCGAAAGGAGCGCACATAAGGTAAGTCATAACAAGGTTCAAGTCCCACTGGGGCATTACGAAAGGATTAGGAAGAAACAGGTGAGTAATGCCCTTAAGGAAGCGATTTACAATATGGGACTTGAAAAGAGAAGGTTGATCAGGAAGGCAAAGAAAGGCCGAAATGGCCGAAAGATAGCCCTTGAGGGTGCCCAGAGCAGAGCCCTGCTGGGCCAAAGAAAGCAGGAAGTGGAGAACCTCAGAAAGGGGGGAAGAAAGGGGATCCACAGCCTTTGCTGCGCACCATGCCACAAGTGTGTTCCATCTACAGGTGTATACTGTTTTAGAAGAGGGACGCCTGACTGCCAAGATAACATTACAGACAGAAGGAAGGTTGAAGGCTGTCAACTGTCGCCGCTCAATCTCCATGCAAGGAGGTGGAGGCTGGACAGGTTTGGGTGGAGGACCGTCCCCTGCTGCGGCGACAGAAGATCCTCCCGAAGGGGCAGTCTGATTGGAGGATCGATGGCCATGTTCTAGAGCTCGGGATACCAGACTCTCCGTGCCCAGTCCGGAGCCACAAGAATTACTTGGGCCCGTTCGCGCTTGATCTTCTTCAGCACTCTGGGCAGAAGTGGTATAGGCGGAAAGGTGTATAGAAGATCGCAACTCCACTCGCGACGAAAAGCATCCCCTAGCGAGTGCTGCCTTGGAAATTCCAACGCGCAGAACTGCTGACATTGCGCATTCTCATTGGTGGCAAATAGATCTAACCAAGGCTCTCCCCACTGCTGAAAGGGACCTTGCAGCACCTCCGAGTGAAGACGCCATTCGTGATGCATCAAGCACCGGCGGCTGAGTTCGTCCGCCCTGGCATTCAGGGAACCTGCCAGGTGTTGAACCACCAAGGACATGCCCTGATGTTCCAGCCACTTCCAGAGACGAAGGGCCTCCTGACAGAGGGTCCACGACCCCACTCCGCCCTGTTTGTTGCAATACCACATGGTGGAAGTGTTGTCTGTGAACACCTGCACTACTATTCCTTTGACAGAAGGAAGGAATGCCTTCAGTGCTAGACGAATCGCCCGAAGCTCCAGTAGGTTGATGTGGAGCCCGGACTCCGCCGGAGACCAGAGGCTTCTGATCTCCCCCTCTCCCATGTGGCCGCCCCATCCCATGAGTGACACATCTAACATCGACCTGAAATCTGGTTGGGGAAGGGAAAGGGATCTGCCATTGACCCAATCCTGGTTCGTGAGCCACCACGGCAACTGGTGTGCAGTCCCCGCCGAGATCTGGACAACATAGGACAGATTCCCCTGATGCTGCGCCCACTGGAACTTCAGGTCCCACTGCAGAGCCCGCATATGCCACCTGGCATGATCCACCAGCAAGATGCAGTAGGACATGAGGTCCAGCAGCCTCATGGTCATTCTCACCGAAATCCGGGATAGAAGCTGGAACATCGGTATCATAGCCCGATTATCCCGGACTCGATGTTCGGGAGGATAGGCCCGAAACTGTGCTGTGTCCAGAACCGCTCCGATGAAAAGGAGCTTCTGAGAAGGGTGCAGGTGCGACTTCGGCATGTTGACTGTGAACCCCAGCGAATGCAGGAGGTCCGCCAGTCTGGAGGTGGGCGACGACAGCCTGGGTCGAGCTCGCCTTCAACAACCAGTCGTCGAGATAGGGGAAGACTGGAACCCCTGATCTGCGCAGATGAGCTGCGACCACCGCCATCACTTTCGTGAACACCGAGGGGCGCTGGTAAGGCCAAAGGGGAGCACGGTAAATTGAAAATGCTCCTGGCCTACCGGCGACTGTAGGTAACGCCTGTGGGCCGGCAGGACGGGGACGTGGAAATAAGCGTCCTGTAAGTCCAACGCTAACATCCAGTCTCCAGGGTCGAGGGCAGACAGGACATGAGGCAATGTCAACATTTTGAACTTCTCCTTCCGGAGGAAGCGGTTGACGTCCCTGAGGTCTAAGATAGGACGCAGGCCTTTGTCCTTCTTGGGCACCAGAAAGTAGTGGGAGGAGTAGCCACGACCTACTTCCGGCATAGGGACTCAATCGATGGCTCCTTTGGCCAAGAGAGATGCAACTTCCTGACGGAGAAGGGCCAAGTGATCCTCCGACATGCGAAGAGTGTAGGTGGCATGGAGGGAGCGGTAGTCTTGAAGGGGAGGGAGTTGCCCCTTCGGACTATCTGCGAAACCCACCTGTCCGACGTGATGTTGTGCCAGTGGTGAGGTGATGGCGGATCCTGCCGACCACTGGCAACTGGTGGCCCTGAAAGGTCAGACTAGGACGGTTTGGAGGCTGCTGCAGAGGGGCCACTGGTGGACTGGCCCGCCCGCTGGCCCCCAGACCCGTGGTGGTGGGTCCCACGTCCCCGCAGAGGCTGGGCAGCCTGCGCGGGCCTGTGGCTCTGGGCGGAACGTGGTGGGGCAGCCCTTACGTAGCCACGAAAGGGGCGAAAAGCAGACTGCGGGGGGCGAGAGGTGGTAGCGAGGCCCAAGGATCTGGCCGTAGCCCTAGAGTCCTCGAAGCGCTCGAGCGCATTGTCCGCCTTGTCGCCAAACAAGCAACGGCCATCAAAGGGCATGTCCAAAAGAGTCGATTGCACATCGCCCAAGAAGCCAGTGGACCCCAGCCAGGCGTAGCGTCTCAGGGCTACCGACGTTGAAATCGTCCTGCCTAGCGAGTCGGCGGTGTCCAGCCCACAGCGAATGGCGAACTTTGCTGAATCCCTCCCTTCTGCGGCCGCACGGGAGAGCACGGCCCGGGCCTCCTCCAGTCACTGTGGCAGCACCTGCGCAACCATGTCCCACACAGAGTGGGTTTAACGGCCCAAGAGGCATGCGGTGTACCTGACCGCAGTCCTAAGCTGGCCTAAGAAAACATCTTCCCAAGATGATCCAGCTTCTTGGATTCCCTATCTGAAGGAGCAGAAGGGAACGCGCCTTTGGACGTTGAGGCTTGGACCACCAAGCTCTCAGGGGTAGGGTGTTGGGAGAGGAAAATGGGGTCGCCCGGGGCCGGGCGGTGGCGTCGGGCAATCATCCTATCCACAGGAGCCCCTGTGCTGGGCTTGGACCAGGTGCCCAGAAGGATGTCTGTGAGGGCCTCATTGAACTGCAGCAGGGGCTCCGAAGAGGCTGCTGCTGGTTGAAGCACCTCAGTCAGGAGGTTAGTCCTGACTGCCACCGTAGGTAGCTCAAGGCCCAAGGCCTCAGCCGCCCTACGCAACACCACAGCGTAGGAGGCTCCCTCCTCCGTAGCCACGGTAGGGGTAGAGAGCATACCAAGGTCTTGGGATGGATCCAGACCACAGGCCTCACCCAGTTCCTCTCCCCAGTCCGGCTCTTCTAGCTGGTCTGCCAGAGGGTCAATAGGCCCCTCCCAGTCCTCCTCACCCTCTTCTGGCTGCCACTCAGGGCGATAAGAAACGCCAGGATAGAACAGAGGTACAAATCTACCGGTCGGCGCCAGTACTGGCTCCGTGTCCATGTCGAGGGGGAGGCCGGGGTCGACGCCGGCTGGGGACCCAACTGGCGTCGGAGGGGGTGGAGGTGTCGTCAATGGATTCGGCGCCGGAGGTGTCGTAAGGTCGACCGGTGCCGATCCGGATCCACGCCTGGATCCCTGGGGGCCCTGCGTCCGAAGCCGCCAGCATCGAAGGCCTAGAACGCCCCCAGCCGAGTCCGCGGGGCCCGAAGGTGCGCCGGCGGAGGCGGGCTGCCCAAAGATGGAGAGGAGGGATTCGTAAAAGCTATGAAGTTGGGCAGGGGTCGCTCCGGCTCCCGGGAAGGGAGGGAAGCTCGGAGCCGACCCAACAGGCTCCGTGGGCGGAGCCGAAGGACGATGACCTTCCGCATTCTGTGTCGCGTCGGCCGACGGACTGGGAGAAAGCGAAGAGTGACAGTGCTTCTTCGCCTTCTTCTTGTGCTTCGACTTCCCCTTAGACAAAGACTTCGAAGAGGAGTGACGGTGGTGACTCCGCGACCGGTCCCGCGACCTCCCTCTCGACCGGGACCTCCACCGGCACGTGGCTGACTGCCGGGCCTCGAGAAGCTTTTGGGACCGCTACCGCAAAGACTTCGGGTTCATGGCATGACAGTCCGAGCATGACTTCGGGTCGTGCTCCAGGCACCAGATGCACACGAGATGTGGGTCCGTGACCGACATCAACTTGTGACAGGAGTCACAAGGTTTGAATCCGGTCCGTTGATTTGACATCCCTTGCACCAGGGGTCGAACGACTCGAAAAAAGAAGTTGACAAAAGTCAGAAAAACTCTAGTCAAAAAAGACTAAGGGTACCGCTCTCTCTGGGTCTGCGCTGGCTGGCGCGGAAAAAGAAAGAACTGACGTCAGCGCGGAGGAAGATACCGCGACACCACCTACCGACACGCAGGGGTACTGCTGAAGAACAAATTCTCTGGATCCAGTCTGACGCCTGGGGGTAATTCTAAGGTAAGGAATCCATAACTAATAGTCTCTTTCAGATTGTTTTTTCACTCCTCAACTCTCAAACAGTATTTTATAGTAGCCAAGTGCTCTTTTAAAAATGTTTTTTATCTTTTATATTGTTTTAAACTAGTATTGTGGTGTGTACTTTTTAAGATCTTTGTGATCGAAATAAAGTTCTATATGATGATGATGGTTCCTGGCAACCACTGAACATGAAAATCCTGATTCCTCAGGAATCGTGTTAACAGTACAGAATGTTTTGCTCAGTCACTCCTGCTCACTTTTTTTCAGAGAAATATACAGAGAATACACAGTGGGACGTTTTCAATAATATTTATTGAACCAATGTTATTCTTGCATAAAATACGTGTGCTGCAATGATTAGTAGACAGATGCAGATAAACGTGATTACAAGCACCTAAAGCGTAAATAGAAGATATAATTCTACCATGGTGCTAAACAATTGGATACATGCAGGCATATAAACAAGGCAGTCATCTAGCGTACTCTATTATACCAACCCTACTCTAAGTGTACCTAGAGTGTGTGTAGGTGTAGAGCCAAGAAACCCCCCAAGGGACGATCCAACCCCATTGCCTGATGGGATAGAGTGAAGGAGCCAGTCTTGGTCATGAACTGGACACCCCTCACGAGATGTCAGGTTGCTGCGTGGTGATTTCTCAGCATGCAAGGACCCTCTGTGTCAGCGGAAGTACCTCCTCTACTAATCTATCGGGATGCTCATCTTTTATAATAGAAAGCAGCCTTGCGATGTATGTATAGATTAGTGATGTTGTGGATATGTAGATAGCCCTGTCGCCCCGTGGATGAAGATAGTGATGACATTTGTACGTAGAAAGGAGCGAGACCTTGTACATGATGTTCAGGGCATTGTGATAATGTTGTCCGAAGCTAGATGTAAAGCAAGTTTAGTTTCAGAGAAACAAATCCAACACTGTCATGCGCGCAAATGTATGCAAAAGGTCACCGCTTGGAAATGTTATTTCTGAGGGCAATGTAAGAAATAAGCTGCTTCGCTACATGGGCCTAACCCGGGAATATAACAGTTCACGACAGAGCATCTCGGTGCCGGGGCCGGAAATGCACATAGTGGTAAAGGCCTAGACAGGTGGAGACACACAAAGCTGCCAAAGAACGAGAGCCATGCTAGCATTTTTCCTGCTCGGTCTACAGTGGCGCGTGTGGGTGCCGAGTGTGCTGCGTAGTTATGGCAGTGAAGTTGCTCTAGTAAATCTGTATGCTCTGCCCGTAGAGTGTCTAATTTACTCGTGTTCCTGCTCCCCTCTGATTGTTTTATCTCATTAACTGCCCTTCTACTTTGCTGAGCGCCATGTTTAGCTGTTTGCTTATGTTCCAAGTGGCCCCTAGGCAATGCCCTCTCAATGTTGTTTGAAAGCATCCCACTCGAGGAGATGGTCTTCAGTGGAGTGGTCGTTGATCTCGAAATGGTCGAGTATGGCCATCTCCAGTGAGGAGCGGAACGCTTGATCTTCTAGCACCGCTGGTTGTAAACGCCATGTGGGGATCGGAGGGTGTCCTGTGTCCCATGTAAGCTGGGGATTATGGACTGAGTGTATTCACCCCAGGTACTCGGTGTGTTTAATGAGTGGGAGGAGAGCAGGTGACCCTACGATGCGATCGAGTCTGACATGTAGATCGTGGACAGGAGAGTGAAATGAGTATATATGCGTGCCGTGGGATTAAGTGTGCACCAGATATCTATTAGTGTCCAGTTCGTGAGCCATTCCAACAGAGTTTGCACGTTAGAGATCGCCGCTGTACGCGTTAGGGGTGGGTACGATCTATCTAAGTCTACGTCCAGAACTGCGTTAAAGTCTCCTCCTATGAGCTAGGGGAGTCCGCTCCATCCAGCGAGTACTCCTGTGAGTTTTCGAAGAAATGCGGCCTGGTCTACATTCGGCGCATATACCGAGCCCATAAGCAGCGCCTGCCCATTTAGTTTGCCTTTCACAAAAACATATCTCCCTTCCGGGTCGGTGACCACCTCTTCTACTGTGTGGGGGATGTCCGCCTTTATCCATATTAGTGCTCCCCGTGCATGAGAAGAGTAATTTGTGCTGTACACCTGTCCCCTCCATCGCCTGCGGAGGCGGTCTGCCTCAACCTGGGTATGGTGCGTTTCCTGCAGAAAACCTATGTGTGTGTGTCTGCGCTATAGGTATGCATATACCGAGTATCTACGGGCTGGCGTGTGCATGCCCCTCACATTCCATGTTACAGTGTGGGTCTGCGCCATAAGTGCACCGTGTAGTCCCCTGCGTAAGGGGGTTTGGAGTTGTCAGCAACGGCCGGGGTGCAAGTCAGATCTTCTATGGGTGGGGTTAACTGAAAAGGGGTTAAAGGTGCAACAGAGTTGCACATAACATCATGAGAGCGAGCTCGTACTTTATGCTCGTTCAAACTGTGAGGCCAAACAGTGGCAACTAGCGTGTATGACATGTTTAACTATGAGGTTGTATGCTGTGTAATCCCGCATTGTGGATTGCACCCCGATGGTTACTGGGAAAAAATAAATGTGGCGTGTCCCGTTGTGCTTTGTTTGCATAGTGTTCAGTCGCCATTGCGACGAGGAGACGGAGGGGGGTTGTTTTGAACTGGGTGTGTATGTTCTCTTCTGTGTACGTTAGTCGCGCTGCGTGTCAGGGCTTGTATCTATTGAGTTGCGATGTGTGAATGGAAACGTGTATCATTGATAGTAAAAGGATACACTCCATCAGGCATTTGTCCAATGTTCAAATTATCTCGGACGTTTGCGGTGTAATGTCTGGCAGCTGGAGGGAATCGTGATCTTCGGATCTCGCCTGTGATGATCCAGCTAGGCTGTGGGAGCGAGATGTGTGTGTCTCAGGCTCGGAGATCGAGGAGTGGGAGCGGATGGTCGCTGCCACATGGAGAGCCTCCTGGCATTCCATCCTTCTTTGCTCCATGTCAGGTATTGCTACCTAATTTGCAGTCTTGCTGGGAACATAAGAGAGTATCTTATATCTAGCCATCGCAGCTGGCGCTTAACTTCTAGATAGAAACCACATCTTCTTTGGACTTCCATTGTGTAATCCGGAAACATCATCATCTGCTGGTTTTGCACTTCTATTTCAGTGAGCTTGCGAGTTTCCCTTAGTATTGTGTCTCTGTCTCTGTAGTGGAGGAGTATGAAGAGTAGTGGTTGAGGTCTGGCTCCTGGGGGGCGGCCGTCGAGCCGGTACCCTATGGGCTCGCTCCACCACGAACTGGGGTGAGAGCCCAACGTCTGGGAGGAGCTACCGCAGCCAGTGCTCCACAAACGCGACTGGGTCCTGCCCCTCCTCTCACTACGGAAGGCCTACCACGCGTACATTGTTGCGCCTCGAGCGGCCTTCTCTGTCTTCCAGCCTGTCTTCTAGGGTGTCCATTATGTCCTGTAGCGCTGCTGCGTGACTGAGTGGTTGGCTTTAATTCTGACTGGGCTTGTTCATTTGCTTGGACACACTCAGCTAATTTTCGGTGGTCTGATGTAACTTTGTCAATTTTTGACTCTAGTGAGCTCTGGGTGTGATCTAGGGCTGCGCCAATTTTCTCCACCGCTGCCAAGACTGTCTAGTTTTGCAGAGAGTGCCGAATTCGGGGCAAGACCTGTGCCTTCTATGTTTGTGCGCTGGGCCCATTGTGCTTCAGGGTGTGCTGCCAGTGATGACGTTGTGGGCGATAACTGGCTCCTCTGATGCAGTGTGCCAGCGCTCCCGGCCAATCTCGTTTTAGGCGCTATGTGCAGGCCTATCCGTCGGAGGTCAAAGTCTTTTGGGCCTCCGCTTGCGACAGCTGCCCCTCTGTCCTCACTTCATTTCGCCGCAACTGCCCGCTTCCGTGGATCTGAGCGTCTGTGGCAGGCTGGCTCCTTGGTCCAGGCTGCACTGTGGTGGGCACAGATACTCTGTTTCCCTCTTTGCTATCCGCTTTGAGGCGGAGAGGGGCTGCCTCCGCTGTGGTGTCTATCGGCTTAGTTAATTTCCTTGCGGTGGCTGTTTTCAGTGTTCATCTCCGGGGGATCGCTGAGTGCGCACCTCTCCTTTGGGGGTCAATGTCCTGCCTGACGTGGCCGCTCTCCTGCCCTCACTGTTGCTCGTCGCGGCTGCCAGCTTCTGTGGGTCGGAGCGCCTGTGGCTGGCTAGCTCCAGATTTTCGATTTCCCTCTCTGCTCTCAACTGCCTGGGGCTTGGAGGAGCTGCCTCCGCTGCGGCGCCTATTGGTCCAGTTAATTCCCTTGCGACTGCTGCGTTCGTTGCTCACCTCTGGGGGGGTTGCTGGATGCGCAGCCTGCTTTCGGAGGTCAGTGTCCTTTGGGGCTCCGCTTGTCGTGGCTGTTCTCGTGCCATCACTGGTGCTTGCCATATCGGCCTGCTTCTGCGGGCCTGCGAGTTTGTGGCGGATTGACTCCCAGGTCCGGCTACACTGGGGTGGGCACAGCTATTCGGTTTCCCCCTTTGTTCCCAACTTGCTGGAGCGGTGAGGAGCTACCCCCCCTTTGGCGCCTATCGGGCCAGTTAGTTCACTTACGGTGGTTGCTTTCGGTACTCACCATGCGTTCTACTAGCGACGTGTGGCCTCCTCCCGGCTCGGCGGGGATTTCTGCTCGTATCACATGAGTGGGTTTATTTTTCGTTTGCCGTGAGCGAGCCTCCGGGGCGCTTTTTTGGCCGTGAGCGTCTGGCGCTTACTGCAGTCCCGCATCTCGGTAAGGCGATGTGAGCTCATCCCCGCCTACGGCGCTCGTTCAGTCGCACGCAGTCACGCGGCGCAGGCCTCGAACTGGGCGCTCACGTATCTTCGGCGTATCGGCATTTCCTGCCGTCACTGTATTTCAGCTGTCACTTGCTCCAACGTATCAGGGATCGATTCCGCTCCGTTTCGGGGCGATGGGACGGGATTGCATGGTGCACTTACAGGATAAACGGGGCGATGTGGTCTGAGCGCTAAAGACTCGTGTCTGCCATCTTGGATGGCTAGCCACGCCCCCGTGATGCTTTGACTGATATGGAAAGGTGTCTCCACTTTCGGCAGAAAAGAGATACTGTTACGGAGCACCAGTTTGTCCGGGAAGAAGCTGGTGTACGGAGGGTAAACAGAATGTGCCTGCAGCTCAATGACCCTCCTGGCTGATGTCCTGGCCACCAAACAGTCTGTATTGATCGTCACAATTCTCAAGGAGCAGCTATGCATGGGATTAAAGGGTGAACACACTGAGAAAGTTAAAAATAAATTAAAGTCCCATTTGGGCATTACAAAAGGTTTGGGGGTAAACATATGTTTCAGACCCTTCAAGAAACGTGTCACAATAGGTGGCTTGAACAGGAAGGGTTGATCCTACAACCCCAAAAAAGCTGAGATATCTGAAATATACCCCTTAACTGGGCCCAGAGAAAGGCCTTGCCGGGCTAAAGACAAAATAAAGAGCAACACTTTAGACAAGGGTGCAGAAAGAGGGTCAACAAGTTTTTCAGTGCATCAAGCCACAACCTTGTCCCAATGGCAGGCGTATACAGTCTTTGTGGAAGGATGCCTGCCTGCCATGATGACTTCACAGACTTCGGGGGTAGGCGGGACCAAAGATCAATTTCAATGCATGTAGGCAGAGTATTTGCAGGTTTGGGCGCAGAACCCTGACCTGTTGCTGCAACAGAAGAGCCTCCTGAAGGGTCATCCTGATTGGAGGAGTCATGCTCAAGAGTTCGGAATACCATACTATACGTGCCCAATCCGGAGCCACGAGGATGCATTGGGCCCAATTCTTCCTGATCTTTTTCAGAACTCAAGGTAGGAGCAGCCGCGGTCCGTGCAAGTAACAGCGGCGGGGCCGCACGCGGGGGGGGGGGATTTCGAGGGAAAATTAAATAAATAATTTTCCCTCGGCATCTTCCCTCGAAATCCCCCCCCACGTGGCCCCACCACTGTTACCTGCACGGACCGCGGCTGGGTAGGAGTGGTATCGCCGGGAAGGCGAACAGGGGTTCTGAGCCCAACTCGAGATGAAATACGTCTCTGAGCGAGAGCTGCCTTGGAAACTCCAACGTGTAGGAGTGCTGACATTGAGTATTCTCTGTGGTGGCAAATAGATCTAACCCAGGTTCTCCCCAGACCTTGCACCACCTCCGGATGTACATGCCGTTTGTGATCCATGAGGCACTGATGGCTGAGTTCGGCCACCTTGGCGTTCAGAGACCCCCGCAGGTGTTCTACGACAAGAAAAATGCTCCGACGTTCCAGCCATGTCCAGAGATGCAGAGCTTCCAGGTACAGGGTCCACGACCCCACTGCACCCTGTTTGTTGCAGTACCACATGAATACCTGAACCAGCCTTCCTTTGTTGGATGGGAGGAAGGCATTTAATGCCAAGCGAATCACTCTAAACTCCAATGTGAGAAATTGGGTTGTTGGTTTTGCGGGGGGGGGGGGTCCATACTCAAGCAAAACCCACAATCCTGATCTGGGTGAATCATAAAAAGTAACTAAACTAACCTGTACTTTACAGTCAGACTTAACTTGAGTAAAATGTGTAAAGTATTTATGCAGCGCACAAACATTAATAAAGTGAACATACAACACAATAAAAATCCCACACCAATTTAGAAACAGAGTAAAATTAAATGAATTATTTGACACCACAACGACAAAAATCCAATCAGTAGAACCGGAGATATTCAATTAGAAAGATTTACGGTAAGGATAGTGCACCTAAAAGCACAAAGTGCCATTCGCAGTTATTTGGTCATGTGAGTGCAGGTTGACCACGATGGGGTGCGGGCCAGATACAGGGACCAGGTTAGTCCCTCTGAAAAACTAAACTTCCAAGGTCCAGCACGAAGAGCTTCTTTCGTTATGAAGGAGACAGCAAAGAGAGCATCGAGGATGGTCGTCGCTGTCGCGCAAACAGCAGGCCTGGCGTTGTGGACGGTTGTCAGTGTAGCATGACGAACCTGTCAGGAGTTGCGGACGGTCGGTACTGGAAATTCATGCTGGCAGTCACTGAGGGCTGTTGATGTATTGTTAAGTGCAGACCTCGCATTACCGGTTGTCGCTGGCAATCGCTATAGCACGAAGTATTGGGTTCAACCGAGCTTTGCATTGGCGGTTGGTGCATGCAGCAAGAGTATGGCACAAATGGGCAAGTTTGCTGTCGCAAAGTGCCCAAACCTTCAGGATTTCTCCTTTTCTTCAAGGAGGCACTTAAATATTTCCACACCAAGGGTCCAGGACCTGAGGGGCACCTCTTTTTGATCAGCAACTCAATCCAAGGGAGGCGAGCAGGGCTCAGAATGTTTCAGTTGAAGGTCCAGGCAGCAGGTTGGCCGGGCAGATACAGAGAAGCCTCTGGAGCTTGTTCTGACCCTGTAGCTCAGAACAGGAGGTCAGTGAGCTGTCACTTGGAGTCACTTCATCATGGTATGCAGGGTGCAGGTCCAGTCTTCTTTCCCAGCAAGCAGGGCAGGCCTCAAGCAGTCATGCAGCAGGACGCCCTTCTTCTGTAGTATCCACAGGTCCAGGAGTGTAATAAAAAGTGGGTCTGACAGTCCAAATTTTATACCTGGTGCCCACTTTGAAGTGGGAGAAGCTTCTGCGGTTTCCTCCTATAGAGGCGCCTGAAATTTCCAGCCTCCCTCCTCTGGTTCCAGTCTGTCTGGGGGCACAATAGGCTAGTGTGAAGTCCTTTGTGTGTGAACTGGTCCAGTGCCTTTGAAGTGCAAGTGTGGTAGGTGACAGCTCCGCCACCCCATTAAGCCAGGATGGCCCATCCGGTCACCACCCAGACTCTTTTGTGGTGCTGTCTGGGAGGAATACACAAAGACCAACTGCCAATTGTACATAAACATGTGACCCAGGAACAGGCTGCAGGCACTAAGTGGTTAGGACAAGAAAATGACAACTTTCTAAAAGCTGCATTTTCAGAATTGTTACTTAAAATCAAACTTTACTATAAAAAAGGTTTTAAATTATAATTCCTGAGAGACCAAACATGACTTTCCTACATGCTCCCAATCAAAAGTTATCACTTACTAAGTGTAATAAGGTAACCTAATGTGCATGTAGGCCTTGCAATAGTGAAAAACCAATTTAGGAGTTTTTCACTACCAGGACACGAAAAACTTAAAGGTACATGTTCAACTTTTAAATACAATGCACCCTGCTTTAAGGGCTGTTTAGGGTCTACCGGAGGAGTGATTTATATGCATTAAAAAAGAAGGTTTAAGCCTTGCAAAAGGTTTATTTTGCCAGGTCAAAATAGCAGTTCAACACTGCACACACAGCCTGCAATGGCAGGCCTGAGGCATGTTTAAAAGGTTACTTAAATGGGTGGCACAATAATTTCTGAAGCATTTAATTTACATGTAGTGCCACTTGAGAAAGGGCTTACAAGTAAATAAAAAAAGTCAATTGGGTGTAAGCTAACTTTACTATATTTAAAAAGGAGCGAGCACAAGTACTTTAGCACTGGTTAGTAGTGATAAAGTGTGCAATGTCGTCAAGCCAACTAAACCAAATTCAGCAAAAAAGCAGGGGTGAAGACAAAAAGTTGGGGGGGGGGGGGAGGACCCTGCAGAGAAGGCCAAGACCAACATCCAACAAGTTGATTTGGAGCAGAGACTCCGTCAGTCTCTGATCTTCACCTCTCCCAGATGGACTCCCCAACCTGGAAGTGATGCATCCGTCACTACTGTCAGATCGAGGTACGGAAGGGAGAAGGGTCTGCCACTGACCCAATCGTGGATGGTTAGGCACCACTGCTGGTCCTTTGCAGTTCCCTCCCATAGGCGGGAGAGATTCCTCTGATGTTGTACCCATTAGGACTTCATTGCCCGCATACACCAGCGGGCATGCTTTACAAGCAGGAGGCCAAGAGAACTAGGAAACTCAGAGTCAGTCTCACCAAAAATCAGGATAGAGGCTGAAACATCAGGGTCATAGCCTGAATAGCCTGGACTCGCCACTCAGGAGGATAGGCACTGAATTGCACTGTGGTCAGAATGGCTCAGATGAAAGAGAACGCACAGGAGGGAGTCAGGTGTCACTTCAGCACATTATTAGTAAATGCAGGAGTTCCACTGTAGTCTGGAGGTGGATGACAACCACCTGGGGAGAGTTCATCTTCAACAGCCAGTCGTCGAGGTAGGGGAAGACTGGAACCCTTGACCTCTGCATATGGCCTGCAACCACCGGCATCACTTTTGTGAAAACCTGAGGGCCGCTGATAAGGCCAAAGGGAAGCACAGCGAACGGACAGTGTTCTTGGCCACCATGAACTGTTGGCCAGCAGTACGGATATATGGAAATATGCATCCTGCAAATCCAGAGCTGCCATCCAGTCTCTGAGATCCAGGGTAGACAGCACCCGAGTCAACGTGAGCATTTTTTTGTCTTTTTTTTCAGGAAGTAGTTGAGAGGTCACAGATCTAGAATAGGGTGGAGACCTCTGTCCTTCTTCGGTAAAAGTAAGTAGCGGAAATAACAACCAATACCTACCTCTGATGTCGGCACCCTCTCAATGCCCCCTTTGGCCAAAAGAACCTGTACTGTCTGATGCAACAGGGACAGGTGATCGTCATCAGCTAATCTAAGGTCGGTGGCATGGTGTAAAAGGTTCAGACAGATGAGACACAGGCTGATGTTTAAATGGGAGGGCTTTTATTGCATTCAACCCCATTGTTAGCCTTCATTGGTAAGGATTACAAAATAAATATGTTGATGAGATAAAAGTGGCAATATGTTCCTCCAAACAAAAACACAACAACAAAGTTCTGTCACTCTGCTTTTAGGCTACTTTTTAAGGTAAACACGCTCCTCTGGGCTTGTTCTGTCCCTCCAGTCTCTTTAATCACCAGCTTTGCATTTGGGAAAGAACAAAAAGATATCTTGAGACACTGCCTTACAGTACCTCCAAAAATGTCCGTCACCAATCACCCAACAGGTTCTCACTGTGCTCTCGTGCTCTGTAGTGGTTTGTGAAAACAGTAGGTGCTCCCCTGCCAGAATCATTCCCCATGTTACTGCCACTCTCTATACATATAAACCAGCACTTGCTGGTGCTACGGCCCTTGCCCCGGGCCGCAGCTGTAGGGACTTCTGCTGGGTCTGAAAGCAGTATCTCTGGTGTCCGCCTGTGTTAGAGGTCTTCTCATCTCGTTCATGTTCTCCTCCTTTGACAGGCCACTGCTCCCGGTCGTGTCCTCCTCCGAGGTCCCGCTAGAGCTCTGTGATGCCTCCTCTCGCTGCTCCTATGTCCTGCTGTTCTCCATCTGCTTCCAGACACATGGGTCCTCCACGTCCCAAGCACACCCTCCTATCGACCATGTCCTCCTTTCAATCTCCTTTCAATGTTCTTGTTGGCCTGCTCACTGGTTATCGTCACACCCACGTGACCATCACTATAGGCCCATGCTGAAGGTACAGTCTCCCTTAAGCCATATCCTAAAACAGCGGCCATGCTGGGAGGATCAAACACTCCACCGTTACACATAGTTACCTGGGTTTCCATGAATGTTAGGACATAACCCCATTGAACAATGTGGAGCACCCACTTGTCAGAAGTTATGGAGATGGGCAGGTGGTGCTTGATACTGCTGCCAACCAGTTGCCTGTGATGGTGCAAGGGCATGTTAAAGAGGTTTAGAGGCCGCAGCTGCCTCGTGGGGGAGTGGTGGCAGGACTGAGTAGATATCTTGCTTTGAGTCCCACAAGGCTTGTGGCCGCCGTGTCTATGGGCATGAAAGAACTGGGGAGTCTGCTGGGAGAAAACAGACATGACTGGTAGCTCCAGAAGGAGAAGAAGGCAGAATGAGGTTGGCGTGGGTCCATAGTGAGTCCCAGTTATGGGCGGGCGGTGGCCTCACTGTCCTTGAAGTGCTCATGCGCTGAATCTGCCTTGTCACCAAACAGGTGAGTGCTATGAAAGGGCATCTCCATAAATGATGCCTGGTCATCCCCTGAGAAGCCTGTTGACCTCAACCAACCAACCAAGCAATTGCTCTACCCAGCAAGTTTGTCGTGTCCAGTCCTCAGCGTTTCATGAACATTGGTACATCCCTGCCAACAGCAATAGCCTGGGTCCAGATGGCTCTGGCCTCCTCCGAGACCATGGGCAGCACTTGCGGAACGCAGTCCCACACTGTGTGTATATAACGGCTGTAGGAAAGTAGGATCTGCTTTCATGGTTACAGCCACTTTTGCTGGTGTTATTCTGTTTTATGACTAGTCTGACTGGGATCCTGCTAATCAGGACCCCAGTCACTGTGCTTTCTCCCTAAATTTGACAGTGGTAAGTAGTTTGGTACTTTTCCAATTGGCTACTGGTGTACCCTTCTAAGTCTCTAGTATATGGTAATGAGGTACCCAAGGAAAAGGTACACCAGGGGTCTCCCCTGGGCTGCAGCATGTATTGTACCACCGAGGAGAGCCCACTTAAACTGTGACTACAGGACTGCTACTGCAGCCTGTGTGAGTTGGTGCTTGCACCTCTCACAGCAGTTATAGGTTTCCTTATATCTGAGGTCACTACACTTAAAACCTATAAGTCACCCCTATGGTAGGCTCTTCAGTCCAGAGGGGAGTGTGCTTGGTTATACGTGTGATGGTGCCCCTGCATGAGCAGGACAATCCTACAAACCTTGGAGTCGATTTTCCACGCTTTGTAAGTGTGGTCAGCCATATAATACATATAGTGGACATCAAGTCAAGTACGAGATGTCTAACTAAATATTGGTATCAAACATGTTGGAATCCTACCCCAACACTGATTCCAGTGTTGAATGTAGGATACCATGTACTGGGAGGCTCCCCTAGGGTGCCCCCTGTATTCCCGGTACCAGCCTTTCAGGGTCTAACAGCAAGCTAGTGCTGCTGACGACCACAGACACATTTCTGACCTGCTGCTGAGCTCGAGCAGGGGAGGGTAGAACAATAGGTTTTCTATCATAGAGAGGTGTGACCACCTCCCAGACAGGACTTAGTGTATTGGGATAGGGTGGGGGCGCTTTCCAGCGCCACCAGACTGCTTTGAAGGGCACATTTGGTGCACTCCTTAAATACTCCAGCTTCAGCCAGTTCAGGGAGCCCTTGGCTCCTCTTTGGTGTGAAACAGGACAAGGGATATGGGAGTATCCTCCCCTCTGTCCAGCCCCTCCTCTGGAAGGGCTCAGCAACACAGGTGGTGGTTCTGCAACTCCCTTGAGGCCTGCCCTGTCCTCTCAGCAGGTTTGAGGCCAGTATCCCTTGTTGGAACCGCTGGAACAGAACTCCTGTGCACTGCGTCGACTTGCTGTTGCCAAGGCTTGTTGGCTCTGTACTCCAGAGCTCCTTGGGCTACAAGAAGCTCCAACCTCCAGCATCTCTTCCTGCCAAGATCTTCGTTCTCACTGCATTCTCTGCACCGTGGGCCTGCCTGCATCTTTGGTGAGCTGCTCGAGGTCCTCTTGCGACTCCTGTGCCTTCGGCCTGTGGGTCCTCTTGAGGGTCTTCTTTGGCTTCAGTGGGCTCCCCTGCTTGCTCGGGGCCTACTCTGACTCTCCTGCAATTGGTGAGTCCTTTGGACCTTGCTCCTTTTTCATTTACCACGTCTGTTGCAGCTGCCAAGACTTGTTGGTGCTCCCGCCGGACACCGAACCCCTGGTTCTTGATTACCGGTGTGGGACAGCTTGTGCACTGCTCCTGGTCTTCCACAGCGTAGCCTGGTCCTCACAAGTGCAACGACAAGGTCACCGTCATCACCCATGTATCTTCCGCCATCGGTGGTCTTTGCTCTTCTGTGCCGCCTGGTCACCTCCGAGTGGCATAGACTTTGACACCTCTGCTTGCAGGTACTTCTCTTCAAGAATCCACCCTTGGATTCTACCAGACTCTTTCGCCTATTTCGCCAGAGGCATCTTTCCTGAAGTCTTCCATTGTGGTCTACGGCGGTTTCCAACGTCACTTCATATCTATGCGCCCCGCTTCCCTGGTGTAGGTATCCTGGTTCCTGGGGTATCCACGGGTGGGGTGACTCTCTAACCTTCTGTTGTCCATAGGGTTACTTCAGGGTCCACTGGGAAGGGTCCTTCTTTAAAACTGCAACCACGACTTTCCCATTGACTTGTATTGAGTACGCGGCTGTGCTTCCACTCTGCATACAGCCTCTGTGGGGTTCCTGGGTACTTACCTTGGGAGGTTCCTTGAGTCCCTAGCTCTTCTGAGTCTCCTGGTCCTAATTCTGACTTTGGTCGCAGTTCGCATTCCACTTCTTTAGTATATGGTTTGGTCTCCACATGGAGACCACTGTGTATTGTGCTTACTTACCTCTTGCAATTGAAGTATTATTGTGTATATGTGTTGATATCTCCGGCTAGGAGATATACCAATGTGTTAGTGAGTGTTGTGTAATAAATAGACACATTTTTATAACTACACTATGTGGTTCTTTTTCGTTTAACCTACACTACATTATTAGATCTGGTAAAACAAGCTGCTTAACACTCCTTCTGGGCTAAGCCTGAAGACTGCCTTCCACAGCTACCACATGGAGAGCTTTCTATGGTTATCTAAGACCACTAAATTCGCCATAAGGGTTGTCTGGATTAGTTCAGGGTGCTTCACTTAAATAAGTGTGCACCATATACTAAGCCAGCCTCCTACACCGGCCCAGGAGACATACAGTGTTCATGAATCGCAGTGCACAAGGAAAGAAAATCTTCTCACCAAAGGTGTCCAACCTCTTGGATTCCCTATTTGGGGCACGGCATGGAACAAGCCATGGCTAACCTGGGTCGTTGAGGCCTGCAAGACAAGGCTCTCAGGGGTAGGGTGCTGGGTGAGTAGAGCTGGACTCCCAGGAGCGGAGAGGCAGGCGATCATCCTATGCACAGAAGCGCCTGTGCAGGGCTTGGGCCAGGGCCCAAGCAGGACATCAGTGAGGTTTTCATTGAAAGGGAGGAGAGGTTCCATTCAGGATACCTTGGTTGAAGCACCTCTGACAAGACACTGGTCTTGACAGCCACTGAGGGCAGCGTAAGGCCTAGGACCTCAGCCGACCTCTGCACCACAATGGCAAAAGATGCCCCATTCCTCCATAGCTACAACAGGAGGAGAGACCATGCCAGTGTCTGGCAAGGTGTCCATAACTATGGCAACAGCCAGCTCCTCATACCATTATCTTCGGTCAAGGGCTCTTCAAGGGGGTCAGGATAACGATAAGGATCCTCAGATCTGCTCCAAGTATGTTCCTCTCAGCCACTGTCTCAGACCTGGAGGGTCTTAGTTCGGTCCGCGCCGGAGTTGAAGTTGGAGTTGGATGACACCAGTCAGGCTCTGTATCCGAGTCGAGAATGACAATGGTGTCGGCGCCGCAGGGCCGGACTCTGATTAAGGTTGTTGATTCACGACCAGAGCCAGACCAAATGCAGGAACGGATTCATAGGTCCCGAAACCTGACCAGGCTCAGGACCATACACACGACAGAGACCTGGAGTGGTACAAAGTCATCCAGTGCCAAGGAACCAGTAGCTTCAACGAATGCTCCTGGACTGCTTTGGGGTTCATCGCACAGAAGTCAGGGCAGGCCTTGGGTCATGCTCTGGCTCCAGGCACCACAAGCAAAATGAGTGGGGGTCTGTCACAGACATTTGCATGTGGCAGATCCACAGGTTTTAAAACCCACAGGTTTCTTAGGAGACATCCCTAAGGCACACTGGCGGCGTAACTGCTTGAAAAAGTGTTGAAACAACAGTCAAAAAATGACTGAGGTAGCTCTTCCGTATCTGCGCTAATGGAACGGAAAGAAAATAATCGATGTCAGTGCGCTGGGGTGGCGCCTATATAGGCACCACACACATCACATCCGGCGTCGACAACACAGACGTGGAGCCCATCCGCGCCACCTAGAGTAATGCTGAGGTATTGCTCAAGATTTTCCAGATCCAGTATGGTGCTTTAGGAATATTCTCAGGTAAGGAATCTGCAGCTAGAAGTCTATCAGATACAGCAGATAATAATATTATGACAAAGACAGTGAAGAAGCACTGGATGGCTTTTGCACATGTTTGCTTCCTGGGCTGACAGAACTTTCAGAAGCCAGTGATCTAGGCACAGAGACATCTGATGGCCCTACCTTATCATGCATGCTAGACTGGGGCCAGACATTTGGTAAAAATCCTTTCAGCAGAACGGAGGTTGAAGGGAGCTTTGAATGGATACTGCTGCCCGGGCCTCTTGGAACCACAGATATTTCCTATAGTTTGAACTTATCGGAATAAGGAAGTACCCATCCTGGATGCCACCCCAAGGTGAGAAACTCCCCTTCTGAAAGTAGTAAGAAAAGGGAGACCATTTGGAGGCACTACTTTTTAATGAACTTTTTGAGCGCCTGGCGACCCAAGATAGGACTCCATCCACCAGTATTCTTGACCAAGAAGAACCTGGAGGAAAAGCCTTGATTGCCTTGGATTTTCCCTTTTCATAAGAGGACTAAGGAACTCTTGAAGGTGGAGAGGATCCTATCTCAGAGGTGGGTGGCAGAAAGGTTGCTGCAGAAACTCAAAGCAAAGGCCAGGCATCACTAATTGGAGCACCCATCTATCGGATATGATCTTCCTCCATCAGTCTGAAGCAGAGTTGAAGACTGTTCTCCCCCCCCCCCCCCGTCTGGGATGAAAGTGTTGGACCGACAGCAATGTGAAGTTAGCCCTATATGGTGACTGAGATACTCCCCTCTTCTTGGATGCTGGCCAGTTGTAAGGCAGGCAGAAAGGGTGGTATTGCGTTTCCTATGTTCCACTCCTGCATAACTGAATTCTTACTGAACCACAAAAGGATGTTGGGTGCCAACACTGGAGGACTCAAAAGCAGTGTGCAGTGTCAGTATATGCTATTACTCCCAGTAGGGCCTGATCAATATGCTTTCCGTTTCTCCAGCAAGAATATTCCACAGAAGGAAGGGCTTTTAAGGCAAGGATGGCAGTACAGGACTGTTGCCGATGCCAACATGCAAAAACACACACTGGACACATCCATCACTGTGTAATGACTGTGCTTGTGGCACAGGCATTGTTACCCATTCAAATAAAAGTGGTTGCTTCTTGCTTCTTCCTGCCATTTTTCTGGAATACATCAATAGGTCACAGGATACTGTTCCAAATTTGACAGTTGTATAGACCTAGGATTGACAGAGTATTGGCTGCTTTGATCGTTTCATTTCTGTGACTGCTGTAGGACCCATTCTCATCTAAAGTGCGTCTAAGCGCTTACTGTCTCTGACAGGAGGGGCTGAACTGGTTGTAATGGGTTTCTGTATCTGCTGTTGCACTGCTGCAGCAATGAAGGAGTCATGTTTGGCAAGGGCCTGAGAAACATGTTGGTGCTGAGTATTGGGCTCAATACATTTTCCTCACAAAAGGAATAGAGCCTGTAGTGTAGCTGGTGCTGTAAATTTTAGCCATTGTTGAAATTAATTGTCTACACTAGGTGTGGACTTCAACGGCTACCTAAGCTGTTTTTGAAATCATAGAAGCATTGCTTCTCAAATGAAGTAGCCAGAAGGTCAAACCATTTGGTGACATTTCCAGGAGCTAATGCAAGTGAGCACTGTCAGTTGGCAAAGTCTGACTGAGGTGGCATCTTCTGGTTCCACCATGCCTCAATGGCTTGGTCATTCTCTTCCTCCTTTTGGCCACGCCAAAAATTTAACTCATTCTTACTCCTCATTTTCCTGCTTTTTGTTCTCTTCTTTTTCCTCTCCCAAGTCCTGGGGCATGGGTTATAAATGCTGCTAGGTTGTACTGGAGCAGTATTCCCCTTTGGAGGAGTAATTGGTTGTGAGACTGCCATAGGGCTGTTTCTTGCAAAGCCACTGACGAAGAACATTCAGCCACATGAACAGCTGGCAAAAGAGGTGGACCTACAGCCAAAAAAGACATATATACAGATGATGACAGTCTCTGCAACTCGAAAAGAGATCTGAGGTCCGGAATTAATATTAATGGGTATTTTACAGGAACAACAGCAGAAGCTCTGAGGAGCTGGATTTCTCTATAATATTTGGGGGCTGGGTGCAGTAAATACTTTTTTGAACAATTTGGGAGGTGGCTGGCACTAAAAGGAGCTGTGTTTTCTTAAGAAACAACTTTGGTAACCTTTCTTAGAAAACTTAAAGCCTGGCACCTCCAGGTACTTTTTCTCACACCTTCTTTATGAAAGTTGTTGGAGGGGCACTTTGCATGGCATCTTCCCCTGATGAAGGGCTGTGAAATAAAATATTTATAAAAAAAAAAAATAATAATCTTGGAACCAGGTGACACTGGGATCCTCACACACCTCATGAGTCCAAAGCCAAAGCACCCAAGTTGAGAATGTCAATGAATATGTTTTCATGCAGAGGGCTTTCGTGGAGATCATGAGTCAAAACAAACAAGTTACTTCTGGTAAAGAAAGTTCTTTCTGGTGGATACTCACTAACTGCAGATTCTTCACCTTAGGCCCTATCAGTGCAACTGCAAGGCAATCAGAGCTTTTGCTAAAAAATAAAAAAAAGTCCCCTCAGCGGATCAGAAGGCTTGAATTTTTTTTAATTTCAGCCCAAATGTCAATATAAGTGTACATTTTTTGACTGAACTGATTTACACCAAAGCATAGCATGCTTTGTAAGTAAAGATCTAGCTTTCTGTCAAATTCAGTGCAATTCCGTTCAGCCATTCTGGCTGTAGCACTCTCAATCCCTATGGAATTTTCATGGAAGGAGCGGAGGTGTCTGAACTTTTTTTTTTTTAATGGTTTTGTGAAGATTCGGCAAGCAGTGTTAAAGTTCTTAGCAAAACAAAAAATACTCTTCCTATGTAAAGTGTGACCTAACTAGAACTACACAGTGAAAACTGAAACTTGTGCATTACACACATACATATATATATATATACACACAAACATCCATATTTATATATATATACACACACACATATGTGTGTATAGATAGATACAAATATATATATATATATATATATATATATATATACACACGTACATATATTATATATTTATATATTTCATAAAAAGTAAAGTATGCCTTTACCTAAGGATTTATTTTTGTCAAGTATTGTTCCACTGATACAAAAATTGTTCCCGAGATACTCTATATGTACTGTGTATATGCAGAGGTATTCAGTTTTAATGAAGATCCCATGACGGAAAAGCTGGCATTTTGTGATGCATATACACACAGCAATGTACTGGCTTTCCTGCGATCTGCATGCGTTATTTGCCTTTAAATTGGATTTATTTGCTCTCGCCATTTAGAAATTGTTTTTGGAAATCCTGGGCCACATTCGCCTTACACTGTGGCCCAAAGGCAGGGGCGTAACGAAAACGTGAGGTGGGGGTTCCCTGCAAAGTACACGGAGACTAGAGCCCTCCTCTCCGGCACACCACCTACCACTTTTGCTGAGGGGAGCCCCCTGGAGCTCGGGGCCTCCCCGCACCGCAGGGGGTTATGGTGGCCACTGACCAAATGGTGGAGCTGGACCGGCCAGGTGTACTCCAATTACTTCTTTCTCACCTCCCCCATCACTGGCTCCTTACAGCCTCGCAAAACAAGTAGTTCATGAAGACCGCAGATCGAAGGGATACGTTAGTTTTTATTCTGAAACAACCGTGCTCTAGCCACCGAACAAAAAGTACAACTAAACAGTGTAGGAAAAAACAGTTTCAGTGCAGGCATATGTGGAAGTAATCTTACCTAATGTATACAAGGAGCTTGTTTCCCATGACAACATGTTCATCTAGAAAAATCAATTAAGAAAACAGTATGACAGTTATACTGAAAATCTTTAATGGTAATCAAGCATATTCTGTGTACAAATCAGAGATTAAAAAATGTCTCATTTCCACACGGGGATCAGAAAAAGTGACATTAAACAAGCTTTGAAAAAAACGGCAATAAGTGCGGTGACATTTCATTTTCAATAAGGTTTTATACCCAGTGGCTTACAGCCCTGATCAGAGTAGCAAAACACCGAATGTAAGCGGGAACATAAATCACAAAATTAGTCAACAAACACAGTAAATGTTTAGGTCAGAGATGAGTAAAATACTTTGTAAACTGTTTAAGCATGTAGCTCATAAAATGGAACAAGGGGAAAGCAAATGATTCCATTTAATTATCCCTAAGCTTACCTTACTTAAAGAACCCTGCAAATAGGCCTTATCTCGGGACGTGAACAGAGTATGTAGAGACCTCAAGCTAAAGAATGTGAGGCCCTCTGCAAAGGTCCTCAATATTCGGCACGGCCCTAGCCCCCCCCCCCGCACCCCCACCTCCATGTAGCGTTCAGTGTACCCCAACCGGGAAGGTACCTAATGTACCACATGGACAATTGTGTGAAGGTGAGAAAAGAGTATTTTATTTTTTCCCCTTTTCACAAGTAAAAAGTAAATGTGGGGCGAGTTCCATGCCCCTTACTGTCAGGGTTGACTGGTTTACATCACAACCGTCCCAGAGCGCTGTGTGAAGGAGCACTGATGTATTCCATTATGGTTCTTTGACAAGGCCAAGAGGCAAAGGGGTGTTGTATCTGGAGGGTGTAGCTATAGATGAATCTATACAATAAACTCAATACACACAGAGCTATCCTGCATACAATATAAATCTCACAACTGCATATTATACACAAAGCTCTGCGCAAGCACATTACCTCTGAGCTAACACACACACTTTAAATACCTTTGTTACCTTCGTATTATTATACCGTGACACCTGTCGTAGACACAGATTTCTGCAGCGAGTCATTCAAACTAACGCTAATTTAACAAACTTTGTTTGAAAGCAGAACAGTTTTATTGTCATTTTTTGTCCCTTAATGTCAATTTCTGTTGGAGGCAGACTGACAAAGTTTTAATAAATAATGCACATGTTTTGGCAGACTACAGTATTACTGACAATGACCCTACCTCACCGGACAAGATCTCTCAAAATTGCACACCTCATGCCACCTCCTTTTTGATCTCACCTCTCACCCCTCCACACATTTCGAGGGCATTGTGTACCATTTCAGAACTGGCACTAAAGTCAAGGTGACTGGGCACGGGGTGTAGTAGAACGTTACACCTCGTAGACAGTGCCCTCTAGGTATGCCTTAAGGTAGTTAGCGAAGAATTCAAAGGCTCCACGGGGTGCAGCATAAGGTTATACTTTGTGCCCACTGACTGCTGTGCATGGAATAATGCTGCGCACAGTCCTCTGTCCAGGACATTGGGTACAGGCCATGGTATCGGAGGGAGTGACTGCTGCACAGCTCACTGATTCATTTTAGCTGCTTCAAGGGTTTGCTTTGTCACCATGAAATACTTTCAATTGAATAGTTAAAGGGGGAGATGTAGCGATAAATAGTTATGTGGGTAATGCCTCTTCCTTAATGGCCTTTCATAATCTTCAAAAACCTTCATTCATGCTCTCTAATGGCTGCTACATTTTATCAGGCCAGTAGCACCATTAAACAATTACATTTTTGGTAGGTGCTCAGCAAATGATTCAAAATTAACAATTAAATCACAAGCAAAGTAGCGCAATTTCCAGCATCATCAGCAAACTTTTCATAACAATAAGCCACCTTGATTAGCATTCCGAAACGCTATGGGTTAAATGCAGGCAACACTGTCATAGTCTTTTCCATGTAGTTAGCAGTAGTTAGTAAAACCCTCATTGTAGTTTTATCCATACAAGATTCATGGAGGCCCCCACAGGACACAGGAACAGGATTAGTCAGGGCATTTATCCTGGATTGAGAAGAACCAGTAGGCTCTTCATGTGATAGTGAATGGAAGTATGTTGTGTATCCGGTTAGGTAGGGGTGCAGGTACAGAACACATAACAGAGGTGGACCGTTCCATTTTAAGAATTAATCAAACAAGGAATACCAAGGTCACAATCCGTAGCCAGGAAAAGAAATTGAAAGAGCCAACGAGAGGAATCACAGGAAGCTCAGTGGACAGACAGGTAGGTATGCAAGGCAACGTACCTCAAAAAGGCAGGATGAAGAATGCCAAGGCATAGAAAACAGCTGGAAAGACACTACTGTCACTCTGCATACAACGCCCCATCTACTTTAGATGGACACAGGGTCTACTGATCAACAAGGATGGGGTTAAATAACTGGGGTTACATAAGACCACAGAAAAGGCTATCACATGGCTCAAAAATATCCATGTGACTAACCTCCTTGTTAAGAAGTTTGCTGTGCACTCAAAGGAATCTCAGAATAGCTCTTGTGACGTGTTTTAAGTCCCAATATGAGGTAGATTCGGAGTAGAAGATATCATCTCATACTACAGCGCATTTGGTTATGCTTAACAAGTGGTGGTATGATACAGGGTTTGACCTCGCACTTGCAAACAACAAATGGGGTTTGAAAGACACTTGCTGCACTTACATTCCAGGGATAAGTACAGGTCCCCTCACCCCACCTGCTACTCAGACAGAGTTCAAAATATGGCATGAGACTCTGAAGGACTTGAGATAAAGGAATTCATTAACTAAAAAGACTCCTTTGTGGTGTGGAAAGAGGTTTGAAACTGCACGACTTCTGCGATGGGAGACCACCAGAATATCCAGACTGGGAGATGTGATGTCTGGAAGTGTCCTATGCGTTTTTTGCGAATATCCAGGAGAATAACCTCCAAACGAGCCAATTTTTCTGGTACTTCCAACTGTGTCATGCAATCACTGCAAATATAGATAATTTAACTGAACTCCCTGAGGTCAAACCATTGGGGGCTACGTTAGTGGAGTGGGACTTAAGGGAGCATAAAACATCTCAAATATATCGCTGATTAGTAATTAACACCCCAGATTCCTTTGACAGGCTGAAACGGGTATGGTAGAGGGAGATTGGGAATGTGACAGATGACGAATGGCAGTATGCAAGAATGGCCAGACATGAACCAGTTTTACCAGTACGATGCAATTAAATAGTTTACATCACAAACACCTCACCCATGCAAGGCTCAGGAGATTTGGTCAGATTACTACCCTTCTAGGCCTTAGATATAAATGTCAGACAGGAGAGGTTGTTAAATTGTGTACTCCGCAAATGTTGTGATGAAGGTGTAAAAGGATTTGTTGTTGAGTGGTCCACGGCCCCTTCCAAATGTCTGATGTACATCTCCCTAATTGCCAGTATGGTGCTGCACTATATCCCCCTAAATGTTACGTACTGCCGGCACACTGTGAATTATATCACTGTCTCCTGTTTGTTATGCATAAACTTAATAACCATATTACAAAAAAAAAAAAAAAAAAATGTCTGACAGGAACCTCATACATGCAATTGCAAAATACATACAGTTGCAAAATAAGGCCCTTTTGGGAAAGTGCCTTTAGGGTTGAAGCGGAAGACCCGAAGCTTGCATAGTTGCACATAATAATAGCTACTGACCTGAAACCGCAAACAATTGCCATAGTTGTGGGTTAGTTTACTTGTCACAAAAAGGAACATTACCAAGAATTGGAATAGGTTGAGCCCCATCCCTGGAAATATGAGAAAGGAGATAGACAACTGCATGACCTTGGAGATCCTGGTACATATAGCAATAGCATGTCAGCAGATACAACTGAAAGTATGGATTGGTGCCAGCAGCGGAAAAATGTACTTGATTTATTTTCAGGCCAGAGTAAGGGTGTTGGCCTCGAAGACCTTGCTGAATGGGGACACCAGGGATGAGGATTTCTTGTGCCCAACTGACTGGCTGTCATCGTTGGCAAGAGGATAAATGTTTGTATCAAAATACTGTGAATGCCAGTGTATCTTTCTGCAAATGGCAATAATTTTTTTTTTTTAAAACAACAAACAGTACATATTTTTTTGCATAGCATATTTGAACTGTACACAACCATCCACGAACAAGGCTTTGAATACTAATAAGCTCACTCATATAATCCATGACAGATTTGAAAACCCATTGCCCTGAGAATGGACCCAGATTTTCGAAGATGAGTAATACTTATGGAAGATAGAGGGAAATGGAAATGGAGTTCCAGAGAGTGAACCCAGGATGGAACATGCTTTGGCTTAGAAGGAGATAAACACATTCACCCCACTCTCAATGGATCAGACAGTGGAATTGCTGTGTCCAGCCAAATGAGCAATATGTTGTTCTCTGAAACATGTATGTTGGTCAATAGGAAGCAAGTATAAAGTGGCAAAAGATGGCAAATATGCATCCAACAAATTAATTGTCAGAAGAAGCCAAATATGAGCTTTCGGAAGCTGCTCCTGTGGCCTGATAAGTTTCATTTGTACACCCAAGTTCATAAAGAACACCTTTGGTTTGCTTATCTGGAAAGAAAAAATAGGATTTTCTTGTTGAATTGCAAACAAGAAATTGGCACAACGATCAGCCATGGGGTATGGTAAAGGTCAATTTCCACCCAAAAATCAAGGCATTTTTAAAGGTAATACTTGGACACAGGCTACAATGAAATCCGGAGAGAATTCAGGTTTACAGAGTTCATCATTGCTGCTTTCAACGAATACATTGGTTTTACTGGAGTTAAGCTACAAATATTTAATCATAAATCATCCATTAACAAATTAGGCAGCCATTGAATCGGAGTATACTAAAACCCAGGTCTCTATCAAGTTGTCGGAGGGTTTTGACACAGCTGCATGCATATTTAAATCAAGATTTAGGAATTAATTAGACAGTAAAAGGGTGCAGAGAAACAGATTAAGCAGGATGGGCCACAGTCATAAATATTTGCAAACACTTCAACACCCAGAAAAAGAAAGAAGCATAGGGAGATAAAACCACTGCTTGACTTAAAAAAAGAACCGAAATCGGGCGTGGTCAAGGCATAGATCCGGTCGGAAGTTCTGTAACCCGGGACAGACTTTTCCGCAAATAGTCTACATATGGGAATATTCTGGACTTAGATTTGCCCGCGGTCCTTGCAACGCCAGTCACGAACCCCGTTTTCTTCTTTGACCAGGTGCAAAGGGGGCGAGGAACTTTGGAGGCACGCCTGCCCTCTAAGGGGCCTAGCATTCTTAATATGTCTGCCGCTCCATGCAGTGAGTCACCCTGAGGAAAGGTTCGGCACCGGGGTGCGGCCATCCAAAGGTTGCATCCGCGGTTACTAGAAGGGCCTTTTCTGGGACATGATTGTTCTTGGAGGAGCCTGCTGCCACCGGACATGCCGCGATTTCATACCACGGACTGGTCTGGGGGTCTGGCCCGAAGATGTTCGCCCTTCCTACATGCGGTAGTGCAACATGTGGGGCCTGGCGTGTTTATCTGGTGTCCTATCCAGGAGTAAATAACTGCACACAAGGGCAGAGCAGTGCCACAGGCGCAGGCTGAGAAATTCCCCCCCCACCCGCACCCCCCGCTGTCACTCCCGCGGACCGGATGAAACTTCAAGGACCCGCTGTGGGGGAATAGAGAGGCCCTTGAGGGTTGCAGGGAGCGCCAGAGAGTAGAGCTTCCCGTTGAGGACACCGGCGAATAAATTACCAGCACGTAGAGGCATTCTGAGATTGTGATTTACCAGCATCTATTTTGGCTCTCCCCTCTGAGCTCAAGCTTGCATAAGGTGAAGGGAACTGCGTTTGAATCCTGATTTTCTCCCCGCCTGCAGGCTTGCCTGAGGGGAACAGCGCTTCCGGATCGTCGTCTGGTCAGACATTTGTTTATCCTCCTGCCCTGTGAAGCTTGATGAACTGTGGGATCTGTATATATATAGAAATACACTAGAAAAACATGAGTTTGAAGTGTATAGTAATAAAGCCCTAGTGTGTAAAATACTGTAATACGTGTGCATATATGTGTTTTCACTTTATGGAAAAGGTGCGACCGTCGCAGTTAACAGTGACATTGCGACGTTTCGAATAACCACGAAAAAGGAAAATGGTCTGAAAGATGGTTTTTAAAGAAACTTAGTACAAAAATATGAGTTTAAACATTCTTTGAAAGAAGTATGTATATAGTAATAAGTGTAGGGAACTGTTCAGAATGTATTTTTGACATATTATTTTTGGATGTGTTGGTGGTCATTGAATGTCTCGTTTTGTTTTAGATTTTCACGACGTGTTCGCAGGGATTGCGATTACCGATGTCATCGCGGTCTCCAGTGTCACTGCGAAAAGATAAAATAGGTTTTAAGTATGGTTTTTATAAAAACTTTCTACTAAAACATGATTTTAGAGAATACTGGAAGAAACCCCTAGTGTGTAAAATACTGTAGTATGTGTGGATATATGTGTTTTACACTTTATGGAAAAGGCGCGATCGTCATGGTTAACGATGCCATCGCGACGTCCCGAATAACCGCAAAAACAGAAATTAGGTCTGAAAGATGGATTTTAAAGAAACAGTAAAAAAACATGAGTTTAAACATGTTATTAAAGAAGTATGTATATAGTAGTATGTGTAGGGTAATGTTCAGAATGGATTTTTTTACATATTATTTGTGGATGTGTTGGTGGTCACTGAATGTCTGTTTTTATTTTACGTTTTCGCGACGTGTCCACAGGGATTGCGACATCATCGCAAATATAAAAAATGTAAAGAAAAAAACCCAATGCTTATTAATCCACTGAAGAAAATACAAGCTTATAAAATACCTCTTATAGAGACATTTTAGATAAAAAATACAAGTTAAAAACCTGAAAAATTCTATTAAAAAAATCATAGGATACAGGAACGTTATAGTTGGAAAATAGATTTGAAAGATCTTAGAAATTACATTATAGTTAGGCTGAAATTTTACTCATACAAAACCAGAGAAATTCAGCAGTTATAGTTAGCTGAGCTAACTAGAACTTGCGCCACCACAATGCACTGCTTATGACCTCACATATTACATCACTCATGACATGGTCAGTGACATCACTGATGACATCTCAAATGACACCACTGATGACATCATCCACAGAATCTCTCACACACCCACTCCCACCCCAATATAACCTTTCATTCACCCACTCCAACTTCCACATTGCCATTCTCAAACCCTTTGACACAACCATACCAGTACATACACACCCACTCACTGATTCATAGGTCTACATACACATCCACTCAGTCTCCCATACAGCCACTCATACACCAACTCACTAATACAGCCCCTGATATATCCACTCATACACCCACTCACACACTCTGTCACCCATAGAGCTACGCACACACCTACTCACTCACCCACAGAGTCAATCACACAGCCACTTGACTCACCTATACAGTTATACACACACCAACTCACTTAGTCATACAGATACTAACACATACTCACTCACCTATACAGTCACTGACACATGCAAATACTCACCCACACAGCCACTCTCACACACTGTCACTTATATACTCCAACACTCACCTATACTGCCTTTCACATATGCAGTTACTCACCCTTATACCACTGACACATCCTTTCACTCACTGACGCAGCCATACACACACACACTCACTCACCCATATAGCCCCTCACAGATGCACTCACGTACCCATACAGCCACTGACTCACCCACTCACTCATCCATGCAGGCAGTCACACACAGCCTCACCCACCCACACAGACACTCATACATGCATACAGGTACTCAGACAGCCAATCAATAACCCATACAGCCACTGATGTACCTACTCACCAACCCATACAGCCACTTAGACACCAACTGACAGACTGATACAGACATCCACGCAAATTAGTCACTCACCCATACATTCACTGAGACACGTATAATCACTCAATTATACAGTCAATCACACACCCACTAAATCATCCATACAGGCACTCATACACCCGATGATTCATCAATACACTTTGGTGTATATATATTTAACACTCAAACTTTTCAGAAAGACAGTCACCAGATGATGTCATCAGTGATGTCATGAGTGATGTCACTGACCATGTCATGAGTGATATAATATGTGAGGTCATAAGCAGTGCATTGCGTGGACATGAGTTATAGCTGGCTCAGCTAAATATAACTGCTGAATTTCTCTTGTTTTGTACGAGTGAAATGTCAGCCTAACTTGACGTCCCTGTAACCTTTGGTTTTTTCACTGAATTTCTAAGGTATTTTTAATTCTATTTCCTAACATTAACTCCCCTGTAACCTTTGGTTTTTAGTGAATATATATCTATATATATCTCACTGGCCAAGCTG
Organism: Calotriton arnoldi; assembly: GCA_963921515.1. Taxonomy (NCBI): domain Eukaryota; kingdom Metazoa; phylum Chordata; class Amphibia; order Caudata; family Salamandridae; genus Calotriton; species Calotriton arnoldi. The sequence continues at coordinate 1,979,589 of CAWUFW010001289.1, forward strand.
CGGGGTGGGAGGGTGGCCTCTCTTCTTTGCTTCGCTTCCCTGAAGCCAGTCATTGCATCGTCGAAAACAAAGGCACAAAGGTCAGCAAATATACAGGAAGTGCTGATTGTATTGTATTGTATTGTAATTGCATTTATATAGCGCTTACTAGCCCTGACGAGGCGTCGAAGCGCTTTTTCGGCGAGTAGCACGCTACTCCGGGACCCATAGAGGATTAGTGTTGAATTAGTATAGTGAAACATGCAAGTACATTTTAAGTGGTGGATAGTTAGTCAGTTATTTGGATTTGGAATGATAGCAGAAGGATAGAGGAGGAAAAAAGGTTTGTATTTATATAGCGCTTGTTACCCCTGATGGGGTGTTGAAGCACGCTACTCCGGAAGCCCATAAAGGATTAGTGGTGAATTAATATGGTGAAATATGAAAGTAATTTCAGTGGTGGATATTAGTCAGTTATTTGGAGTGAGAAGGATAGCGTAGGGATAAAAAGGGAAGAAAGGTTTGCATTCATATAGCACTTGTTACCCCTGATGGGTGTTGAAGCGCTTTTCTGGCGAGTAGCACGCCACTCCGGAACCCATTAGGATTAGTGTTGAAAATTAGTATAGTAAAATATGAAGTAATTTGAGTAGTGGATATGTTATTCAGTTATTTGGGTAGAGAAGGGTAGGTGGCGGGATAGAAGAGGGCAAGAGGTTTGCATTTATATAGCGCTTGCTACCCCTGATGGGGTTTTGAAGAGCAAGTAGCATGCTACTCTGGAACCCATAAGTATTAGTGTAGTAGAGAGAGTAGAGTAGAGTAGTAGAGAGAAGTTTGAGATGAGTCAGAAGGTTGAGCTAGAAGATATATTGAGAGAAATATAGGCTGATAAATAGGGTAGTGCCTTGGAAATGCTAAATTAGAAGAAAGTGATAAATATATAGATCCATAAGTACATTGAAAGTATATAGATACATAAAGGAGGTAAGTATATGTAGATTAAAGATATTGATAGAGGCACAGGATGAGAAATAGGGTAGTGCATTGGATATGCTTTTTCAGGAGAAAAGTAACAGAGACACAGATCCAAGTACATGGAAGGTACATAGATGCACAATGGAAGTAAGTACATGTAGACCAAGGGAACTAAATTGTTCTAAATTGTCCAATGGATGAGAGGCGGTTAGAAGAGAGTTGCTGTGTTGCTGTATCTGTGTTAGGTGTGGTGGAAGAGAGAAAGCTTGGCATTGGAGTTGGTTCCTTTGTGTTGTTTGAAAGGTGGGTGTATGTTTGTATTTTGTGATGGTAAGTATTATGGGGTGTTGTGCTTTGAAGATCTTGTGCTGGTGTGTGTGATATGCTTTGTTTTTGAGGAGTAGTGAAAAGGGGTGCTGATGTATACGTTTCATGCAATAGATTTGGTTGTATAGTATTGTTTGTGAGAGGAGGTTGTACGGTAGAGGGGTGGTGATGTGTTTATGAGAAGAGTGTATGATGTGTGTAGGTGGGAATGACGTAGAGGTAAGAGTGTTTGTCTTAGACTGGTTTGTTGCAAGAGTTAAAAAGTGTGGTGGTCTGCAGTGTGTGTGTTGTACGTTAGTGTTAATATGGTAGAAGGGAGAGGAGGGTGTTTGTTGGACAAATGATGGAAGGATGATTATATGTTTGTTAGTGATAAAAGGTGGTATGTTAGGTGTAATTACAGCAGGGAGCGTGTGTCTGGATGGGATGTAGTTATGTATGGTGTCGATTGGCGTTGTGTTAGTGATGAGTGTATTGGTTAGTGGTATAGGATAGGGTTGTGTACTGTTTGTAGGTGATGGTGCATATGTGTGGTAGTTGGGATAGTAGGGTGTATAGATGTGGTTTGGTTGGGTTAGGAGTGCATGCTGGTACATTAATCTGTGCATAGTGTTGTGCGTGGTGTACATTTGGTGTGAGTGTGTTGCTCTGTTTGTGGATGTGGATGGTGTGGGCTGGGTGTTGCTAAATGGGAAAATGGGCAGCATTTCTGGCCCTGGCCAGTCTTGAACAGGCTAAAACAGGCAACTGCCCTTGTCCTTTCTGCCCTTAACAGGCTCAAACAGGCAACTGCACTTGTCCTCTCTGCCCTTAGCCTCGACGCCCAGGCTGAGACGCCCTAACCCTGGCCTTTTATAGCCCTAGTAATCAGGTGACCCCGTCAGCCAATGGGAACCCTAGCCCTAACACTATCCAATCACAACACTAGCCCTAAAAATCTAGAACCAATAGGAGACCAGGACCTTACAGCCAATCTTAGCCCTAGTCCAAGCACCCAATCAGTTCAAAACCCTGATCTCTACGTCCAATAGAGGCCCTAGCCCTACCAGTAGTCCCAACCCTAGTCCGAGCAACCAATGGGACAGGAAGCCCTAGTCCCTACTTCCAATAGAAAGCCTAACCCTACTCTTAGTCCCACACCTAGTCCAGCAACCAATAACACCAGAAGCCCTAATCGCTACTTCCAATTAAAGGCCTAACCCTAGCCCTAGTTCCACCTTAGTCCCAACAACCAATAACACAGGAAGCCCTAGTCCCTACTTCCAATAGAAATCATAACCCTAGTCCCAACCCTACATTGATTGAATCACAGACCCAGAAACCAATCAGAACCCTCAAATACCCAACCAATGAGGACACTAACCCATATCCAATAGAAACATCAGATACAACCACCAATCAGTGTATACATGTACCAACCACTAGCAGACTATATAAGGTCCCAGCAACCTCAGACAAGGTTTGCTGGACAGGGAGTTGGAAGCTGCTTCTCCTGTTCAGAATCTCCTAGGAGACAGACAGGCTCAATCCACACTTTGGACTTCTGCAGGTAAAAGGCCTCACAAACTTAAAATCTAACAGTACTGTTTGAATAAAACTTTACTCCCTCTCCTGGCCAAAAAACGAAGTGCACAGTCCCTAATAAACACAGTTTAAACAGCTCACAGAAGCACCCTCTGATGTAGAATATCCCTGTTGCTGGAGGGGGAGGCAGGGGGGGCTGGTTTCACTGGCTTGATAACACAAAATGGTGGCTGGGGGTGCACTGTTGAACATACAGGTCTTAACACAGAGCAAAGGAGAAATTTGGAGGGAAAACTGAATAATCACCAGGAGTTAGAGGGAAAAACTACAGAGTTTGGACTGCAAATCCCACAATTCAACATGTTAAATGGAAGCAATCATGGGCAGGAAAACCACACGTTTAACACACAAAACAGGTGATAAAATATGCAATCACAGGCAGGTTAACAACCACAGGCAAAGACAGTAATCACAGAAAGGGAAAATCGTTTTTTTTTAAACTTGTTGGGGGGGAAGAGACAGAACTAGTCTGCCTCCTTACCACTTCCTGGACTCTGCTCACTGCAATCTGGGGCACAGGTAGGCTGCAACTCACAAGATGGAGGAGAATGATTTGGGGTGCACCCAGCAAAGCCTTAAGGGGCCTGGGCAGGTGTGAGGGGAGGGCTCAGAGTTGCCTGGTAGCTGAATAGCCAATCCCCAGTCCTAGGCCTGCTGGCCTGGGGGCTGGGAGAGCTGTTTCTCCTGTTCAGAATCTCCTAGGAGACAGACAGGCTCAATCCACACTTTGGACTTCTGCAGGTAAAAGGCCTCACAAACTTAAAATCTAACAATACTGTTTGAATAAAACTTTACTCCCTCTCCTGGCCAAAAAACAAAGTGCACAGTCCCTATTAAACACAGTTTAAACAGCTCACAGAAGCACCATCTGATGTAGAATATCCCTGTTGCTGGGGGGGAGGCAGGGGGGGCTGGTTTCACTGGCTTGATAACACAAAATGGTGGCTGGGGGTGCACTGTTGAACATACAGGTCTTAGCACAGAGCAAAGGAGAAATTTGGAGGGAAAACTGAATAGTCACCATGGCTCAAGGACAAGCTCTGCCAGCTTCTTCTCGCCACAATGCAGATTCTGCCCCCCTGCCAATTGTCGATTCGGAGGCCCCAGCCACTAAAATGACTTTCATAGTTTAATGTCCAAATCCTGAAAGAAATTTTCATCCCTCCGTCAAGACATCAACAAATCCATTGCTGAGCTGGACCAACACCTTCACACATTAGAGGGTCGTTTAGATCAACTTGAGGGTGGAGAAGGAGCAGGGTACACTGCTTGAGAGAGTGGCTGTACTCCAGTGAACCCAAAAAACCCTTATTCGGAAGAATGACAATGGCGAAAAACATAGCTGAAGCAACAATCTGCATATTTGAGGAATCAGCATCTAAATGTAAATCCAGTATTTGTAAAGCGCGAACAGCTACCCGAAGGCATCCCGGCGCTGGGGGCCGTCGGGAAGATTAAGCAAGCTATTGCCCAGAGTCACATGGTGCTGGGCTGACCTGCCGCCGGTGCCAGGGATCGAACCGTGAGCCCCAGATTCCAGCGTCAGTCGCCCTGGCCGCGGCGTTCTGACTCTGAGCTCCCAACTTACATTCAACAGATCTTCCACGCTCTACTTTTGGCCCCCGTAGATCTAGAAATATTGTTGGATTGCATCCATAGAGTGTATTCAGACTTTCAACTAAAGAGCAATCTTATTCCTGATGTCTTGAGCAGAATCCACCTCTATAAACTTAAAGAGGAGATTTTTCAAGCCTCTCACAAACACGGCCCTATTGACTACAATGGAGACACCATACACATCTATCAAGATATCTCGGCCTATACCCTAGCGAAGCGGAAGGAATTAAAAAACCAGACGGGCCATCTATGGGAACAACGTACCACACAAAGGCCAGGGTTCCTGCTGCATCTTCTCTTAACTTTCCAGGTCAAGCGGTACCCGGCGTACATTCCGGAAGAGGCTGCAACTTTCCTCCACTTTCAGACTGATACTCACCCTTCCTCTCCATGCCATGCCACTATGAACAGGAAACCAACTAGCCAGTGGGGAACCCACCAAACTCCAAAAAGGCAATGAGCGACACGTAAACTGGTTTGTCATGAGGGTGAGCCACGCACTGAAGAAATGACGGACGACGAGTAAGGCCGTGGTTCTCCCTTATGACCTCATTATGATCCGTGATGCCCTGGTGAGACTTACCTTCCCCTAATTCTGTGTTTCATGAGCCCTGGCCCGAGGATTCATATGTGAGCTGCCCCATCTCTTCTGGACCTTAACTAGGCTTTGTTCTCTAGTTGTTATTTCTTTCTTTTTTGTTTTTTTTAAATGATTGCTTCTAAATGACATTGTTTCTATTGAGGTTTGCATTGTAGGAAGCAATTCTCTCTCCAATTGCAATTATACTGTTTGTATTTATTATTATGGTTTTCCCAATTTGACAGTGCAACTAATACTTTTTTTTTATTGTTTGCTCTATGTGGGAATTAGGGTTCTACTCTTGCTTTCCCCCTCACTGTAGCAGGATGTCCTTCTTCGAACCATTTTATGTACTCCCTAGGCAGTATGATTACCTTTAAATTCTTGACCCAAAATGTATAAGGGCAGACTCCCCCATGAAGAGACAAGCACTATTGAAATGGCTTAACGCCAAAGAAGTGGTGGTGGCCTTCCTTCAAGGGACATCTCATACTGAAGGTTGTGGCTCGCATCTATTCACTGACATACCCCCTACAATTTCACTCCCAGAGCAAGACTAAAACATAGGGAGTTGCTATATTATTCTGCAGGGGGCTCCACTTTCAGGAAGAATCCACATTTCGGGATGACGGAGACAGATTGCTCATAGTGAAGGGGTGGCTAGAGGGACAAATGTTCACACTGGCTACCATGTATAGGCCCCTGGATCGAAAAGCACAATTCTATACTACTCTCTCTGAGCACTTGGTGGACTTATATCTGGAAAACTACTGTCTCAATCCACACCTAGATCGCTCACACACATGAGGAGACTTATATGGGCCCCACGTGCTGCTCTAGAGGGATCCGGCATCTCCACCTGGTCGACATATGGACAGCACATCACCTGACTGACCGGGATCTGACCGGGATTACACATTCTTCTCCAATGTACATAGAACCTCCTCTAGATTGGAAATTTTTCTAACCCAACAGTCTGATCTCCAAGTTTTCAATGACAATCGAGTAGACACTCAGGTCCTATCAGACCACACCCCAGTCACAGTAATGTGGGCCTCGAGCCCCTTTGTCCCCCCCTCACAGCAACAATGGTGCATGAGTGAGATACCTTTCAGAGGTCCCACAATTAGATATGCTATTGGGGAAGCACGTGATCACTTCTTTGAGGAGAACGATGCTATTTAAACACATTAAATTTCACAAACTCGATCTGGAGTCCCAGATGCATGTGACAAAGGCAGTACATACACGTTCCGGCTCACTGGAAGTCTAAAAGGCCTTACTTAAAGTCAGAAGGGAACCTGATACGTGAAACCTCCCGCCGCATATCATATACTAAGCAAACATATTAAGTGAAGGGAACTGAGGCAGGCTGGTTACTGGACTATAAATGCTAGCTTCTGCAACTCCGGAATAGGATTCCTCCAATTACTCTTCCCTCAGGAGATGTGGTCAGTGGCGGCTCGCCGAGGGAGTGGTGCGGGGCGGCGGGGCAGGGTGGGGTGTAGTGAACTCGGACATACAACGGACAGAACTCAGAGGGAGTTCTGTCTGTCGTAAGTCCAAGTTCACTACCCCCCCCACCCTACCCCTTACCCGCACCGCCCAACTCCCTCAGCAAGCCGCCACTGTTATGTTTCATATAAAGGCCCTAATATAAGACACGTTCATATTTGCCGTATATGGTCATATTCGCATATGCCCTATTATGGTCATAATCGTCTATGCCCTATTATAGTCATGATCTCATATGCCCTAATATAGGCATGATCTTTCACCTACATTAGTTCCCTACAGTACACAACGAGCTCTGAGGGTTGAACGTTATCTAGTCTGTGGTTAGAACACTGCAGGGTTTTTCCCCGAACACAGGCCTACAATGTACTCATAAATTATGCATGAGCATTCACCAGCTACATCTCCTGCAAAATATGTATGTACAAAGTTCACCCCTGACGTCTTCCTCATGTCTAACAAAGACCAATACAAACCATACTGAGGGACGAGACACTTTAGGGTATAAATACACCACATCTTGCCACAGTAAGATAGAGGGAACCAAGACTTCCATGCTGACACACTGACCAGAGACGCTGAGGCTCCTGCATGCAGTCGCTCCAGCTGACAGCGGTCTAACACAGGCCTTGCGGGGTGTCCAACTCGAGACCAGGACGGGGTCCCACACTCTCTCTATTCAGGTAATGGGGTTCGACTAAATCCTAGAAGGATTCTTGGCTCTTAGGCTTTTAGACCTACACATATGCTAGGTACACTCAGGTACATCTAATTAGGCATCGTAGGAGTACACGCACTTTTCATAATGCTTTTTATATTCATGTATGTATTCATGATTATTGCAATATGGTAGAACTGTTCTATCCCTTCACTTTTATCGTACTGCTGATAATATATCTCTGCTATTGTCTGCTGGTTGCTGCAGCACATATATTTTACACTAGAATAACAACTGTTCAATAAATACTTATTGGAACGCCCAGACTGTTTATTCTGTGTAACTCTCTGAGACAAACCGAACAATTAAGCACGAGTGACTGAGCGAAAAGTAGTACATTGTTTCCACGATTCTGAGGGATCAGGGTTGTCATGATCTAAGGTTGCCAGAAACTAATCTCTCCCCAATAAGAGGAGATTCTAGTGGCACTGTGAGCTAGCTAATGCAAATCCGGCTAACATACGCGGTGGGGGTGCACAGAGCCAGTCTGCCACCAAGCCCACGGTTTATGTTATCTAAATGTGCAGGTCCTGCAGGGGTACTATAGGAACTACACGACATGGCGCCCAACGTTGGTTGGGTACTTATTTAACAGTAGAATCTCAGTAGTTCAGTCGTGCTATTCTCAGAGAACCTACTCACAAAATCCCAGAGACGTCTGGAGTGGGTGGGCACAAACTCCGCCACAGCTGAGTAGGCGAGATATCCTATTTATCGGCTATTGGTTAATCAAGCTTGAAGGACATTTAGTTCCTAAATTGTGCATAAAACCTTTAACTAAGTTCTCTTGGAAAAGCTTTTCTTTTCAAAATGACTGAGAGCGATAAAGAAAGAGTAAATCTGCAGGTCTCAGCCGGAGAACCACACGAAAATGCAATTGAAATTGCACCTAAATTCAGACATACGCTCACCATGAATCTATTAAAAAATGGTTTACCACCAAGGGGTGGCGTAGTAGCTCTCGTGATTGAGGCACACTAATCAAATAAAACAGAGGTATTCTATTCATGGGTTACATTCCCAGCAGCACATGCTGTAACAAAGACATTTCACTACTACATAGAAGGAGATGCACCAGAGGAATGCTGTCCATTCGATGACAGAGATTCCACTCACGTACCAGGAACACTTATACTGGTTTAAAGGCGCCCTACCCCACTTAAGAGCAAGAGTAAGACTAGGCCCGCTCGGAGGAGACGGGGCCACATGGCCAATACTAGCGGCTTACACACCGCATCCTGACATTGGCACAATGCCACAGCGAGAATTACTCATACAACACAGAGATTTAATTAAAATCTACAGAAACCTGACAATTCGTCTTGAGGACTCTCACAGTTCAACCAACAACAGTTGCAACAAACGGGACCCAATACCAGGGTACAGCAACTAAAATTACTCCTCAAACATTACACGCGGTAATGGGCAAAATGCCCGCAAAACGCGAGCAAATACCATTCTGGATAGCTCAGAAAATAACTCAGCTTGAGGCGGTATTCCCGTATACTACCACCTATGATAAACACAGAATACTAACAATCTGCTTGCCCATGGGGATCACACCACAAGTAGAGGACTGCACCTCTTGGGGTTCAGTCTTTGCTGCCATATATACCAGAACACATGGTATCCCGTCATTAGCAGTAGTACCTGACGTATTGAGACAGATACAAAATGAGTACGGAGCAGAGCCTGCCCTTAACTTAGGAATGAAGTTACTAAACAACTTTGATCAGGTATGAGCCATAATACTAGCTAACATTAAGGGGGAAGCAGCTTCAGTGGCGATCCGCCAACGCCTAAGGGAATTTGGTCCAATAGATCAACAACACGAACTACCCAAAATAATTGAAACTGCATATGCAGAACTAGGCAGAGACAGTCTAGGAGGGAAAGCATTAAAACCACAACTGGTGGGCAGTCCTGAAAAGGACACTACAAAGCAGACACCTACTTCTTCTAAAAAGAAGTGGAAAAATAAAAAACAACAAAAGTCTAAAGACAACAGATCTCAATCCAGAGGCAGGTCTCCTCAACAGGAGCCCTCTGAAAGGAGGTATAACCTCAGGAATAGGGATCATATTAAAAAACCTGACAGGTATCAGGATACTGATACACGTTCCTCTCGTTCCTTTCAGGGTTCAGCAAAAAACTCAGAGAGGATAGGACGGTCAGAGGAGCGTACAAAGTCCAGAGACATGCAACGTGCTGCGGACTACGCACCTAAAAAAGAAGATAAGCAAAAACAGAAACCTCAGTTCAAAAAGAAGAAGGTAGCAGGTCTCAAGATCAGACATGCCCAGAATTCTGAGGACACAGCTTCTGAACGGGGAATGGGCTCTGACGATGCTAGACAGCGCGGTAGAAGTAACAATAGCTCGACAGAACCTGAAGAAATTTCTGGTGACAGCGGAGTTGAGTGAGTATATCACGGTGGAAACACCTGATACTCGGGTAAGTGTCCCACATAAGTTAAATGAGATAACACTCCGGATGGAGGGGGACAAACTAAGGAAAGTTAAGGGTCTATTTTGGAAAAATCTGTCATCTGGATATGACATCCTATTAGCAGAGCAAGACTGGCCGCCATCATTCGTCATGGAGTGCCCAAAGGGAGAAAAGGTAATTTTTCCAGCCTTTTCCGACCTCGTTCCCATACATTTAAAACATGCATAAGCGCAGGAGTGGGCGGTTGCCCTAGCTCCAGCACTGTACAAAAATCATGTTGGTTGGGATGAGGATTCAACCCACCACGTGATCCCGTTAAAAGTTTCCCCAAATGCCCAAAGGCAATATCCTATAAAGCAGGAAGCTAAAAAACAAGTCAGGGAGATCCTAGATCAACTTGAATACCAGGGGGTGATAGAAAATTGCACCTCACCAATGAACAATCCTTTGTTCCCCGTATCAAAACCTGACAACACATATCGTTTAGTTTTAGATTATAGAAATGTAAACACTTGCACAAAGACATTTGCAGTTCAAAATGCACACAGTGCCGCATTAATGAATAACATTGTGCGACAAAAATACAAAACAACACTTGATATCTCAAATGGATTTTTCTGCCAAAATATAGCGCCTGAAAGCAGGTATTTGACCGCTTTCTCAGCGCTAGGGTCCCAACGGCAATTTTGTTTTTTGCCCCAAGGGTATAGGAATAGCCCGGGGTTGTTTTCAGCAAGGGTAACAGAGTTACTCCAAAATTTGGATGAAGAAGCATTGTCCTATGTAGATGATATTTATCTGACGGACGATGACTTACCGAGGCACTTGACCAGGGTGAGCACCATTATTATGGGATTCACCTCTGAGGGCTATAAATTTAATTTCAAAAAATCAAAAATTTCCCATCTCAATGTCCTATTTTTAGGGTATGAGCTGTCAAGCAAAGGAAAAAGCCTAGCAGCTAACTTTTTAGAAAAGTGTGCGTTGCTCCAACCTCCAAAATCACTGAAGAATTTACAATCAATTCTGGGATTCCTAAATTTTGGTCGAACATACATTTTGGATTACGCAGAAAGAGTAAAACCTTTCTACGACTTAATAAATCTGATTTTTCAATCAGACAATGGACACAGGAACATACAAATATCCTGCGTTCCCTACAGGAAGACATGATAGCTTCAAAACATTTACAGACACGCGTAAACGTACGCAACTTAGTGATCCGAGTAATAGCGGGTCAATGCGGGTACACTTATTTAACTTTCAATGAAGGCGAAACGGTAAATCGCATACAAATCACACCTGTACACAAACGCAGAGATGGGTTTCACTTCAACAGAAAAAATCCTGACAGCAGTGCAGACCGCTTTAGCAAGAGAAAGAGCTCTGGCTCAGGCAAAGCGCATAATAGTCGTGACCCCAGTACCAGCCTTAGAGGCTGTTACAAAGGCTAGCATTCCAAATGCGAAAGCCTTACATCCCAGATGGGCTAATTCTCTTACTGCAACGGATGTTGAATACAGATTTGATCCAAGTTTAAAAACACAAGCATTTCTGCAATACGAACAAGAATATCCTCTACCAAATGAGATTTTGCCTCTAGATCAGTATGAATACATTATTTACACTGACGGATCTGCTCAACCAGCCATAGGGAGTAAGCAAGCTTACAGCGCAGCGTGTGCAATCGTTAAAGGTCGCATGCGCGATGGAAAGTTCCATCCCAGTAGCACTAAAACGCAATCTCTAGGAGACTGCACGGCTCAGTTGGCAGAATTAAAAGTACTAATACTGGCACTTGTAAATACGGAACACGAATTCCCCACACTAATTGTGTGTGATTCCTTTTACTGTGTACAGTCGTACAATGAATATTTACATCATTGGGAACAAAACGGGTTTAAAGACGCAAAAGGTGGCACAATTAAGCATAAAATGCTATGGGAACAGGTAGTGGAGTTGAGAAACTAACTACCAAGGGCTCACATGATACATACACTGAGTCATCAGCGTGATGGCGTTCACGTTGAAGGGAATTCATTGGCTGATGAAGCCGCAAAGGGGGCTGTACGCACAGCGTCCGTAGCTGCAATCACTCGTTCAAAAACGAGAATAGACGGCGAGATTTTGGTAGCTGTCAATGCTTTTCGCAAAGGCAGCACAGCAGTACCTAAAAAATTCCACTCAAGTACTCCTACAAGTTAGATGCACGAACATTCCATATGCTCAGATTCCTGGAGTGGGGGATAGAGTAATACCAAATATGGATCGTAGGCAAGGCGTAATTCTAGCAGCACACGAGGGTTTAGGTTCTGCGCATACAGGCGTTACAGCGACTATTTCTTTCCTGAAACAGCGCTACTGGTGGCCAGGGTTAACAAAGCAGACCAAAGACTATGTCTTGAAATACGACATCTGCTAGCAGATGAAAGGCTCCACCGTAACACGCCCAGCGCAGACACCATTACTAAAATCAGACAAACCTCTCGCATGTGTATATTTGGACCACTGCGGACCCCTACAATCGGATGGGGCCAAGAAATATATCATGGTTGCAGTGGGACCTGCTCTAGATTCCTATGGATTTGGCCTCAGCGCTGTGCTGACGCTCGAACTGTTATAAAAGATTTGCGAGTCTTTATCGGCACATACGCAGTTGGCACGTTACATTCTGACCGTGGCCCGGCGTTTAGCTCTAGGGCTTACAAAGAGGCCATGGAAGGAATGGGCATAGCATTGCGGTACTCCTCTCCGTACCATCCTGAGGGAAATTCGGTTGTGGAGAGGAAAAACCGGAACTTAAAGCAATCTTTAACAGCTAGGGTATTAGGCAAAGGCAGTAGATGGGTCGATCACCTTTATGGGGTCCAACGAGCAATAAACAATCAGCCAAGAAGCTCTCTAGAGGGTGTCACTCCTTACGAGGTCCTATTTGGGACAAGAATGTGGGTACCTGATCATGATTGTGAAGGCACAGTGGCGGATGGAAAACCATTTGATATCCATGATCGTTTGGCTGTTTTACAGGATCTAAATGAATCCAGGACACAACAAAGCAACGTCCACTTAAAACAGACTGCCACTGAGGAAGTCAAGGCAGTAACAGCAAGACCTGTCTGGATCCCAAAAGTCGGGGATCTGGTCAGAGAAAAGATTGCAGACAAGAAAGAATTCGGACCATCCTACAGAACAGCTGTACCGGTCCTAGCAATCCAAGGCACAAGAACTGTACTTCTGCCGCCTCTTGCCGGGAAAAAGGAGAAAGGATTCGTCTCAATCGACTTAATCAAACCACACTATGTGGCCGATACTAAACAGTAGGCCTCGTGGACTCCACAGTAGCAGACGCCCTGCTCTCGCTACAATCCAAGAAGTTCAAACAGAAAGACTCATCACGTTTGAAGAGCCACCTGTACGGAATGAAGGACTAAGCAACAATGCTATGGAACTCGTTCCACTTCAACAAGAAGAAAATCAACTTAACAACCAAGTTGCAATCAGACCGACTACAGACGTCTACGTCAACATGCCTCGTCAAGAGCAAAATCCAATATCAACAAATCCTGATGCAATTCCAACAATTGATCGAACTGCTTCTGGCTATTTCATGAACTTTGATACGTTTTCACTGGATCCGAGCGAGCCGGAAACGATGCCAGCCAAAAAAACACTCAAACAGAAACTCACTGACTTTTTTAAAAAGACTTACCTGGTGTCACCTTGGATAGAACTATGGTATATCACTGGGATTCTATTTTTTCTTTTCTGGCTAGGTTTAATTATAACTTTTAGTATGTTTATTAATGGACGATATCTCCAGCAGAGCTCTACAGCCCAAAGAGTCAATTTGATTTTAAAACCACACCAGTCTTCACATCGTGAACCAAGAGACTTGTCTTCAGTGAACATCACAGCAGTTCCTATACCGGACGGTATAGTATGGGACAAGATTGATTATGATATATTCGGTCCAACTGAACTTTTAAAGCTTAAACATGTATTTAAAATTTCTTTAAGTGATATCATTACCTCCAGTACATTTTCTGATGATTGGGATACTGAAACTGTAAATGCTTTGATGTCTGATTTAGAAAAAACTGCTGCATTTCCGAACAATGAAATGTTAGAAGGTACTTCAGACTATGATGCATTGTACTGTTACCAACATTGTGGTCATCATTTCTTGCATAAATCTATAACACTTAGAAATGTATTTGAAAGTTTTGCACAGAAATTCACATACTTTTCAGGGTTTAATACATCTGACCCGAAGTCATTTTACTACAAAGTGGCAAAAACATCAGCACAGAAAATTATGTTAACTAACACGAAACAGATTTACTCTGCTTTCTTCATGGCCCTGTTGTCTACACAGGGTTTCGACCTATGGAAGGACACTATAGATTCAAAATCAATCTGGGGTTCTAGGGACTGGCAAGTCCAGGGAACAGAAGCGCTATTTAGAGCTTGCCTCATTCCACAGCAGATAATATTTCTGAATGAAACTGTGCAGCAGACATCCTGTCTTGGACTAGCCAAGAACAAGGAACTGAACTCACCTGGGTTGCCTACACCATCACAGATGGGTGGGGGGCCGAATTCAACTACACAAGGGGTAGGATTAGATGACATTCTCCAGTACAACAGATCAGATCCTGATTGGACGAAATGGATGATTTGGCCCATTGACACAAACACCTGTCAACAGAGATTTATGAATACAACCGAAGGGTTTAGTATCCATAGGCCAGATACACGCTATGTACAGAGACAACACCCAGGGGTAGTGACATCCTATAGTGTTGGGAAGTTGTGCCTTGATTGGCTAGAGACCTCAACACTCACAGAAGTAAAACATCATTTGACCTTACTCACATCTGATGTAGACCTTAGGGATTTCTTGTCAGGCCCAAGGAAAACACGTCAGAAACGTTTCATATATGCTGGCATTTATGCCTACTATAATGAAAACTGGAAAATATCCCAAGAGGAGGCCGCAGAAAGAATACGGGAAATAGACCGTATTAACTTAGAGAAGGCATTAGCTGTAGTGGATAATGGGTTAACAACTTTGACCTCCAGGATTTACTCCTTAGGCAACATTGTGTCTGCACAAATCAACATATTAGAACAAGATCTGGCCTTGTTACAACACGGGCAATCCCAATTACGTTCTATTATGATGTTAAGCTGGACACTACAATCTCTGCGTGCAGGCTATGTGCCCTGGCGTTTTATAAACACCATGTCTCTGTTTTCAGAATACAATCTAACAGATAAACAGACAGAAATGGCACAAAGGGGAGCCACATATACAATGCTGCGTATTGAGAAACTGGAAAGGTTACCATTCACTGTAGCCGAATTACCATCAACTGAATGGCTAATTCATGGCCAAATCACTCTGCCGGTCACTACGTTTCAGTTTCAATATTGCCTTGAGCAAAGACAAGCAGGCAAATATGAAAAAATGGGTAAGGGTTACATTAAGGAAACTTGGGAGTTACCATATAGATATCGATGCCGGAATGGGGATCGAGAAGTGTATCTGAGTGGTACAAACTGCAAGAACGCTTTAAGCAGTTCTCTCATTTGTCAGGATATTTCTCTGAACGGAGCATGTAGTGGTTCGGTAGCGAATCTATCTTGCCACATGTCAGGGACACCATGATCACGCCGGTTTTCCAGCTGCTCTCGAATGGGAGTTACTTGATGCTAAACGATCAAGGTTGCTGTGGGATGCTTCCGGGCATCGCCTATCTGGTCACTGTTAACTCCAGGGTTACTTGCTGTATGCAAGTATTGTTTCCGCCACTGAACACAGTCAGGGAGGCGCCGTTATGGCCTTCATTGAATGTTTCCTTCATACAATTTGATACTTTGAGCAGACTGAAAGCCATGCTTTTACAGCAACCCGTGCCCTTAACCTCCGCTCGAGAAACCTTTGAACTTCAAGTTGCAAGGACCTCGACTGAGATACAGGCGCTTATACGTACGAACTGCCCCTTTCATTTCGCAGAAATGGTGGGTCGTATCTTTAACATGTCTGATACGAGCGGTATTGTACACCTATTTAAGACCATAGGGTCAGGACTATTAAGCACCTTTCAGACAGTCCTCGGAGTAATCCCAAATTTTATACACTCCGTACTGGGAAGCGTGTTTGGAGGTCTCCCGCTTATCCTGTTCCTAATTGCAGGAGTCCTGATTGTAATCTTACTGCTACGCAATGGACGGCCCAATTTCCGAGGAAATGGCGAACGTACTCATGGAGCGGAAGTACCGTGAAAGCATGGTACAGCTTCTGGGAATACCTTGCCTAAGAGAACTGAACGCCTCTTGGTTTCTATCGTTTAGACCAGTCTGGGTGGACTGCATCTTACCCGTTCTTCGATGCCTGTTTTGCGGAGAAGAATGCACGTTGGATCTCTGTCTAACGTTTCCATCAGATACGCCTCCGGAAATGGATGCTTTGCTGGACCCCCTAAAGGCCCATGCTCTGCGTTGTCCCCAGCGTCTTCCAATTCTGATGAACGCATTCCTTGAGAATCCACAGGCGCCGTTTGCTCCTGCTGGGTTAGGTGATTCCTCCACAGGCACTTAGGTAACAACTGCCGCACAAGCTGCCGCAGCACCGACTGTTAGTAGTGCTGAATTCCATCTATGTGCGATTGACGTTCTCTGTGAGGCGTTGGATTTGTCGTCTGCAGTAGCTAACACCGATAATGCTGTATCTCCCAGCCAGGACACTTAATCTGGAATTGGCTCATCGCGTCCTGGGAAAGAATTCGGCTTCTCCATTTCGTTTCATAAATAAACAAACTAAATTTGGAACACTTCCTAAATTGACACTTTCACTTGAGGAAGAATGGCCTTCTTCTGCTTCTAGTAATGCAACTTTTATAAATGAAAAAGAATTGACTTTTTCAAGTGGCAACAAAAGGATAGCTGACTTATAACATTTTTTATCGTTTTTAAAATGTCTTTTTAAAACCATGTTTTTAGCTGTTTTTAAGAAAAGTTTTTAAATTGTCCAGATTTTAAGTATGGTCATTATCATCCAGTTCGAAAGTGGAGTGGGTGTTATGTTTCATATAGAGGCCCTAATATAGACGCATTCATATATGCCGTATATGGTCATATTCGCATATGTAACCACAACACCCAGACTTAATCTAGGGTAAGGGAACCAGAGGCACGGGGTACTGGGAGCTGGCAGCCTCCAAAATAAACTGTGTACCACAAAGAAGCCGCTCCCAGTGGGATGTCTCAAATGCTAGTGCAGTTTAATTTGTGAGTGAAGACATCTCACATAAAATGAAGGACTGGTCTCACACACCACCTGGTGTCATGCTTCATCATTGACCAGTCCTCGCCCTCTAAAACCTTGGTTTGATAGAGGGCGGGCATACACCTGACGACAGGGATGCACTTCTAAACTAAGTGGGGGCCCAAAGAGAAAAAGTGAGTTAAAAAGCCATTTAAGAATGTCAGCTTAAATTTAATAGTGCTGGCATCTATATGGTAGTTAAAAACAAAGTGAACGGTGTGATGGGGATATTATTGTCCCCCCACCGCTATCAATGGGGTCGACATGTTTCTGCCTAAGGCCCAGTTGGGTCCGCGGCATTCATCAGGACCATATTGCAAAGAAATTTTTTATATAACGGGCTCCACTCTTACCACACTATGATGAAAAGGTTCAATGGGGCAATGGGGGTCACGCTCCCACTGTAATGTGGCTAAATTCTTAAGCCCTAAACTGAGGACACTTGTGCCCCATAGGAGAGTGAGTGCAAGAGACCCCTTAGGTCAGAACACGTGTGACTGGACGTGATCTCCGCCTCTGTGCCTAGATGTATGCACCTCCGCTCCTCGTTGTAGGCCCTATATGGTCATAATCGTATATGCCCTATTTTGGTCATAATCGTCTATGCCCTATTATAGTCATGATCTCATATGCCCTAATATAGGCATGATCTTTCACCTACATTAGTTCCCTACAGTACACAACGAGCTCTGAGGGTTGAACGTTATCTAGTCTGTGGTTAGAACACTGCAGGGTTTTTCCCCGAACACAGGCCTACAATGTACTCATAAATTATGCATGAGCATTCACCAGCTACATCTCCCGCATAATATGTATGTACAAAGTTCACCCCTGACGTCTTCCTCATGTCTAACAAAGACCAATACAAACCATACTGAGGGACGAGACACTTTAGGGTATAAATACACCACATCTTGCCACGGTAAGATAGAGGGAACCGAGACTTCCATGCTAACACACTGACCAGAGACACTGAGGCTCCTGCATGCAGTCGCTCCAGCTGACAGCGGTCTAACACAGCCCTTGCGGGGTGTCCAACTCGAGACCAGGACGGGGTCCCACACTCGCTCTATTCAGGTAATGGGGTTCGACTAAATCCTAGAAGGATTCTTGGCTCTTAGGCTTTTAGACCTACACATATGCTTGGTACACTCAGGTACATCTAGTTAGGCATCGTAGGAGACCTGCACACTTTTCATAATGCTTTTTATATTCATGTATGTATTCATGATTATTGCAATATGGTAGACCTGTTCTATCCCTTCACTTTTATCGTACTGCTGATAATATATCTCTGCTATTGTCTGCTGGTTGCTGCAGCACATATATTTTACTTATTGAAACGCCCAGACTGTTTATTCTGTGCAACTCTCTGAGACAAACCGAACAAGTAAGCACGAGTGACTGAGCGAAAAGTAGTACATTGTTTCCACGATTCTGAGGGATCAGGGTTGTCATGATCTAAGGTTGCCAGAAACTAATCTCTCCCCGATAAGAGGAGATTCTAGTGGCACTGTGAGCTAGCTAATGCAAATCCGGCTAACATACGCGGTGGGGGTGCACAGAGCCAGTCTGCCACCAAGCCCACGGTTTATGTTATCCAAACACGCAGGTCCTGCAGGGGTACTATAGGAACTACACGACACCACTGGATGTGGTCACTCAAGCACAAGATATAATCGGACTTTTATGATCATTAGCAGACTCTTTATGCCATGGAACCTACATCAGAAGGGGATCAAGATGATTATCTACGAGTCTTTCCCCTGGATTGCTTTCCCCTATGATTTTTGCTTTGGGTGTGGAGCCTTTGGTGTGGAAGACTGAACATAATCCCAAGATTACGGGCTTGCAAGTCGAGACTTCCACATATAAAATGGTGTTATGCGTGGATGACATCTTATGTTTTCTTACTCATCCAGAGGTGTCACTTGCAGCCTTGATCGACGAACTTGACCATTTTTCCAGAATTTCTGGAATTAAACTCAATTATTCCAAGTCTGTCGCTCTTGAGCTCCCACAAGTTACAACCCGGGGCATGACTTTATTAGCCATACACTGTATAACTAGGTCATCCTCATTCCTTGACTACCTGGGTGTTACCCTCACATCCAGAACAGAAGATCTGTATGCAGCCAATTTTCCTCCTCTTCTAGACACCCTCTTTTAAGACCTTTATATGTAGGGAAAGCTAGAACTTTTATGGTTTGGTAGGCTGGCCTCCATTAAAATGAATTTCCTACCCTGATTAACCTACACTGTTCGGATGCTTCCACTGCTAATACCACGAGACACAATACACCTTATTCGCAATAAGCTCCTGCTTTTCTTGTGGTTAGGGAAAATCCCGAGGGTCTCCTGAAAAATAATGTGTAGACACAGGTCAGAGGGTGGCTTAGGCTTTCCCTACATCGATCGTTATATATCCGCCGCTCAGCTTCGCCTTCTATTGGATCATAACAATTCTAATACTGAGAAGATTTGGGCGTCATGACGCTCACTTTTCGGTTCCATAAATCCACACTTTACGATGGCTCCCTATGCGATGCCGTCCATGCACCTCCCTCTTGCCCTTCACCTGCATCACTAACATATTGGACGCCACAGCCTGAAGCTCAGAGTTAACGAGTTATCCTTCCTCAATGATGCCTGTCCTGAATGACCCTGATTTCCTCCCGGGCTTGCAGGATAGGGGCTTTTGTAAACGGTTCAATTTCCGATCTCTACACCAAAGGTACACTCCTCTCTTCAAGCACCCTAGCCCACTGCTTCTCCTTAAGATACTGATCGCCCATTATAAATTATACAACTATTGCAGTGGCCATCCTCACCATTTAACCGCTCTCAGGCCTCTAGAGCCTTCACACCCATGGAAACATACTTGAAAGACCACCTGTCTAGTAAGGGCATTACTAATCTTAAGTGACTTCTAGAGCTCCCGTCTCTAGAGGCCAAATCTTGGTACTCCCTTAAATGGGAAAAGGAATTACAGGTCTTGCTCGCCAAAACCTCATGGTTACATATCTGGATGCGGGCATTGGCCTAATCTATTTGTGCTATCTATAAAGAAAACAGTTATAAAATTCTTTTAAGATGGTATCTCACACCGGTTCGACTGGAGACTATCTACGGATTTAATATGAAGTGCTGGCAATGCAATACCAATCGAGGAATGATGGCATAAGTGGTGGGTTTGCACCTGCGTTCAGTCGGTCTGGAAAGAGATACTGCAGCATATTAAGGTCATCACAAATATTACATTACATATGGATCCTACTACATTATTGCTGGGTGGCACAGGTGAGCATTCGGAGCATCCATTGACGACACCTGGAGGCTCACTACTAATCCAGTTTCCTCTGGCTGCACGCATAACGATTGCTTGAGAGTGGCGAGCTCAGGCACCCCTGACAATTCAAATGTGGTCTGAGTGTGGTCTCTATATTCTTTGGAGTAATTGACAGCAATAGTAAGGGACAAAATCCCTAAGTTTGAGAAAAACATGGGCCCCGTTCCACTCAGGGTGGGATCGGGCTGGGACCTGGTCGCCTTCCGAAATTCATTCATGCTTTAGGTCTTTGTGACCCAAGCTCCCCAGAGGACTCGGTCCAGGAAGATGAACCCACATCTGACTAACCATAACCCAGACATCCACAGTGGTAGAGGACGATGGATTCTTGGATTCTTTTCCTTTTTCATAGGTGGATTTTGTGGGCAGGGTGAGGGGGTGATTAGACCTGGGCAGTCGGGATAAGGGAAGACTTTATAAATCAAGATACCCACAGGATCTGCTAATTCCACATCAGTCCTACACTTGGGAAGTTGCAATGTTGACTTTTTCTTTCCTCTTAACTTTTTTGTTTTTTTTTGTTTTACACACTTGCTTCATATTGTCTCTATAGTCTAAACCATTGTCAACTTTTTTAATGCATTGGTGATCAATGCTTTATCGGTTCTTATGCATGGTGTTTCACGATCTCTTAGTTGAGTGGACAGGACTGACCAACTTATTAGCATCCGCTTTGGAATGCCTGAAGAGGGCTGCAATGTACTTTTGCTCGAATCTCATACCATGCGCTGTTTAATTAGTGGCCATAATCGTCGGTCCGAATGGTAAATGCATTTTACTCAGTTTAGTGTACATTGTAATATTTGTTTGCTGTAACAACAAAAAAGAACCGAAATCGCCTGAGAAACATTTGACTTAAACCACCCTAGTGATGGTGGCTGACTAGTTTTTGGAGGTTAAGAAATATCAGACGCCACACAGGCATCCAACAGAATCAGAGGGAGACACTGCTGCCATCAAATATTCATAGGGGTGCCAGGACAAGTTTGTTCCCTCAGTCGAGGGAGAGCTAACTTGAAAGCATCAAGTAAGGCGCTTTCTTAATTTCAAGTCTCCAATGAGGGGTTATTCACAACCAATGTCACTGCAGCAAACACGATCAAACACTGGCAAACAACAGGTAGAAATTACTGCAGCCACAGACTTGCACGTAATATCAAATGATATAGAGAAAGGAGTTTAATTAGGATATCAGTGGCCTGTAGCTAAGTCATCTAAAAATAAATTGCCCTTATCAACATCGACGGAGATGCCTACAATATTTTTAAAAGTAGGAATGAAGGGGAAACTGGCAAAAAGGGACTGGACATAGGCAATCTTGACAGTGTCTGTTTAACTCAAATAAAACTCAAAATAAAATTTTTCCTTGCTTCTTTGCACACTGCAATTCTGCCTATGATACAAATTTTTGTTGTTATTCTGGTCAAAGCATTATCGGTTCTTTGTTGACTAAGGTTAGTGCCTAGGAACTGTAAACATATATGCAACACTTTCCATCGAACAATAATTGTCTGGCATATGCACAGTGGTAGAAAACACTCCTGGTTGGCAATCATTTCTGATCAACTATAACAGCAGTTTTGCATATTCTTTCTATGAAGTCTAAAAAATCACCTGTTCGCAATAGTGGATATATATGTACCACATAAATACAACATACTGGCTGCTGCGGACCCCATTCTTTAAATATAAAAAAGTGATGCCTATGCTAGTGGGCAAAAACTTCCACGGGTGCTGTGGTGCAGATAAGTGGGTATTATGCAGGACCTGTGAATGATCCAAACACCGAGAAGGAAACAAGAATCATTGTTTCATTAGAACAGAAATCATAAAGGTAACCAACCCTGAGCCCTCGGTGAGCAGGGCAATTTGCTGCATTTAAAATGTCCCTAACAAAGGCTAAATTCAGCCTAAACACATGCAGGAGGGTCCAAAGTCAAGTTTGAAATGCAAACTACATTTCATGTAGTGGTTTCTGGTAGGTCCAGCATGTTATAGGGCCAAACTTGATTAGAAAGATAGATATCTAAACCTTGTTCTTTGGATTTATCCTGTTAAGAGGGAATGCTTGGTTTGTACCTACCTAGAAAGGAGTGGAGACCAGTTCCATATGGAGGAAAATCACGTCATAATATTAGAAAGCAGCTTACAGCAGGTGTTTACTGTCAAATGGATTTTCAAATTATGCAGTTAAAAACCTACCTTTCATGGAAAATAAGATGGAAAAGGTGAAGGACATGTTTTACAGCAGGGGTACAATGGAGGAACTTCCTGGTTGGAAATCAGAAGTTTTTAAAAATGACTGAGCACACTTTAATCAAACAGGTATCCAGTTCAGGAGATGCACCAAAGGTACTATGAGGGGAATAGCTAGGTTAAAGGATCCTGAGAATTTGGACCAGGCACTGAATATGAGGTGGCAAAAAGAAAAGATGCTGCACAAATGGAATCAAATGCTTCTATTCCAGAATTTCACATATGCAACACAGATTAAGGAATATTAGAATTTGAGAGGGTTGACAGTGCATGCAGCAGTACTTGAGCTAGCAAGGTCAAGAGTGAAGTACACAATGTAAATAAATAACAGTGGAAAGTGAAGGCAATTTCAGTCCTCCTGGACTATACGCATATCAAATCCAAGACTAAAGCAGGGTCTGAGGAGGGTTCTACTGAGTGAAAAAGAAAGGTGACAGTTATATTGTCTTGCAGTGTATGTGGTTGCTTGTCTTAGCAGCCCACAAAGGGATGATTGTGCTGTCATACTAAATTTCTATTTCTTCGATTCAATGATGTTTATATACTTGACTTCATGGAGCGTCATGGATGCCTTAACGTGGGCTTTCCAAACCAACATAAAAAGGAAATAGCTGTGTTCACCATTATAATATGAAACTTTATGCTGTAATATTAAAAGTGTACATTTAGAGTGCAGTTTAATGTAGCTACTGTAGTCGTCTAAAAATGAAATCTCCCAAATCTGGAGATAGAACAATTAATTCTGATATTGGGAGACATAGCCTAGGAATTGAAAGGTAAAAAACAAACCATGAGTCCGGGGAGGTACGGGGATGGGTCACATTCTCAGTGTTCACATGGCTGGCTAAGGCAGAGATAATCTTGAGACTCAGGTTACAACCCGAAAGTTAAGATGTATGGTGCCCCAGGTTTTGGTGCGATCCATAAGAGATGGCATGGAATGGATGGAGAGATCAGTTAACATATAATGCAAGACCTATACATGTGAATTAAACTATGGGCATATACAGAATCGGGAGAATGCAGACTTTAAGGCTGCTTTCTTTGCCAAAGCTGAACGTTTGCAAGAGTTAACTCACATATCAATGAATATGTTCTACTTAGGAATCAGTGAGTTGGGGGTGTGATACAGATGAAAGGGGTGAAATGTTCGTATGTGCCACCAGACTACATTTGCTCTTCTGTCATGTCTCCCTATTCCATATGAATCTTTGCCTCATGTATTTCACCCAAAATAGTTCCACAATAGGCCCTGCTTGTACCTCTAAATCTAGGCCAACTATTGTCTGGAAAGATGGGTTCTACTTTTCCCCAGCAACACAGTACGTTGGAACGACTGCCTTAAGTCCCCCATGATTTCAATATACACAGTATCAACCAGCTAACCAGTTGTAGAAACTGGAAACCAGCTGTGGAAATGTGTAGGTGCCCAATTTCTAAATGTTTAATTCTGCCACATCACTTTCAGTTCTGGCGAATAGGGGAGTTGAGCTACTGCGTTCATTTCCCATTCCATGCCTTATGCCATGCATCCATATTCCCATCAGCGCAGTGAAATGACCTAAGGAGCATGGAGTGCTATACAGGTACCACCACTGCAGATTATTAAGAATTGACCTCAACACGGGGCTACAGACTCAACAGAAGACACCACAATCTCACACACCCACTGATCAATCACAGATGTTAAATGGGGCGCCAATAGGGACAATTCCTCAATGCAGTGCCCACCCTAGGGATATCCTACAAATGTCACTCACACAGGTTAGGTGGCAGGTCGCAGAAAACCTCACATACCACCCCCCCCCCCTCCAAATACCGCTCTGCAAACCCACTGATGTAGCAAAACCCACAATTGTCTGGATATTACGTCTTGAAACAGTACCAAGGTGACAAATAATTGGCGAAGCATTTGCTATTTACATAAACAACTGCAACAAAACATACTGAAAATGTACCCAATAATTGGCATTCCTACCTGTCAGAGACTTGCCAGCACTAAGCGGAGGTGCAATAACCTTGAACAGTTTCTAAATTTAAGTGACACAAGTAAAGAGAATAAAGAGAACATGTCATTCATTTTGTTTAGAACCATGCATTATTTTCTTTTTGTCCACTGCCTTTTGTTTGTTCCAATTAACACAGTAACACAGACCAAACAAATACCATATTAATATTCGGGCATAACATTGCAAAAATCCTGACTTTTCCTTTTTTACAAGGTTACAACACGGCAGTCTTGGTGGTAGATCACATCAGTGGCATGCCTTATTCAGATCCAGTAAATACTTCCCAGACAAACAACATTTTTTTATGCTGCCTCTGTTGCTGCAATTCTGACCTCCGTGTCCCGAACACTACTCTGCATTCCTTTTATGCTTGTATAAATCCACTCAATGTTTCCTTTATTGATGCCATTCAAAAATCCATTGTCTATAGAGCCAATCTAGAAGCTCCATCATTTTATTATTACACTCAACCTTTCAGGAGTAAGGAAAATGGTTCTTACATGTAACAATTAGTTTACGGGTTGTTGTGTTGTAGACCACATTCTGTGCACTATCTTGATGTCTAGTGTTGGGTTTGAAATATTCCAATTTGTTTCTGTTCAAAGTCTTGTCTTACAGTTTGGAGAATGATCCTTATGTATGTTCCGGAAATCCGCAATGCATTAGCATGAAGAGTCCTTCTTTGATTTTGCTACTTTTCCCACATCAGAGTAGGTGAAAGCCTTCATATATGTATTTAAAGTGTGAATGCTTAGTAAAGCAAGTAGCATTCGAGTCAGCAGGGAGGACAGAGACACATGTCAATTTCCAACACAACAAGCTGCAAACCAATTGTTTCAGTTAAGTAAACTTTCAGTTTGCAGCATGTGTTATTAAATGGCAGTGCCTCTTACTCCTATGGCTGTGGTTGACAGAAAGCAGTAGTAGTAGAAAACAGAGGCTGGACAGATGACTAACCGGGTCAGTTGGCGCCACTGAATGCCCACTGATGCGAGTCCTTCTAGGGGCCCTAACGGATATGTGGGTTCTGATGCCGCTCAAGGGGGCTGGGGAAGGAATCCTTCAGCAATTTTACAGCATTTCCTCCTTCAAAGCCTCTACCTGCTCCAATGTCTCAGATGGCAGGAAAAACCCAGGTAACATCGGCTCTAACTGCATAATGGGGTTGGAATCGGATGTTCTGCATCCCTTAGTGTGTCAAATACATGACCCTTCCCTGTAGTGAGAATAACAGAGAAGGCCTCTCATCTGAACTTCTTGCGTTTACTTCAGAACTTGTCCGTGGCCTTCAACTCACCACACATGGGGGCCTGGATTTGGATTCTCACTTGGAGCGTAACTGGTGATTGTTCGGTGACATAAAGCTACACCTCTCACTCCTTGATGGTCTTCAAATGCATCCGGGAGCACTTGTTGCACAACTTTGAATCGTGGTTAGAACCAAGACACCAAAGGCAGAGGTTGTATGGGTCCATAACAACATCTGCTTCCTTTAGGTACAGCATGGCCTGAAACCGGCAGTTTCAGGGAGACATGCCTAGCACACTGTCTTCAAGAATAGATAATTTGGAGGTCGGTAAAATACTAAAAGTTCGGGAGCAGAGCTCCGGGTCTACATGGAAGAGCATGAAAGAGAAGGAGCACGTCCCAGTCCACATGGGTGGTGCCTACATACAGCTTCGGAAGTGGGGCAAAGCCACCGTGGAGTCCAATGGTGCCACATGTCGTCACACGGGAGCAATTGCTGTAAAAGCTTCCTGATTCGACTGGTTAAAAATGCACAATGCCATAATGCCCAGCTCCTTCATTGTTTTTTTGTTTAAATTTGTTTATTAAATTTTAATATAACAGGCATCATTAAAAATCATGTGTATATATGTATTTCAGGAGAGAAATACAAATTGAATTTTACTACACAATTATAACATGCTTGCCAAGTTGTTCATGCGTTACATGAAGGATGCCAGGTGTGGTAAGGTGTTAGTGGAAGGGAGTTAAGAGCGGGGGCAAGGTTATGGCGATCAACTTGGTGGGGTAATAACATTCGCCCAACTCAACGTTCCGTCGCCCTCCAGTGATTTGTGCTGCTTCCGCATCTTTATATTAATTATGTGTTCGGTTTGTGTGGTGTCTGTCTTGACATTTCAAATGATTGGCCTAGGTCGCGTGACGCTGTCTACTTTACTTTGTATTAGCCATTGATGCTAGTGTCTCGTTTACCTCTTGGGAAGCCCCATTTGTTTCCAGACTCTCCTGCCAGGAGTTGCAGAGGTCTGATAGCATTGCATCCCATGCAGCTGCCAGCTGTAATGTTCGCAATCCTTGGGTGTCCTCTCGGTGTAGCGCTACACTTTCCGCCTGGGCCCAGCACACTAGTGATTGAAACCAGGCTTTCTTAGCTGGGGGATACTAGAGACTTCCAGCGCCTGGTAATTAGGCGCTTGGCTACGATGAGCCCGAGATCTATGAATCAGGATGTCACTTTGTGCTTTTTAGATCTATGGTATAAGCCCAAGAGGCAGACCTCCTAGGTTCGCTTCACTGTACGGCCAGTGCACTGCGTTAAGTGCATTATGACTGTTTCCCAATAAGAGGTAAGGGCAGCGCAGGTCCATAGCATATGTAATAGGTCTCCTACTACTAGTCTGCATTTGGGGCAGTGGGCATCATTGCGGCTAAAATACTTGTTAATCTTGGCTGGTGTCATGTAAGCTCTTTGTATTATAAAGTACTGAATTAGACGGAACTTGGCGTTCCTTGGGATATGTGTGGGTCCTTCTAGGATGGCTGTCCATTCGCGCTCTGTGCTTTGTCTATGCAGGTCTGTATCCCAATGGTGCCTAAGTGATGACAGTGGGTGTGCCGCGTGCGTCCGTAGTGATTCTGCGAACCATTTGGGGAGGTGCTTACCAGTACCCATCACATGCAGATATTGAATTGTGAGGTGTGTTGTGGGCTCCTGAGTCATGTCTCCCTATAGTGTCCGCACCAGTGAGGCGTGTAGTAAGAATTGGCCCTGTGGTAGGTCGCATTCCTCAGCTAGTGTGTCAAGAGGCATTAGTTGCTTGTCGTGGTACAGATCTCCCAGAGTCTGTATTCCTGCGTCCTCCCAGGTAGTGAGCTCTGTGGTAGTGACTGCGCGGTGTTGCCTAGGCATGCCAAGTATGGGCAGGGAAGGCGCGTATGGGACAACAGCTTTCGTGAGCCTTAGACTGCGGCGGAAGCAGTTGTAAGCGACTACCGTCATTAGCTGGGTAGTTGCTGCTCCTTTCCTGCCGGGGTGAAAGAGTTGTGACTTGGGGGTGGGTGTGTCCTGGTTGTTCTGTAGCGGTGTCCGCTAAGTGTAGGCCGCTAACACAATGTGCCACCCACTGTAACTGAGCCGCTAGGTACTAGTGCTCCATGTTGGGTACGGCCAGCTCTCCCCAGTCAATTGGCAAGTAGAGCTTAGTCAATGCTACTCTGCTGCGCGAGCCATACCATATGAAATACCGCATATCGTGCTCGAACATTCGGAAGAGTGAGGGCTTAATATATAGAGGTAAGTTTGTGAAATGGTAAAGTAGTCTTCGGAGCACTACCATCTTTAGGAGCGCAACTCGACCCATGGTGGCCAGTGGAAGGGTGCGCCAGAATGTCATCTGCGACCTGACCGCTGTTATAGCGCGTGTGAGGTTCCCCTCAAGGAGATCTTCTGGCTGAAGGTAAATGCGGATTCCTAGGTAGCGGAATGCCGACTGCTGCCAGTGTACACGGCCCTCGGATGTCTCGGAGATATATTAACAGGTCGACCGCATATAGGGACACTGCGTGCGTGCCATCTCCCAGAGGGATACCCCATTCCTACTTTGTTTTGGGAAAAGATTCGGCCAGCGGCTCGATGGCTAGTGAAAACAATAGCGGGGAGAGCGGGCAAACCTGCCTTGTACTGCGCTCAATTGGGATCGAGCGAGAAATGCAAGGGCCCGTCTTAATTTTAGCAGTGGGTTGGGTGTATAATAGTTTAACGAGGCCCAGGAAATTTGCACCTAGTCCGTACTTGCTGAGAGCAGCGAATAAAAAGTCCCACTTTAGCGTGTCAAATGCCTTCTCTAGATCGAGCACCAGGCAACCTGAGTGTGCCCGGCACTCCTTCGAGTAATGAGCTATTAGGAAGAAGCGTCGTAGGTTCAGCGATGTGCAGCAAGCAGGCACAAAGCCGTTTTGATCTGTATGGACCAGTTGTGGTACTATTGGGGCCAGTCTGTTCGCTAGTATTTTAGCTAGTATCTTGTAGTCCGTATTCAATAACGCTAACGGACGATAAGAACTTAGCAATTCTGGATCTCTAGCTGGCTTAGGCAGTGAGACTAGCAAGGATTCTCGAAGCGTCTCCGGGAGGATAGATGTCTCTTGCGAGCGATGGTACAGTGACAGCAGGTGTGGGGCTAGGACTGTCTGATATGCTTTATAATATTCGGCAGGCAGTCCGTCTGGGCCGGGTGCCTTACCAGTGCCAGCGCTGGCTCATCAAGTTCTGCCCTCTGTGCTGCGGACACAGACGGTATGAGTAGTGGGGACAGATAGGACTCTAGCGCTGTGGATTCTGCATGGACAGCCGATTTATATACCCTGGTGTAATAGGCAGGGAATTCTTGATGAATTTTGTGTTGGCAAGTTAGTAATTACCCTGCCGTGGAACGCAGTGAGAGCACCGGTTGTTGTGCATTTTCTGTCTGATCAATTTTGCTAGCAACCTACCCGCTCTGTCAGCTGTTGCATGGGTGCGTGCTGAGTGTGCGGTGTAATTCAGGCATCTCAGCCTTTCCATGGCTTCAGTGTGTTCTTATCTCAGTTTGTCTAAGGCATTCTGGGTGTCAGCGTTGCGTGCTACGTCTGATTCCAGGTTAATGAGCGTGTATTCAACGCATTTTGCTTCTTGGTCTAGCTGACGGTGCATGCTCCAGCTGACCCCCAAGCACTGCCCTCTGACTACTGCTTTAAATGTGTCCTATACTACACCTTCGACTGGGACCGAGTCTGCGTTTGTTTCAAAATAGGTGTCTATAGCTGTTCCTAATGACGCTCTGAAAGGGGGGTCTTCTAACGCTGTGGGTTGTAACCTCCACAATCAAGTGGTTTGTTCTGTTCGTTCTGTTCTGTAATTGTAGTGTGTGGGGGTTCTGGTCTGAGTGTGTGCGGCCTAAGTAGTCCGTTCGGGTGCAGTTGGTGAGAAGTGTTGCGCTTCCTGCTAAATGATCTATACGGACATGTAGCCCGTGCGGGTGGGAGTAGTAGAAGTAGAGTTGTGTCTGCGAGTTTAGTGTCCTCCATATGTCAACTAGACCCCAATGGCGTAGCCACTCCTTTAAAGCCTTAGTTTGGGGCATATATGGATCCTAAGACTATTTGCCTCCCATTCAGTCGGCCTTTCGTCAACGCGAAGCGACTGTGTGTGTCTGTTTCTATCTCTTCAGATGTGTAAGGGGTTCCTGGGTGGATCCATATAAGGGCTCCTCTAGCATAAGAAGAGTATCCTGTGGCAAATATTTGCCCCTTCCACCTGTGTTGCAGTCTGCGAATCTCAGGTTGCGCAAGATGCGTCACTTGCAGTAGCACTATATGGGTTGCGTGACGTTTGAGATATGCGTAGGTTTCGTATCTGCCTGCTGGTGTGTGCATGCCTGTAACATTCCAGGTGATTATATTGGTAGGTGGCATGTGTCATTCATGCAAGACGGTGGTGTGTGCAAGAAACGTAGTTCACTGGGGCGAGTTGGTGATAGTGTTTTTGTGTGTCAGGTGGGGCCACGCCTGTGAGATCTTTGGTTGCATATTTGTAATGTGTGAGGCATCAAACAGGGAGGTAAATGTTTTGTAGTTTAACTGGGATAGAGCAGAGGGATAACGTGTGTCTGCCCAAACTACTAACTGTGCCATGCAGCAATTTCCGGCTGTTCGTGCCGTGTTTTCCATTGGGGTGGAGAGGGGAGGGGGTGTTGAGTCTACAAGGATATATTGGGTTGGCGTGCGCTTGGGCCATAATTAAGCACTTAAGTGGGTGCACTGTGCATTATTGGTTGCGTATTGGGATATGACTGTGTTGGACATGGCCGAGCCTCATGCAAATGGTTGGGGTACAGGGGCTCGCGTTATGTGTCATGTTTCCATACGTTGTAGTAGCATGTGGCACATTTATATATGCAGTTGTTCATACAGGAGATTTAGAGTCTCTGTTGGCCTTCACATTAAATCATCTGCCATTTGGGGCTTCACTGTCGGGGGCTTCTGCAAGTCTTCTCCAGGTGGCCATACTGCGGATGAGCTGTCTTCGCTGAGAGACCGCTCCGAAGAGGCATCCATGTCTCTGCTGGTTTGGTGGCTCTGCATCGTCGCTGCCGTTTGCAGGGCTTCTTGCCTTTTTTGTAGTACCTGGACCGCGCCGGGACACTCTTCGGAGTAGCTGTTTCACGTTATAAGAGCACTTAACATAACATAACCTGTTCCAGGTTTGGGACGGCACAGAGTTGTGTGGGTGATTTCTTAGATCGTTTGTGGTTTCTTCTCTGACTTCCACGAGCGCCTGCTCAGTGACGTGTGGTGTCCTGCTACTTCTAGCCAGTCCCAAGTCTCCTCCGCTGTGCTGAAAAAGTGAGGGGAGCCATCTACGGCTACTCGTAGGCGGGCTGGGAAGAGGAGCAAGTAGCCGATGCCCAGTTCTCGCATACGTTTCTTGACCACTAGGAATGTGCTCCTTTGTTTCTGTACCCCCAAGGCGTATCTGGGAAGAAGAGGACCGGTGAGTTGTCTACTTTAATCTCCTCCAACTTGCGCACTTCGCGAAGCATGGCGTCGTGATCTTTGAAATTAAGAAGGCGGAATAGAAAGGGCCGGGGTCCGGTGCTGGGCGGTGGGCGACCCGAGGGTACTCTGTGGGCTCTTTCTACTGCGAAGAAGGTGGAGAGTATATCTGCTGGCAACAGGGACTTTATCAACTGCTCCTTGTATGTCACAGTATCATGACCCTCTGCTCCCTCTGGGAGGCCCACCACATGGATGTTGTTGCGACAGGAGCGACCCTCAGCATCATCCATTCTGCTCTCCAGGGCGCGCACCTGCACTGTGAGATCTCGCACTTCAGTGGATGTGGCTTTGGTGACTGGGTCGACCTCTTCCATCTCTGCCTCCATCTCGTTGACCTTCTCTGCTAACTATTGATGGTCTGCATGTAGTAGTGTGAAGTCAGAAGTGACTTTGTCTATACGCCCCTCTAGGGACGTGCGGGTCTGTGCCAGAGAGACTCTGATCTTTTCGACTGCCTGAAGTACTGTGTCTATCTTAGATTCCAACGTAAGGGCCACAGGAGGCTCTGATGCTTGGTGGTCCTGTCCATGTTGCTTGGTAGTTGCAGTTGGTTGTGTGACTGCCATGCCAGTTCCAGTGCGCTGCCTGCCCATCTTGAGGCCCTTTGGGAGGGCGTTGTCTGCTTACTTGTTTGGCGTATGGTTAGTCTGGTTCAGGCCGAATATGCCCGTGCTTGGCCTCTTTTTGTGGGGCAATGGGCATTTCCCAGGCTATGATCTACACCGTACCACACCGCTAGTAGGCTGGCAGGCTAGCAGTTTGGTGTGAAGGCTTGTGGCCTGTATTATGCAGATGCTTGGCATTGTGCGGGCGGCAGTCGCCACAGGCCTCAGTAGTATATCAGCGAGTCACTGCCGCTCAGTACTTTTACGGAGAGGGCTTCAAGGCGATCAGCTGTTCAGTCCATCTTAGCATCGCAGTGCAGCTTCATAGGGCGAGCTCTGGTCGCCTGTGTCTGCTTTGTTTGATCAGGCCTTGTCTGCTGGTGTGGGCTGCGCGGCCAGGGTTCCCGGATGCGTCCGGTTTTCTCCACCGGCTCTTCCACTTCACTCGGACAGTTCGGGAGTCACCGGCTTCCACACAGGGTCTCTCGAGGCCTCGGGACCATCACCTGTGTCCTCTTATGTTCCAGAAATTCTCTGCAGGCACTGTGAGTGGGGAGCCGGGCGCTTTCGCACTGTGTGCCTTGCTCTCTCAGGGCGCTGCAGCGTTCAGTCGGTCTGCCAGGTATGCCACGCGTCTGTACGCTCGCACCAGAGTGCACCACTCGTGGATGGGCCTAGACTCGATATAGTCCCTGGGCCGCATCAGACACGCAGTGCGAGGGAGGCACGCATCCCCGGCTCCAGGGCGGGCTGAGATTTGGAGCTTTATCTTGCAGCGGCAGCTTGGGGTATCTCGCTGTGGCACGGGACAAAGCATGGACACAAGTAGTCAGGGTCTTCATGAGTATAATTATTCTTTTGTTTATTGAAGAAAGTAAAGCAGTCAAAGAAATACTGAAAAAAGGCCAAATCTCAAGTAGTCTCTCAGGTTCACAAGGGTGTTGAGGGAGGGTCTTCCTTCTCCTTCAGGAAGTATTTTCAGTCCTCGCCCGTCGCGGTCAGACAGAAAAGAAGAAAAAAGAAGAAAAAGGAAATAAATTCGAAAGAAACTATTAGATTGGGTCCAATAGTGAAGAGTGTCTTACACACGTGTCAACGTCACCAGGTAGGGTTGGTCGTGCACAGGAAGGGATTCGTGGTGGATGGTTGAACTGTGAGCCCAGACCTCATGCACCAATCCGATATGTCACCTATCGCCACCGTGTTCCCTTTTCTCTGCTGCCCCACCAACCCCACCAAAAGCACCGTTTGTACTGCGGTACTTGCTTTGGACCACGACCCATCTCCTGGGTGGTGGCGGTTGGAACTACAGCTTCGGGGTCACTGAAACTGCAGTTCACGCCGCAGGCCAGTCTCTCCTTGGGGTCTTCCACTCCAGTGTTCTTCAGGGGCTCGGATTCCTCCACGGGCGTGCTTTCCGCCCAAGGCGGAACTCTCCCCTGTTGTCCTCGCCACTTTCTCCGTCTTCTTCCGGGTCGTCGCGAATGGGGCGTGGCCATCCGCTCGGGCTCCTCTCCGGGGAATCTAGAACGCTCTCCTCTCTTCTGATGTGTGCGGAAGTGTCAGCCATAACAGAGTCCCGCTCTTTCTCACACTCGCCGTCTGAGTTCTTGTTATTTGGGGGGTTGGCCTTTATGGTGTGGACTGCTGCTGTGCACGCCTGTTCCTCGTGATCACGTTGCTCACTGCCTTTCTGAATCGTGATTCAGGCCTCCCTCCGCTCTCGCTGCTCTGGCACTGTGAGTGGGGAGTCAGGTGTTTTCGCGTTGTGAGCCTTGCTCTCTCTGTGCGCGGCAGTGCCTCGTCAGCCTGCAAGGTATGTCGCAGGTCTGCTCGCTCGCACCAGGGTGCACCGCTTGCGGGTGGGTCTAGGCTCGATGTAGCCACTCAGCCTTGTCAGACACTCCGTGCGGGGGCTGCGCGCGCCCCTGGCTCCAGGCCGTGCCGGGATGTGATGCTCTATCTATCCTGCAGCGGCAGCTTAAGGTATCTCGCCATCTAGACTCTTGCTATTGGGGGGGGGTAGCTCTTGCGGTGTGGTCTGCTGCCGTGCGCGCCTGCTCCCCGCAATCACGCCTTTTACCGCTGTTCTGGATCACAGTCCTGGCCTCCCTCTGCTCTTGCTGTCAGCCGCTCCCTCAGTGCTTCCACAGTTAGGCTGTGTGCCGTAGCCACATCCTCTTACACTCTGTAGCGATACAACAGTTGAGCAGCTGGTGGTTCATTCCCGTTCACTCCTCGGGGTAGAGCTTCGTTCGCTGGGCTGACGCGTACTGCGCACCCAAGATGGCCGCGGGGTGCCCGGCACTGAAGAAAAGCGCCTGCGGGGCCCACGCTATCACCTTGCTCACTTATATCAGCTTTGTATGGAGCTCGACCAGATAGGGGGATGATGCCAGTGGCTGGATTATTCAGGCGGATAATAGGGCCATGGAGCGGGCCGCTTCAAAGTGCGACCGCCATCTTGGCTAGTTAGCCACGCCCCTCATGCCCAGCTCCTTCATTACCATTTTCACTATCAGAGACTACTATGTCTGGAAAAGAGTAATCAGTCTCTGGAATGCATGAACCTCTCCAGGGTTGGGAATGCCCAAACAATCTTTGTGTTAATAGTGGAACCTAGAAAATGTTGAATCAGCAGCAGCTGCAGGTAGGATTTTAACTTGAATGAGTGACTAAATGAACTTTCTTGTTTTGAGTAATTAAAATCATAGCAAAAAAATTAAGAAAGAGTCAATTGATGGCCTGAACAACAGAAGCTAGAAAACAGTTTATCACAGGGAGAAGAATAAGATAAAAACAGTAAATAATGTTAATTATAAACACACAATATAATTCTATGAAAAATTCTTTAAATAAATAGGAACAAACCTTAGTTGAGTAAAGGTTGAGAAAAATATCAAGGGCCTGATTATGAGTTTGGTGGTACGATGGAACGCCAAACCCACAGTGGCGGGTCTGACCGCCATAATATGACTTTGGTTGTAGGACCACCGCTACCACCAAGGATCCGCGATCTCTGGCGGTCTTGCAGTGGTCTGAGGCCACAATATGCTGGCGGTGCAGCAGCTGCACTGCCAAGCATATTATGAGTTTCCTCAATGCCCTCCTTTTCATGGCGGTTAGCTTGCCATGAAAAGGGTGGTAGTAAGAAAACTAAAAGGGTCCTACAGGGTGCCCTCTGTGCCCCGGTGCATGGGGGTGCATACAGGGGAGCTCATGGTGTGCACCCGTCTTTCTGCACCCCCAGTTCCAGCACAGCATGGACTTTACAGTCCACGCTGTGCTGGAAAGCTCTGTGGCAGTCCCGCGGTGCTGCCTTTCTGCGGCTCTCCTATGAGCGTTTGCAAGGCCGTGCCGTGGGCCAGCTGCCACAGGCCCACCACCGGGATTACAACTTGCAATCCGGCAGTCGGCGGTGGAGTTTGGCAGTGTGGGAGCAGGGCTGTGGCATGCCGCCCCGCTCCCACACCACCAAACTCATAATCAGACCCTACATGTGCCATGGCACATAGATCAGTCCACTGTTCAGGTATACTAAAACTGCTTCTTTACGTCACCTGACAATCGATTAATAACAGGTTTCAAGAAACTCCGGCTTTAGAGGCCTAAACCTTGACAGGTACATAAGAGGTGAGTCAGATACGACACATTTGATTCCCCCAGTTTCCTTCCAGCCATACCTAAACTTCTGCAGAGAAAATAGACAAAATCGGTAACTTCCAAGCTGACACTTTGGGTAAAAAGATATTGTAAGATTGAAATGTTTCCGGCACTGGTATGAATCAGTGGTTAACCAGACATGTTTTTTTTCTTTTCCAGAGCACAATATTCTTCAGAGAAGTAGATCAATTTTGTCCTTTCATAATAAAAGGCTTCAACAGATGAATAAGCACTCTGTATTCAAAAGTTCTTTAAATTCCAAATCAGTAATTGCGGTTGTAAAATAGTGTTTCAAGGGGTTATCTGATTTATTGCGCTCCTGCCATATAAATGATTTTACGATTCCAGAGTGACCTGTTTTCAGCTTTACACCCAATGACACAAAGAATGTTTCCTGAACTGTTACTTATGAAACTGAGCAAGACTATCCGAGACCGAACAGGTGTTCTATACTCTTGGCACGGGAAGGTGTCAAAGAAGTGTGTCAATCTCCCAAACAATGACAGTGTTAATGTTGGCATTAATTTAGTAAGGATGATTTTTAGGATTGGGCCAAATGACGGGCTTCATACGCAGAAAGGATGCGATTAACGCTAAGAATTTAGATTTTAGACGAGCACAACGGTGTTTCACTCACGCTTTTATCACAATCAAATGGCAAGGCATATATATATGCTTTAATTTCCCTGTCCTCCATTATTAACAAGACGGCTTTGATGGCAATTTTCCTAATGAATATCAGGATTTGTTCCAGTATTCATTGTGGGCAAATTCGCTATACATTAAGCGTCCAGACCAGTTGACGCTCTTCGTAAGCAGGCGTCTGTTTGAACCAGATTTACTGTGTTGTCAGCGTGTTGCAATATTGGGAGAGGCTGGTGTCCGAATTTCGGAGCAAATGTATTACGGGCACAGATGGCGGTTCGAAGGCTGGCGATAGATTCATAGAAAAGGATAGGAGCAAAGCACATTCATGTTTGAGTCCTGCATGGGTATACACCTTTTCAGATGTAGCTACGGATGGGCCCATTTTAATTGTTAAACACTCTTTCTCAGTGTATAAGGCATCGCCCTTTGAAGTTGGTCTGGGGTTTCCCAGTTTAGCCAGTTGGACCATAATAGGTTCCTGTGCACGCTGTCCAACGCGGTTCTAAAATCGCTAAAGGCTGTATATAAAGCAGCTCTGCGGCGCCGGTTGTCGATGAATCAGCAGTGAGTATGTCTGTGCTGTCCTCTGTGCAACAGCTTTATTTGAAACCCCTTCTGCTAGAAAGGCAAGAGGTTCGTGTCTTTCATACAGGTTACTATTTCGCGCGGGAGCAAGTTAGCAGAACACTTGCTGTCCAAGTAGAGCGATTAAGCGGAAATTCGGTCAAACCCTTTTGTGAAAGGGAGATAAAATAGAAACAGGATTGTCGGTGCAATGTTTGGACAGTTAGGTTATGCAGCTCATCCAAAACTTCATCTCCGTTTTAAAAACAATGGCGGGGATTCCGTCCTGAACCGAGGTCAGGGTCTCACGGACCCTTGGTGCTCGGGTCATTAATCACTGTGGCCCACAAAGCCATGTGCAGAAGTAATGTCAATTACGGTAGCGACGGAACAATATTCCTCAGAAGAGCCTGTGGGCCTGATTAAGAAGTCGGCGGAGGGGAACACTCCGTCACAAACGTGAGGGATATCCCGTTCGCCGCATTACCACCACATTCTATCCTTGGGGATCTAATACCGCGGATGGGATATCCCTCACGTTTGTGACGGAGTATTCCCTCCGCCGACTTCTAAATCACGCCCTATGTTTTTTGACCCAACATAAGAAACGTTTGTTTATTGGAGCAGAAGACTTTAACTTTCAGTGTTTCTCTATTTCGCATGGGCTGGTAACTCATTTTATGAGGTCGTCAAAGAATGAACATCACTGAACAGAGATTCTTAGTGGCAACACAAGAGTTTCTACTAGTATGAACTTAAAAGCTTCTACTGAAACTAGGGTTTAATCGAGAGCTTCTGTCTTGTGGAAGAAATATGGGAGAATTGCGGGGATGTCTTTGTGGAATCAATCATTAAGTGCAGAGACAAAAGCTACTTAAGGTGTCTGATACAATTTGTCCGGAATTGTTGCAGTATTGAGTGGGGCGGCGACAGACTGTGATGTCATAAAATTTGGCATCGGCTGCAAGTCAGTCCTCATCTTCCTCACCCCAGAATACAATGGTGTTAAACTTGTCAGTACAATCAGGTGGGCTTCTTCTTGTATAACTTTAATCATGGTGATTTACTGAGGAAGAGCCATACGGGATATTTTTTCTGTTCCTTGCTGGATTCATGTAGATGCTATATAAAATGCAATGAACAGTCGGTTAACTGGCATCAGGGCCAAATCAGAGCTGATCGCCAAACAATCTGGGGTCTGGAGATCAATAAGTGCTGCTGTCACCTTAATCTTGGCTGAGATGAAAATTGAAAGACCCCCAGGGGCATGACCTTTGTTTTTTTTTTTGGTAGCAATAAATAAATCTGTGATAGCGGTTTACATGGAATTCTGCCACGCGTTGTGTCTATTGCAAGCAAATGATATCACTAGTCTGCAGAAGGCTGAGTATTTCAGAGTCTTTATTCAAGAGTAGATTTTTATTTTTGAAATTTGTTTAAACTGAAGATGAATCTTAACAGCTGAAGTAGGCATACAGTGATTCTGGTTGTGGGACAGGCTTTTAATGAGAGGAGTTACACTTTACCAGCCATTCCTCAAAGTAAGGTTAAACTTGTATTTCCTTGTGGTGAAGGTTTGCTGGCACCACCACAAGATATTTGGTAAAAGTTCATGGATCAGATTTTGACCTGAACTGAAGAACTGTGAACCAATAATGGTTTGCCCGTACGATGATTTGCAGGCGCTGCCTATGACTGAGTAACATTTTCATATAAACTAAGGCACACTTCACATCAATGGTCACCAAGGGGTCACTCTACTGCAGTGCAGGAGCAGCATAACTTCCTCCAGGGTGGGCATCTTGAAGTCAATGGTTTGGATGCAAGCGTTTCAAGATTTGGAGATCTAGTATTGGGGTAAACTATCACCCTTTTTGTTTGGGATAAGAAAGTACACAGAGTATACCCTGCTAACCTCTCTAATGTGGGGGTACTTTCTCTACTGCCTATTGCCGAGCAAGGAGTTCACTTCCTCTCGAGGTGAGTGAAGGTGCAGTTTGTTCATTTCGTGGATATGTGGAAGAATAGTCAGTGGTAGGTGAGAACTCAATAGGGTATCGCCTCTCTACCGTGGATAGCACCCACTTGTTGGTGGTAATGGTCTGTCATATGTGAGGAAAATACCTCACTCTTCCCCCTAGCAACAGTTGACTTGTGATCAGGGGGGGTCAAGAATGGAGTGATTGGTGGCAGATGATCTCATACTGTGGGAGCATTGGCCATGACCTTTACTGGAGCCTCGCAAAGTCACTCATTGGTAGGAGTGTCTCCAAGGGGACTATTGTGGTTGGCCTTGTTGTGATGGGTGGAAGCACTGCTGTGTCGAATGATGTGACAGTGTACTATTTCGCTGTTATGGCATGCTTGCTGACAATGCTGGGACATTTTAGTGTTGAACTGCCCAGATGCATTTCATTCACAGTTTCCGTATCTATTTTTGTTTTCTTCTAGTGCTTTATGCACATGTGGTCTGAAGGGCTCTCAATCAAAGGCATGCTAAGAAGTTGCTGTTGAACCTTCAGACAAATGAACAACTTACCTACCTTAATTAATTCTGTTTCTGGTGGATACTCTTATCTAAAAGCAGATTATTCATCTTTAAAACAATCTCGAATGGGAGACTGGATACAGATTTAAAAGCAATTGCTTCCACATGTCTGTAGGTTACACTATCAGACTAGAAGACAGACTCCTGCCATCCTGGAAGGGACAATACATATATAGGTGCCACCCCTGTGTGTTGATATCAGTTTCATTTTGAACACTTTTGTACCCTTAAATGCCCTCAGAATCTATCAATCATGACAAAATAAAGGTGATGGTGAGCTAAAACTAACCTGTGAACAGATAATGGGCAGTGAGGAATCTGCAGATAGATAGCATATTCACCAGAAAGAGCGTTACAAAAGGTAAGTAACTTGTTCTTCTGATGGATACGTCTAACCTCTGATTCCTCACCTTTAGAAAAGATACCTAAAGCTATACCTCCTGAAAGGAGGCAGGTCTAAGGAGTGGACTCATAACAAAAAAATCCTGCAGAAGCGAGC
This sequence comes from Calotriton arnoldi, assembly GCA_963921515.1. Taxonomy (NCBI): domain Eukaryota; kingdom Metazoa; phylum Chordata; class Amphibia; order Caudata; family Salamandridae; genus Calotriton; species Calotriton arnoldi. The sequence continues at coordinate 2,019,649 of CAWUFW010001289.1, forward strand.
AGGCAAAGTGGCCCTCTCTGCGAACTTCACTATTGAGACACTAGTGCTTGATGAATGTATGCATGGATGGCCATGTAGCAGCCTGGCAGATGTCTAGGACAGGAACACCCTTTACAGACAAGGAAGAAGAGGTGTGAAAGAAAGGAGAAAAAGAAGTAAAGAAAGAAGTATTATTATTTTTTTTTTTTTTAAATTTATTTATTTATTGAGTTTGGTACAGAGCAATTTCAGTGCACAGTATAACATCACAACCAAGCATGTATCACTTATAACGATCAATAGGTTACAGAAAAGCAAAAAACATACATATCATCTGCGTATAAAAATATATCTCGATGGTGGTAAACCCGTGTAAGGTACTAAATCTTAATACACATTCCCTCCGATCCACACGAGGGTGTTGTATTGGAAACTAAGGGTCAAGGGCCACATGTTACCTAACACCCAAAAGCTGAAGATGGATAGCAAAGGGTAAGTTAAGTAACAGGAGAAGGATCATTGCTGTCTAGCGGGGTGTCACTATTACCATTCGTGTCAGTTTCTTTAGTGGATAAATATGTCGTATATAGCCCCCAGAAGTTCTTTGGTCGATTACGGGGAGGGAGCAGTTCGCTGAAGTTTTCGGTTTGCGTACTGCAGTAGAGCATATCGTGCGACCACTGTGCTATAGTGGGTGTAGGGCCTCTAGACCAGCTAATCCCTACCCTGCGCTTCGCCATGAGGAGGCCCATGTCAACCAATCTCCGTATAGCCTTGGGCGTTTGCTTAGAATATCCCAAAAGGGCCAGTACGGGGTCCGGAGATAGTGTCGAGTCAGTTATTTTCCCAGCTCGCTAAAAACAGATTCCCAAAATTTGTGTACCCCGGGCAAGACCAGGCTAGATGGAAGAAGTCAGCAGGCTGTACCTTGCACCGTTCACAAGCCGGAGCTGTCCCTCAGTCCATACCTATGTAACCTCTCTGGCGTGTAGTATACTCTATTTAAATACTTAAAATGAATCAGCCTATGCCTGCCGTTTAAAGAGATACGTCGAGTGCTAGCACAACAGTAGGCCCACATGGGGTCATCTATATTTTGTTGTAAATCTTGCTGCCAGGCCAGCCTGGCTTTAGTGAAATGATTTGCCATATAGGACATTGACAGCTTATAAATGTTAGAGTCTATCTTGCGGGGGGACTTAGCTTTGATGGTGTAGGTCAATTCCATCAGCTCAGGAGATTCTTGTAGGTCTTCCCCCAATATATCATGCAGTGCATGTCGCGTTCTGTGGAACTGGAACTGCAACTGCTGTAGCAGTGTGTTAGTGGCTGCCAAGTCTAACCCCTCCCATTTTTTAACCACACCATTCTGAAATAGATCCCCAGCAGTCTGGATTTTCAATGAGCTCAACGCGCGTATAACCCCTCTGTCTCTACATGGGGGCAGCCAACGAGTCCATTCGACCGGCATGACCGGGGAGTACAGGAGAGCACCTGCTTGTAGGTGAAGCAAATGCTGCCAGGCGTGACAGGTCGCATTAATGGAATCAAGTATCCCTGTTCTACGGTCTGCGGTTTCGAATATCATGGCCGGCAGCGGGAGCGGGTCAGCAATAATCGCTTCTATGCGGAGATGCGGGACGTCTGGCGAGCCATGCATCCAATAGTAAGCCTGAGCGCTTTGCGTCGGCTCTATAATATAAATTTAAATCAGGGCGCCCAACCCCCCATGTGATATGGTAAAGTGAGTATCTGCCACTTAACCCTCAGCTTGTTTACCACGCCCAGGCCAATTTTATCAACAGTGTGGTAACTCTATGGAAGAAGGAGCAAGGCAGAACTATAGGGATATTTGTGAAAAGGAACAAAAACCGGGGTAACACCATCATTTTCATGATAGAAATCCTGCCTAACAAAGATAGGGGCAATCTAATTCAGGTTTCAATGTCATCTTCTAATCTGCTAACAGCAGTACCATAATTCTCCCTAAATACCGTCTCCGAATCGGTATGTATCTGGATACCCAAATATCGTATCGCATCCGTGGACCACTGCAGTTGATATTCCGGTTCAAAGGGTGTCGTGATCGGTGTGAGCGGGAAAACTATGGACTTAGGCCAATTGAACCGCAATCCCGACAGTGCCCCAAAGTGCACCACTTCCCTCAGGACTGAAGAGAGGTTGCTTCCCGGGTCGCGGACGTATAATAACGTGTCATCCGCATAGGTGGACACTATAAGGTTATATTTCGGGAATCGGAGACCTTTGTGGCTATGGTATTCTCTCATCGCGCACGCCAGGGGCTCAGCCACCAGTGCATATAATATGGGAGACAACGGACAACCCTGTCTCGTCCCTCTGGTAATGACAATAGGGTCCGTCACCAAATTACCTATTTTTATTCTAGCGGAGGGAGCGTTGTATAACACACCTATCAGTTGGAGGAAGACCGGTCCCAATCCCATTCTGGTCAACACATGTCGCATGAAGGGCCATTCGACAGAGTCGAAGGCCTTCTCCATGTCGAGGAAGATCACGACCGCCTTGGAGTCCTGCCGGATATGTTGTATGGCCCCAAAGACCGTGCAGAGATTGTAGGTGAGATTCCCGTCAGGGATAAACCCAGCCTGCTCAGGGGCAATTAATATCGGAGACAGGGGGACTAATCGGTTAGCTAGGATTTTAGCAAATAATTTGGTGTCCACATTGAGTAGAGAGAGGGGACGATAAGACCCGCACTCCTCCAACGGCTTACCAGGTTTGGGGATGGCGACAATAATCGCCTCTCTCATCGTAGGGGGCATTGTACCCGAAACACACATTTCATCAAAAAGCGCTGATAAATGCGGGAGTAAGATATCAAGAAATGCCTTATAGAAGGCGACCGTGAGGCCATCCACTCCTGGGGCGCTCGAGGCTTTCATACTCGACAGGGCCAACTGGATTTCATCTTTTTCTATAGGTCTCATAAGAAACTCTTGATGTGTATTGGTGAGGGATGGTAATTTGATATGTGCAAGATAGTCTAAGATTTCACTTTCCGAGCCGGCTGACAGGGTAGTGTATAGCTCAGCATAGAATTGTTTAAACCTGTCCGCAATATCCGTCTCCTCAGTTAGCATTACCCCTTCTGCCGATTTGAGTTCAGTGATCTGTGTTTTGCTGCGTTTTTTCTTCAGAAGTTGTGCCAGTACTGAGCCCGGTCTCTCCCCCTCACCATAAACTCGCGCCGTAGCGTAATTGCCTAAGTGTTTAACCTCGCTATCGGCTGGGTCTTGATATTCTCCCAACAATTCTTTAATTTCAAGCGGTATTGCTTCGTCGGCACACGCTAGTTGGCGTTTTTCTAAGACTCCCAGTCTCCTTTCCAAATCGGCCAGACGCTTTCGAATAGAACGGAGGTTGCCCGAGTGCTTGGCTATGGAGACGCCACGAATATAGACCTTGAAGGCCTCCCAGACAACTAGAAAACTGTCCACTGACCCCACATTAATACAAAAGAAAGATTCAATCGCTTCAGCCAAGTCTTCCCTAAATACCGAGTCTAACAGCGAGTAGGGGGGAAACCTCCAACTGAATGGCGGAATAGTCTTCCTAGGCGTGGTAAGGACTAGCAATAGGGGGGAGTGGTCCGACAAAGAGCGCGGAAGAACCAAACACTCTCTGGTGTGATCGGTGAGCAACGAAGAAGCAAACCGGTATGTAGGTTGTGGAATGCTGAGTAGTGAGTGTAACCTCCCCTGTCCGGATACCGCGAGCGCCAGACATCGCAAAGATCCAGACCAACCATAGTGCTTTCCAGCGCTCTAGCAGCGGCGGAGGGGCGCCTCATGGGGCCCCCCCGATCTATCTATGGTCGGATCTCTAACCAGATTAAGGTCCCCGCCCCACAGGAATTGTCCCTCCGTGTATTTACTGGCTGTGTTTGCAAGTGCCTTGTAAAATTCCGGACAGTTGTAGTTAGGGCCGTAAATGTTCACTATCACTAAATCCATGCCCCTTCCGTGACACCTAGAAATCACATACCGGCCGTCCCTGTCCGTATCTAGTGGTACCAATGAGTATGGGGATCTCGGTTTAACCCAGGTCAGAACCCCTCTCGCGTGGGTAGTAAAACCTGAGGCGTGTATATTATCTAACAATCCTCTGCTACGAAGTAGTGGGGCATTAAATGGGAGGTGAGTCTCCTGCAATAAAGCTATGTCGATATCATGTCTACGCAAATAGCTCAATACCTTACGAAGCTTTCTGTGATCGTTAAGTCCCCTAACATTCCACGTGAGTGCTCGGAGGGTCTCTAGTGTCGGAGGAACATTAACCGCACTGGGATCCACCATCATAAGTGTTGAGGCTAAATTTACAACTGGACCTGTGCAGGAAGCAATCGTCTTGTACACTCTGTGCTAACTGGAAAGAAACATCAAACAACAAAAACAGCATTACAATACCCAAAGCCCACCCTCCCCCCACCCATGTCAGACCATCCCTAACTTGGCCGCGAGACATCCCTTTAAGCTCCCAAACCCTCTTCTCCCCCCCCGCACAAGTCAAAATACCCCCCCTAGTGTGCTTCACTCGTGGGCGGATGTTGCTCGTCCGACAAGGAGTACTATCCAGACTCGTTAGAACCTGACCCCAAGCACCGTCCCGGGTCTTAGTGTGCAACCACATGTCTCTCAAAGTCTCAGGCCCCAGTAACAGTAGAAGTCATGATCCTGCACTGCCAGTGACGGCTCCGGGATGCGGTGGCACCGGCATCGCGGCCAGCTATATGCAATAGTCTAGGAGTAGTCCCGCTAAGTGATAACCACCCACTAGTCTCTGAGCCTACACCCCGTCTTTCCCACAGCAACAACCCCAATGCCAACCCCATCCCTGACAAATAATGCTAATTTGAGCTGGACCGCAACCGACTCCCCACAAGACTAAATATCAAGGGATATTCCTAGTCTGCAGTGAACGGCACACAGGGGCCCCACTTGTTAACCCTCGCACCCAATTTTTTTTTGCCCCAACACCATACTTATCGCCTGAAGGTGTCTTGTAGCGTTTAGTCCTGTTCCTCAAGCTGACCTCCTGCCGCTTCGTCAAGCAATTGTCTCTCAGGACTGTGGCGAAGCTCCCTGGACCAGTCATTCAGAGCCTTCTGGAGAGCCTTTGGGTCAGTGAAGATGTGGGAGCGGCCTTGTCTGTTGACCCGGAGTCTTGCGGGATACAGCATGGCGTAGTCTATGCCAAGGTCACGGAGTTGTTTCTTCATGGGAACGAACTGACGACGCGCTTCCTGCACCCGGATGGTGAAGTCCGGAAACAGGGAGATCGTGGAGCCCTCATAAGATAAAGGTTGCTTTTCCCTCGCCAGTTTCAACGCAGTATCCCTGTCCCGGTAGTTGAGCGGTTTTGCAATGATCGGCCTAGGGGCCGCCCCCGGGGGCGGGCGAGGTCCCAGGGAGCGGTGGGCTCTCTCCACCACGAACAAAGCAGAGAAAATACCCTCTCCTAGCAAGGTAATAAGCAGCTTCTCAATGAATTGTTCCATGTTGCCAGTTGGGGTTGTCTACGTCAGACCTGTGATTCTAAGATTGCAGCGACGAGAACGCGCTTCTAAGTCCTCTGTTTTGTCTTGAAGGACCCGCAGTACTCTGCCAAGCTGTTTGTGTTCAGTGTCGAGGGTAGTGTGCGCCTCTTCCACTTCCGTGATCCTTCGTTCTGACATATCCAGCCTTTCGGCGTTCTTGTCAAGACGCTCAGCCATTCTGTACCATCTTAGTGCCCAGCGATGAAATACCGCTCTGCAGGCTTTTCTCCATGGCCACCAGCATACTACGGATGTCAGGACTCGAGTCTTCAGCCGTCGATCCTTGCATTCTGGCAGTGTCGTCAGTGGAAGCGTCACGGGATTTTGACCTTTTCTGCTCAAACGAAAGCTTCGGTTGCGCTCTGTCCACTCTGCCCATCCTCACCGCCAACAGGACCCAACGTGTAGGCCGCCAAAACGCTCTCCCCCCAGGGCAAGTTCTTCTGTAAAGTATCAAAGCCTCCACCAGGTCGCGTCGCTAGCCTCTAGCCAGGTTGAGTGAAGCGCTTCGTGGGACAACGCAGGCCTCCTCCACCACTGGATACGAGCGAGTCAGGGGATCCAGACTTCAAAGCGTGGAACAGCACTCCAGAGGAGACCTGCGTCCAGGCATACCCAGCAGCGTCAACGGCCCTTGGTGAGATCAGTGTCCCCACTTACAGCACCATATGCAACACAGCCGGTGCCAGGGGGGCCACGCAGATGCAGCCAGCGACCGGCCCTAAAACAGGGCAGCCACAGCAGGAAAGAACCCCCCGATGTAAACAACGCCCTCCGGGGCGGGAAGAACAGGCAGGGGCGCTTCAGTCACAGGCCCTCCGCAGGCACCCAGGTATGCCCCACCAGCTGTCACATAAGTGTCCAATTCAGGCACCATACAAGACAAGCCACCAGCCTCTCTAAACGGCCCCCAGATGCGCAGCCACTACCCCTCTTTATCGCCGCTCGTCGTCCTGGCCGCAGATCCGCGCACCGGCAGAGCGTGTCTTCAAGATGGCGGGTCCCGAGGACGTAACGCACTCAAGCTCTCCAGGCCCCCAAGGAACGGCGGCAATGTGCGCAGTTCAGGAGTCGGCCGCCCCACAGCTCCAGCTGTCGCACCCGGGGCAAACAGGTGTGATTTGTCTTCAAGGGCGCAATCGCGCAGGTCGGTGCTCCCGGTCTCCGCAGGTCACTCCCGGGCAGTCTCAAGCTGCGCAGTCTCGGCAGTCACCGTACGGCGCTTCGCCAGGGAACCAGCCCGCACACCGGGGAAAAGGCTGCCGCAGGTATCCCGTCGCGGTCGTGAGCGCAGCAGGGCGTCCGGACTCAGACCGCAGCGCTCACGCTCCAGTCACTAAGGCGGCAGCGCGTCAGGGCAAAAACTCCCCACAGCAGCACTACTCCAGCCCGGAGATCAGGGCCTGTTGGGGCGGCCGCAGTCCAGGCGGCGCAGCTTCGTGACTGCAAGTCGTAGCCGCGTCGGAGTTAGGTCCTTCTCTTCCGGCAGTCAGACCACACCTCGTGTCACGATTCGGAACATGTGGCTGCCGGATAATTTAAGGATTATATGACGGTGTCTCGGAGCTCACAGCTCAAGCCGCCATCTTGGTCGCGAGCAAGCTCCGCCCCCAGAAAGAAGAATTTTATAAGAGGTAAGGCAGCATCATCCTGCACTGTCAGCTTCTAAGACCTCACAGAAATGGACAGGATGTTTTAAAGTGCTACTTTTGCAGGTGGGAAGCTGACAGGCAATTATCATGCACAAGCTACTCAGAGCCAACATGCGAGCTACTGGTAGCTTGTGATCGACTTGTGGAAGACCTGATCTACATTGTATTCCTTTGCGGAGTATTCTCCTTGGATCAAGCAAAAAGGAGCCTCTCCTCCTCTTCTGAGGAATGCGGCAGAGAGAAAAAGCAGAAAGGGTGGCGGCCAGCCGAGGGGGAAGGGTGAGACAAGCTTTGGCAGAAAAGAGGCCAGGGTTTTCAGCATCTATTTGTCAGGGAAGACCGTTGTATAAAGAGTTTGCCCTCTGGGCACCTCCAGCTCACTGACACAGCGAGCTGAAGGAACTGCAATCAGAAAAACAGCATTGATGGTGAGGAGCTGTAGACAACAGCTGTGCATTGGGCTGGAATGGTATGGACATCAGAAATGTGAGGACCAACTTGAGGCACTGTAGGAAAGTAGGATCTGCATTCATGGTTACCCCCACTTTTTGCTTGGTGTCAGTTTGTTTTTGACCCAGTCTGCTGGGATCCTGCTAATCAGGGCCCCAGCAACTGTGCTTTCTCCCTTAAATTGACATGGTAAGTACTTTGGTACCTCCACAATTGGTTACTGGTGAACCCTTGTAAGTTCATAGTATATGGTACTAAGGTTCCCAGGGCACAGGTACACCAGGGTTCTCCCCTGGGCTGCAGCATGTATTATGCCACCCATGGGAGTCCACTTAAACTGCGACTACAGGCCTGCCATTGCAGCCTGTGTGGGTGGGTGCTAGCACCTCTCACGACAGATATAAGTTTCCTTATACCTGAGGTCACTGCACTTTAAACCTATATGTCACCCCTATGGCAAGCTTTTCAGTCCCGAGGGTAGGGTGCTTGGTTACAAGTGTGAGGGTGCCCCTGCATGAGCAGGAAATCCCTACAAACCCCGTAGTCGATTCTCCAGGCTTTGTAAGTGTGGTCAGCCATTTTAAGACATATAGTGGACATAAGTCATTACGAGATGTCTAACTATATTGTGGCTGCACCGAACCCAGTCAAGTTTGGGATCAAAAATGTTGGAATCATATCCCAACACTGATTCTAGTGTTGGAAGTATGATCCCATGTACTGGGGGCTCCTTAGGGGACCATCCTGTACTCCCGTGAACAGCCTTTCAGGGTCTGCAAGCAAACTAGTGCTGCTGCTGACCACAGACACGATTCTGACCACCTGCTGCTGAGCCAAGCTAGAGCAGGGGAAGGTAGAGCAATAGGTTTCCTGTCACAGGGAGGTGTGACCACCTCCCAGACAGGACTTAGTGTATTGGGCTAGGGTGGGGGCACTTGCCACCACCACCAGACTGCTTTAAAGGGCACATTTAGTGCCCTCCTTGCATACTCCAGTTTGAGCCAGTTCAGGAAGCCTTGGATCCCGCTCTGGCGCAAAACTGGACAAACGACATGCGAGTATCCTGCCCTCTGTTAAGCTCCTCCTCTCTCCTTAGGGTACTTAAGGGCTCCGCAGTGAGTGGGTCCTTAGATTTGTCGTGGGAAAAGACTCAACCCTGAAACTACGTAACTCTTCAATCGTCTGGACACTTGGACTTCGTTGGATTTCGACTGGAACCAAGACTGCACCAAGGAAGACTTCTGCTGCTGCTCGTCTTGCTGTTCTTCAAGTCTTCTTCATCGTCTGTGTTTCATCCAGGTTCTTCAACAGATCTGTGGGAATCAAGGACACCCGAGGAAATCTCCCTTGGAGTGAAGGAGTTACTCCCCTGCATTCGCAGGCACCGCAACGGAGCTGACCGGTCTGCTGCTCCTGGCGTTCTACGGACTTCCCAAGGCTCAGCAACACAGGTGGTGGTTCTACGACTCCCTCGAGGCCTGATCTGTCCTCTCTGAAATTTTGAAGCCAGTATCCCTCGTCGGAACCGCTGGGACCAAACCCCTGTGCAGCACGTCGACTTGCAGTTGTCAAGGCTTGTTGGCTCTGCCCACCAGAGATCTTCAGGCTACTAGAAGCTCCAGCATCTCTTCCCTCCAAGGTCAGCGTCCTCACTGAATCCTCTGCACCATGGGCCTCCATCTTGGTGAGCTGCTTGAGGTCCTCTTGCGACTCATGTGCCTTCGGCCCGTGGGTCCTCCTGAGGGTCTTCTCTTGCTTCAGTGGGCTCCCCATACATGCTGAGGGGCCTACTCTGACTCTCCTGCTGTTGGCGAGTCCTTTGGACCTTGCTGGTCCCAATGTTGCTCCTTTTTCATCTTCCACACCAGTTGCGGCTACCAAGGTTTGTTGGTGCTCCCGCCAGACACCGACCACCTAGTCACCGGTCACCGACATCTGACGTGGGACAGCTTGTGCATGGCTCCTGGTCTTCCTCAGCGTTGCCTGGTCCTCACAGCTGCAGCGACAAGGTTACCGCCGACCCTTCAGAACCTCCCGACATCGGTGGGCATTGTGTCTCTATGCTTCCTGGTGACCTCCGAGTGGCATAGACTCTGTCCCCTCTGCTTGCAGGTTCTACACTTCCAGAATCCACTCTGGGATTCCACCGGACTCCTTTACAGTCTTCTCCAGGGCCATCTTCTTCGAAGTCATCCACTGTTGGCTACGGCAGGTTCCGAAGTCACTTCACCACTATGCACCCGACTTCCCTGGTGTAGGTAACTTGGTTCCCGGGGCATCCACAGGTGGGGTGGCTCTCCAACCTTCTATCTTACAAGGGGTTTCTTCAGGGTCCTCTGGAAAGGGTCCTTCTTCAAAACGGCAACCACGACTTCTCCATTGACTTCCATTGGGCACACTGCTGTGTTTCCACTCTGCACCCAGCCTCTGTGGGGTTCCTGAGTTACCTTGGGTGATTCCTTGTGTCCCCGTCTCCTCTGGGTCTTCTGGTCCAAGTCCTGTTTTCCTTTGAAATTCGCATTACACTTTATTAGTATATGGTTCGGTCGCCCCCTGGAGAACACTATATTTTGTGATATTTACCTGATTAATTTTGAAGTATTCTTGTGTATTGGGTTGATATTTCCAGGTAGGAGATATACCAATGTGACAGTGATATTGTGTTGTAATATTAGACTTATTTATGCTGAACACTGTGTGGTTTCTTGGCATCTAACTTACACTACAGATGAAACTGGTAAAACCAGATGCTTAACACTCTTTCAAGATAATCCTGATGGCTGCTCTCCACAGCTACCACTTTGTGAGCTTTCTATGGTTTTCAAAGACCACTAAAATCACTATAAAGGTGCACCACTTGAATAAGTGTGCACCATATACTAAACCAGCCTCCTACAGGCACCACTGAGGCATATTGTATAGATTCAGTGGAAACGTGTTTTATCTCTTTTAAAAACCACATCACAAGAGGTGACAAATAAGGAAGGTTGGTCAGACAAATGTAAAAAGGCAGAGAGGGCCGACATATAATCTTTAACCGTGACCACCACAAAGCCTTGCGGGGCCAAAGCTAAGATGAACACTAAAGAACAAGTTACTTACCTTCGGTAACGCACTATCTGGTAGAGACAATATCTAGCTGCAGATTCCTTAATTTGAATTTCCCAGGCGTCAGACTGGCTCCAGAAACTTTTGCATGAGCAGTACCCCTGTGCGCCGTCAGGTGGCTCTGCGTGGCGTCGGCAGCGGATGATGTCACGGTCTCCTATATAGGCACCACCCAGGCACGCGGACATCAGTTCTTTTCTTTTTGCGCCAGTTAGCGCTGATCCGGATTAGAGCTACCCATCTGTTTCTTTTTGACAGACTTTTTTTGACGTTTTGTCGAAGATTTTATCATTGTATGACCTCTAGAAAGGTACGGTTTAAGCCATGTGGAGCCAGTCACCTCACCATGTCGATTATCAATCCCAACCTCGTATGCTTATGGTGTCTTGAGCGTGACCACGACTCAAAGTTGTGCTCGGACTGCCGGGCCATTGCACTAAAGTTTTTCAGGGAGCTGTCCCTAAAGCTGCTTGTGGCCCGGCAGTCGATGACATCGAGCGCAACTCCTCGGAGGTCCCAGTCCCGATCGAGAAGTTCGCAGGACCATTCCATGAGGCCCCAAGTCCTGTTCTTCACACTCAAGGTCCTCGGGACACTCGGGGAAGAGGCACAAGTGCGTTCAGCCTTCTGGATTCCCTGTCCGGGGGAGCTGAAGCACTTTGGTCAAGAGATTAGTCTTGACCTGCACCAAGGGCAGCCAACTTACCTATCCTGTATGGATCAAGGAAACGTTCCCCAAATCAGGCCACAAATTTGTCCTAACTCACTGAATGGATGGAGTTAATCAAGGGATGCCTAGCCGCAAGAATTACATCCACTACTTTAGCTGGCAAATCTAAACAGTTCAGTTGTTGGTGCTCACTCTCCACCCATTGAGGTGTAAATTGTGGAAATTCGGGTGTCGGACCCAGCCTAGCTGCTCAGAAAGGAGGTCCCCTGAAAGGTAGCTGGATCAAAGTGCAAATGCTCAGGCTCAACAAATTTGAGTACCACACTCTTCTGGCCAAGTCTGGGACAATCAAAATGACTTGGGCTTGGACGGTCCACACCACCCTCAAAACTTGAGGCAGAAGAGGTAACGGGTCGGAAAAAGTACAGAAGGCCTGTGCTCCACTTCAGGCAGAACGCATCCCCTAGGAAATTCCAGCATGCAGTAATTCAACACTGTGGGTTCCAGGCAATGAAGAAAAGATCAAGCCTGGGGAAAGATGTCCTGAGCCACCCCTGGATGAAGATGACATTTGTGGCCCACAGCCAGTGTCTGTTGAGCTCATCTGCTCAGGCATTTAGAAACCCAGCCAGGTGATGCTACCAGGCATACCCAGCCACCTCCTAAGGCGCAGTGAATCTTGGCACAAGATCCAAGACCCTACACCATCCTTTTTGTTGTAGTTCATATTGTGGTTGGGTTACCCATCAGCTCTTGCACAGGCCTTCACTTATTGGAAGGAACAAAGGATTTCGAAACCATCCAGATGGCATAAAGTGCCAGGAGGTGGAACTGTTGCTCTTATTGAGACCAGGCCACTGATCACGCCCTCTATCAGGTGACCACATCATCCCAGATTGGATGCATCCGTCACTACTATGAACTCTGGGTGTGCCATGGATAGTGGCCTACTTCAATACAAGTTGGTGTCCACCTGCCACTACTGAAGATCCTGGGCTGCCTCTTTCTAGATGCAGATGTCATCTGGCGCATAGCCTCTGTGCTGTGCCCACTAGAGATGCAGGTCCCACTGCAAGGCCCCTATGTGTCAGAGGAGAAGGAACTAGGAAGATGGATCAGAACAGAAGCCCAAGAAGTCTCAGAAATACCCTCACCATGACCCAGGATTGAGTACAAAACATTGGTCTCATATCCAAAGTATCCCAACTCGCTGAAGGGGCAGAAAGACGTTGAATGCCACTGTGTGCAGGGTGGCCCAATGAAGGGAATCATCTGCATGTGTCAGATGAGTCAAAATGATGAATGTCAAATGGGTGGCCATTGTCTGAAGGTGGTCTCCGACTGACTGTGGCGAGCCCGCCTTGAGCAGCCAGTCATCGAGGTACAGATGGATTTATAGAAAGGTAGGAAGTATCGAATCTGCCATCTGCCGGCTATGTGAGGTTTTGCAAGGGAGAATCTGAGTTGCTCAGAAGCTATTGTAGTGAGAGAGAAGGAGGTGGAAGATCTTTGCCCTTTAGTGGAGTCCATAGCCTCAAACACCACTACCCCCCTACAAATCTGAGCCGGCAGCTGAACTGCATGTGAGGGATGCCTCTGCTGATAGGCCAGACCACGTGAGCAGCCTTTAGTCTTCTGGAATTGCTGGTGAGACTGTCGGGTCATTGAGAGCAAGTCTAGTGAGCGGGCAATAACTAGCAAGTTATTTACCTTCAGTAACGCATTTTCTGGTACAGACTCAATCAAACCGCAGATTCCACACCTTGCAATACTCCCCAATCAATCAGACTCGGTCAGGAAAATATTAAAGCAGTACCCCTTGTGTGCCAGAAGTTGGTACCTGTGGCTCCGCGTCGACATCATCCGTGCCAAAAGTGATACGTGCAGACCTATATAGGTGCCACCCATGCATGCTGACATCAGCTGCTTTCGTTCACCTTCCCCATGCGCAGATGCAGAGACAAAATCGAATTGTTCAGATTCCTAGATTCTGGCTCACTGGACAGTTAAGAAGAAAGGGTTGGTGAGCAATCTGCAGTTAGATACAGTCTCTACCAAAAAAAGGCGGTACTGAAGGGAAGTAACTTGTTCTTCTGATAGAGACTTCTAACTGCAGATTCCTCCTTAGAATAGATACAAGAGCAGTGCTTCCCAGTAGGTGGATCCGTGAACTGGCTCAAACCAAAAAGTCCTGCACGACCGAATGGACAAAATGCCCCTCACGCTGGACCGGGCTGTCCAGACAGTAGTGCTTTGTGAACGTATGGAGGGATGCCTATGTAGCAGCCTGGCAGATGTCCAGAACAGCTAATGCAAGTGTCAATGCAGTAGTATCAGCCTAGGCTCTAGTTGAATGATGCAAGCCTTCCGAAGCTGCTTCTTTGCCAGTGCATAGCAGATCCAGGAGAATATGGTTCTTTATGTATCACTTCTCCTTTCTTTGCTGCCATAAACCTGACAAAGAGCTGATTGTCCACACAGTACTACTGGGTACGATTGATATAAAAACAAAGAGCCCTCTTCGGATCCAGACGATTAAGTTGTTCCCACTCCTTGGAGGGGTGAGGCAGAACAAAGAACGTCGGAAGGGCGATAGTTTGCCCAACGTGAAAAGGAGTCACTACCTTAAGCAAAAAGGAGGCAGAAGTTCAAAGAACCAACTTGTCCAGATAGATGGCAGTGTACGGAGGATTCACAGAGAGAGTCTGAAGCTTGCCCACCTTCCGGGCCGAAGTTATAGCTACCAAGTTTAAAGTCTTAACGGAGAGCAACCTGAGTGGACGGCCATGTATGCATTCAAAGGAAGAACACATATGAAAGTTCAAAATCAAATTCAAGTCACAGTTGGGCATAACAAAAGCAGAGGAGGGAAACAAATGTTGAAGCTCTTTAAGGAAACAAATCACAACTGGTGATTTAAACAATGAAAGCTGGACCTGCAATGCAAAAAAGGCTGACACAGCCAACAGGCAACCTTTACCTGTGCCCAAAGCAAGGAAAAGGTGGGCTAAAGACAAAACAAAGAACAAAACCTCAGACTACTAAGCATAAACCAGGACGACCTGTTTGGTCATGCACCAAGCTACAAACTTGTCCAAATGGCAGGCGTACACAGATTTTATAGAGGAAAGGCTTGGCTGCAAGGACAACATGCACAACCTCCTGAGGAAGGCTAAAAGCACTCTACTGTTGCCGCTCAATCTCCAAGCATGGGGGAAGAGACGTTGTACCACCTCCAGATGTAACTGTAATTCGTGATCCGCTAAGCATCGATGGCTGAGTTTGTACGCCATGGTGATCAAAGATCCAGGTGGGGAACCACAAGGAAAATCCCCTGGCAGTCCAGCCACATGCAGAGGTGAAGGGCCTCCCGGCATAGGGTCCATGACCCCTTACCCCCTACTTGTGCAGAATCACATGGCGGTTCTGTAGTACGTGAACACCTGAACGAGCCTTCTTTGAATGGATGGCACGAAGGCTTCGAACCACAAGCACATGTCTCGTGACTCAAACAGGCTGATGTGGAGCAGAGCATCCGCTGCATACCAGAAGCCTCTGATCTCCATCTCTCCCAGATGGCAGCCACAGCCTAGAAACGATGCACCTGTCAATACACTCAGCTCTGGGTAGGGCAGGGAAGCAGTCTACCACAGACCAAATCTCGGTACTGTAACTACCACTCCAGGTCGTTTTCAGTCTCCTCCAAAATTTGGTCTAGTCTCTTTGATGTTGCTGCGATTGGGACTTGAGATTCCACTGTAGAGCCAGTATATGCCATCTGGCATGCTTGACCAGGCGGATGCCATCAGCCTCAGAGTCAACGTCACTAAGATCCAGGACAAGGCTAAAACTTCGGGATCATAGCTGGAATGTCCTAGACTCTCTGCTCCGGAGGATAGGCACAAAACCACACTGCATCTGAGAAGGAGTCAGGTGTGGCTTCAGCACGTTTATAGTGAACCTCAGTGATTTGAGTAGGTTTGCCGTAGTCTGGAAGTGGTTGACGACTGCCTGAGGCAAGCTCGCCCTCAGCAGCCAGTCGTTGAGGTAGGTAAAGACTGGAACCCCCGAGCACGCAGATGAGCTGCGACCACCGTCATGACCTTTGTGAACACATAAGAAGCACTGGTGTGACCAAAAGGAAGCACAGCAAACTGAAAATGCCCTTGGCCCACTGTTAACCGCAGGTAATGTCTGTGGGTCCGCAGGACAGGGATATGGAAATAAGCATCCTACAGGCCCATTGCTACCATCCAGTAACCAGGGTCAAGGGCAGACAATACCTGAGCCAAAATGACCATCCTGAATTTGTCCTTGTACAGGAAGGCGTTAAGAGGGCATATCTCTGTTCTTATGTGGCACCAAGAAGTTGTGGGACTAGGGACTAGCAACCACGACTTACTTCTGACGTCTTACCTCACCCTCTTTAAGGC
This sequence comes from Calotriton arnoldi, assembly GCA_963921515.1. NCBI lineage: Eukaryota > Metazoa > Chordata > Amphibia > Caudata > Salamandridae > Calotriton > Calotriton arnoldi. The sequence continues at coordinate 2,035,519 of CAWUFW010001289.1, forward strand.
CCCTTTGGCCTAAAAGGTCTGCACTTTATGACACAACAAGGACAGGTGGTCCTATGTCAGCTGTTCTAGGGACGGTGGCATGGATGACGGAGTATTCAGAAATCGTCTGAGGTGATGGGTGCCACCCTTGAAGGAAGCGTTGGATCCTTTCTCCAACAGGGTTGTCATGAGCAGGAAAGGACACATCAAAAACACTTGCAGTAGCCGGATGAATGGTGGGCTGCAATACACATGCCCATGTTGTACTCGTGACCTAGAAAATCTTCTGCCTCGGCCATGAAGTGACTGGGATGGCTGATGGGCCGTCTGTGTCTGTTCACGGTGTTGAAACCCTCTGCCAAATCTACGCAAAGGGCAAAACTGGGGAGCCGGTGAGTGCAGAGCGGTAGCGAGACAAATGGAGCGGGTCGTAGCCCTACTGTCCTTAAAGCGCTCCAATGTTGAATCAGCCTTTTCTACAAAAAGACGGGACCTGTCAAAGGGCATGTCCTTCAGGGTGGATTGCTCATCCCCTGAAAAACCAGGGGGGCATATCCAAGAATGTCGACTGATGGCAATACTGGTCACGATGGCTCAGACCAACAAATCTGTGGTATCCAGACAACAATGTATAGAACCCTTGGCCGTGTCCCAGCCGTCTTGCATAACCTGGGAAATTATAGCACAAACCTCCTGCAAGATTTGAGGCAAGACCTGACTCAATGAATCCCATAAAGCATGGCTGTAACAACTGAGCAGACAAGTGGTTGAAGCGTTTTGACTCCCTATCCGGCAGAGCAGTAGGGAACAAGTTAGGTTGCGCCACTAAAGTCTCCGGGGTGGGGTGCTGAGAGAGGAAGGTTGGATTCCCCTAATGCTGGCCGGCGACATCAAGCAATCTGGCGATTGATGTGGGCGCCTGAGTTTCTTGGTGCTCATCATACCACTTGATATGATTGGTCAATGACATTATCATAGGTGTCCTCATCAGAATCTGTGACAAAAAGATCATGGAGGAACTGTTCTTTGCTTGGGTGCAAGGGAACGTGTCAGAATTGGGCCGGATAGTGTCTGCACAGTGCCGGTTCGGTGTCGGGTAATGGCATCTGTTGGTCTACCAATGCCTGTAAAGTCAGCATCAGCGTTGGTGTTTCTCGTCGTAGGGGATGGCGCTAGTAGTGGCATTGGTGCCAGGCTTGGTACGGATCTGGAAACGGATCCAAAGGGCCAAATGAAACCAGGGGCGGTCCCACTGACAGACTCCCAGTTGTGACACCTTGCGACTCCATGAGGCCTGCAGAGGAAGCCCCATGCGCAAATAAATGCATCATGGCCTCCTGAAACTCATGGAGTTGAGCAGAAAAAAAGCTCCAGGCCCTAGAAAAGCAGGCTAGCTCAGAGCATAAAGTAGAACTGGCACTGGAGAACGGTTCCAGGAGTGTGTCCTAGAGGCGTAATAACCCTGCGCTTTCTGAGTGGACTTGGAGCTCTGTTTAGAATGCTTCTTCTTCTTAGACTTACTAGAGGAGTGCGACCTTAACGCTGACTTCTCTTGGGATACCTCGAACTTGAGAAAAAAAGAAGAAAGAAGAAGGAAGCAAGCAAGGAAGGGCAGAAAGAAGAATAGACAGAAAGAAGGAAGGAAGGCAAACAAGGAAGAAGGCAAGAAAGAAAAAGAAAGAAGGAAGGAAGGAAAGAAAGAAGGCAAGAATGGAAAAATAGAACTAAACAATTACAGAAGGAGAGGAAGGAAAGGAACAGAAGGACGTTAAGCAAAGGAAAGAAAAAGGAAAGGAAAGAAAAAGGAAAGAAAAAAAAGAAAGAGGAAAAGAAAGAAAGAGGAAAAGAAAGAAAGAGGAAAAGAAAGAAAGAGGAAGAAAGCAAGAATGAGTGGAAGACAACAATGAAATAAAGAAAAGAAAGAAGAATGAAAACAATGAAAGAAAGAATGAAAGAAAGGAAGAAGACAAGAAATAAAGAAAAAGAATGGATGGAAAGAATGCAAGAAAGAAATAATCAGGGAAAAACAAAGAAAGGAAAAAGGGAACAAAGAGCAAAGAAAAAGAAGGAAACAAAGTAAGAAAGAAGGCAAGAAAGAAATAGTGAAAGAAAGAAAGAAAAAGATGGAAGGAAAGAGACAAAGAAGGAAGGAAAGAAATAAAGAAAGAAAAAGAAAGGTAGGAAAGAAAGAATGGAAGAAGCAAACAAAGAAAAAGGAAAGGAAAGAACAAAAGAAGGAAAGAAAAAAGGATTAAAGAAGGAAAGAAAGAATGAATGAATGAAAGAAGGACATTTAAAAAAGTGTTACATACGCTGAAAATTAAACATGATAAAAGCTGATTTTCTCCCTGGGCAAAGTTTATTAAAGAATCATTGGTGAAATTGAGTCCAGAATAAATGTATTCTGAAGAATTGTCCGTTTATGTATTCACATGTATAATATTGAAGCTTTGGTTTGTGTACTGCATGCATAGCAAAAAGAGAATTCACTTAATAGAGAACAGTTTGAAATGGAAGCAATCTGTTACGCTGTGAAATACCAGCAGTCAGATAAACAAAGGACACTTGAAAAGAAATTTATATCAGGATTGGCAGAAAACAGGAGCTGATAAAGGGTGGAATGTGGCCTGGTAGAAAAATCCTGCTTTTACCTTAGGCTCTAAACACAAAGGCAACACCAAAGTAATAATAAAGTAAAAACACGATGGTACTGAAGGAAACTATCGAGTGTACGGATGTGCTCATTGTGAAAGAGCAAAATGCAGTCACTCAAAGTGAAGTTAACCAGTGGATTCACGGAGAGACACCAGCTTGGGAGGCGGGAGACGGCACGGATCAAGGTGCCGCTCTGCTCTATATTCAGGAATAATGATGAGATTTGCTGCCCCTAAACATATGGGGTCCTATTGAACAAATGGTTAATGTCCATACCAGGAATCTACACTGTCCTAATATGATGAATTACGGCTCGCCTTTGGCTTCAATACCTTGAAAGACAAATGTATGCCCTGACCAAGTCCACATGTAGTGGACGAAACACGTTGGCTGTTCTGTGCCATTTCTATGAAAAATAAAGATTATCTTGGACATCATATGCAAAGAATGGACTCTCTTTATGTGGAATTTTGATTGTGCGGTGCACTTCACATTTATCTGTTGAACTTCCTTGATCCTTTGAGGTCGCACCTTGGAAACAGCAGGAGCAGCGGATGTGCACGCAATGCTGCCTTCTACAATATATACTTGGACATATTTTTTTTGGGGGGGGGGTAAGGAGGGAGTGCGACTGCTTTATTGGCTCGCTTTTTCATTGTTTTCCATTTCCCCATGCTACATGCTGTTGTGGGCAAGAGCTAAATGTGACGGACACAACAACAGGCCAATAGATGAAGAGAGGTGACTGAAAGCCCCTTTAAGTAAGTATATTATAGATATAATTTTGTAAAATCAAAAGGTCTTGGCTAACGCTGGACATGAAAAGTCCTCTTTTTCATCATTTACCCTCCAAAGGGTTCATTCTCATATGACCTGGAAGGTGAATAGGTGATTTCTCTGGAAAAAGTATTGAATGATGCTTTATTATCTTCTCTAGATATTATCAGTTTCTCTTCACGTCATCACCGGTGGTCAGGAGGACTTTTCCCAGTCGCAATGCAGTCTGAAAGATGGAGCAACCATTTTTCCGTTTCAAACCGGATAGCGGAAAAAGGTAATCTAAGATGGAGTCTGATGGCTGATACATTTTGGGTTTCTGGAACATGATCATGACTCACTGTCAAAATAACAAATGGTGCAAAATTATTCCTCCATCTTCTGCTCGATGTGTCCTTTTCTACTGAGGGACTGCTATGAACTAACAAAAAGTCAGCCTGTTCTTTTTGGTTGTCTTTTTTGTAGTCCGTTTTGAATCCGGCCTTCCAAGTGAATCTAAGTGGGATATTACGGGGAAGTGCAGGGAAGTGGGGACACCTGCAGACCACAGATTTGGTTTTTGCTGTTTTTTTCAGTGCTGGGGAGCCTTCTGTACTTTAATTTTCAGTGGGCATTGAGTCGGTCTTACTTTCCACAAGAATTCTCCCCTGGTGTCACTGCTTATCACCCTTCTTGGTGTTTACTCATATTGTCCGTTTCACTGATGTGTTGCATATTTTATGCAAACCTTCACTCGGCTAAGATCTTCTGTGGTCACCAGCCGGCTAACTCACCATCCCTAATGTACTGACACAATATATCAATGATTATTTCATGCCACCGTGTCCAAAAAGTCAGAATTAGCCAAAGCATGATTCTCGGGGGTGGGGGAACCACTAGTTAGGCAAGATGCGGCTGTGATAAGTCACAATGAATTCCCTCTCAAGGGTCTCCCTTCTTATTTGGTTGACATACCAGTTTGGACAGGACATGCCCTAATAGTACAGGTTGTGCAAGAGGGTGCTCACATCTTTTCCCTCAGGAGGTTCGAGCTCCAAAATGTTAGGGCCATATGTATGAAGCCAATTTGCGATCGCAAACGCCGAAATTCGCAGAATTTCGGCGTTTGCGATCGCAAATTAGCAGTGTGCAATGTATCACACTGAAACCCCCTCACAAAATAAGGAATCGCAAATTTTGCGATTCCCTATTTTGCGATTGCATTTAAGGAATCACTAATTGCGATTCCTTAAATGCAATGTAGAAGCACAAAAAAGTGCAATTTGGGCTTAAGGAATCGCAAATTACCACCAACTTCAAGTTGGTGGTAACTTGCGATTTCATAAAAATGCACTTTTTTGCATTTTTAAAGTGCCATGTGGCGACATACATGCCCTTAGGGCATGTATGTGTGCCACATGTGCACACATGCACATTTCAGGGTGCAACAGGGTGTCCTTTTGACACCCTGGCACCCTTGAAATTGCATTCTCAATTTGCGATTCTCTAATTGCTAATCGCAAATTGAGAATGTCTTCCCATTCATTCCTATGGGCCTCTAGGCCCATAGGAATGAATGGGAGGTATTCCTTAATTGCGAATCGCAATTTGCGATTCGCAATTAGGAATATGAAGGATTCGCAAAATTTATTGCAAATCCTACCTACATCTCGTTTTGCGATTCTCAAATAGCGATTCTCTAAAATTCGCTATTTGAGAATCATAAACCAAACTTTCATACATATGGCCCCTGATCTTTAATCAACTGAAGAGGTAATTTCTGAAAAGTGAAAAAATTATTATTTTCATTCAAATGCTATTAATTTTTTTTAATGTTTTGTTTCTGCTTACATGATTAATATTTGTTTCCTTGCGGATATATAATCATCAACTTTCATGTAGACTAAAATTACTTAATTTAATGTTCCAACACCCACACTAAAAAATGTTGGCTCCAACAGGATACTCATCAACTGTAATAGTGCTAAACACCTGGGTATAATGGCTAGATGGATGGCAATTATAACAGTGCACACAAGACACTGTGCCCTCAATTGATTGAGTGCAGACGTTACACAGCCAGCATGCACATTCTCTGTAGATAACCTACAGTATGTGCCTTTTATATCAAAGATCAACAGTTGTATAAAACTGAATTATATATAATTAGATCTAATGTTAATACCTAGAAGTCGTACTAAATTCTAATCTGGACGTAAGTGGACAATTTAATGTAAATTTGTAAATCAGTATTTTTCATTTGGCAACCATGTCTGCAGGACCTATGTGAATCAATAAATGGGAATGTATGACAGATCTCTGGCCAAAATAGCTCATCGTATGTGAAAAACCGTTTGGACTCTCTGATGGCCAACAATACATATATAGTCACCTCTAAAAGGGCAGATAAAGATTAGGTAGGCAACATCAAGTGCTGTGTACATTTAGAACAACTGGCATTGAAAGCTACACATGAGTTAGCAATAGGGTAAGGAGATTCTGTCTTGGAGCTTTACCTTTGGAAATCAATTAAAGTCCAAGTTTGAGAACCATGGAGATGGATTTTTGCGGCAAATGGAACTAGAATCGATGAATGAAGTTACACAAGGAATGACGTGGTGTTCGCTTCTGGAAGATCTCTAAATGTCTTCTGCATCATAAAATCTATAATTGCAGGAAATTGTGGCATTGGATGAAAAGGCAATCTATTTTGGTGAAACTGGTGATGCTGAGAAAGAGCTCAGGACCAGAGTTAGAAATGGAAAGCACCAAGGCTTGTGAACTTGTTTAATTCCCCCACCCGCTCCTATTTTTTCCTTGAGCATAAGAAAATGGTCAGTAAACATCCGATTACACGGTTATAGGGAATTGAAAGCTAAACAATTCTCTGGTGTCATGCTTACATATGACAAAAACTGAAAAAGAAGAATCTCACCTGGTATAAAAGGATATAAAGTCTACGAACAAATGATCATACACATTAAGGTGGGACCTTGTAAATGGTACCAAAGGCCATTGCTGGCTATGGTATTAGGAGTGTAATCAGGTCCATTGTAAACAACATTTTCTCTAAAACAGCTTGTAACAAAGTTTACTGTTTTATGTATTTGTGATACGGAGCACTGAATAACTATATACTTCATTTGATGTTGGTTTAGGAAGCAATTTAGTCCCTTAAGTCCAAGTCAGACACAGGATGACCAGATGATGGTTTTGGAAGGAAATAAACTGTGTGAATAAGACGAATAGAGAACTGCCTGCTTCACAGTGAGAGTAGCTTAACATTTGTTGCAAAATGTACCAATTCAAAATTCTAGGCATGTAATAAGAAACAAGTATGCTGTTTATATTCCTCATAGTGCAGAGAAACTGAATAAAGAAATTAGTCCACAAACGCTCCAGGCCAGAGGGGCTAGGTTCCACATATCCCACAAGAGAGGAAAGAAAAAAAGCCTAGCAGACCGTGCATAATAAAGAGGCGAGGCAGGAACACAAAGGGTGGCTTGTGTACCGCTGGCCATGGATTTTTTTTAAAAAGAAGAAATAAAGGGGTTAAGCACAACTTGGCACTTATAGTGCTTACAATCATGAATGGTCATTAATTGACATCAGTGCCTACAATCATGAATGGTCATTAATTGACGGTGTCACATAATCACTTTGAGACTGAAATTTAATGTTTCACAACTACTTACTAAAAGTAGCAAATGGCAAGAAAAGGTTATGAAATTCCAACCAAGTCTAATGTTCCTACCTCCATTGGGCTGATAAAGTCATTCATTCCACTGTTGTACACATAGATCATAGCATCATACAAATGGTTCTCCCAACACATGAGGACAATCTATACCAAAGAGAGGAAAAAACATTCTTATTAAAAATATACACTTATCTGATACCAAGCATATTGTTGGACATATGAACCTAAAATGGCATTTACAATGTGCACTAAAAAGCTATTTAAATTTACTTGAATATTGTCTGACTAGTTTTCTCTCATTACGATAATATGCTTTTTATCTCCATGTAATTTACTAAGGAGTGTTACTCCCCTTTGATAAATTCTGAGAATAACGTTTTATGTGTGGGTAACACCATCAAACACCAAAGACTCGGCCAAATGACACATAAACCAGAGATCAAAGTAGCATGAGCATGGGGTTCACAATTAGCAGAATTATTATAACCTCAGGCTCATTTATTTCCAGTTTGTGCTTCTGCACAGAGCACCGAAGGCTTCTTGCATTTCCTATTAGAATTGCATGGTCAGACTCATGACAGAGCTTATATGGCTATGTGCTACTCACCAATCCATTCAGTAGTCTGTATACCACTTTTGTGGGAATCACGAAGAAATGTACAGAATAGACCACAAAAAGAGGGAAAGGAGTGTGTTATCCCAGTACAATGCACTGTCTCCTTGTCTACCTCAGTTAAGACCTATGGAGTGGTCAAAGATGCCCATCCTCTTGCAACTCAAGAGTTGCCCCCTGCTTCAAGCATAGAGATGTTCTCGCTATGGTAGTGATGGTGGTGGAGGGATAGAATTGGGGTGGGGGGGATAAAGAGTGCAGACTTAAATAAAAGATATGTGTAAAAATACCATTACGAAAATAATTGAAAACAACTGTCAAGCTAAAAATAAATTCTGAAAATATAAGAAACTAAAGAAAACATAACTATGACAAACGGAGAACAGTGGGGCTGATTCACAAACAAGTGCAAAAGTACAGATGGAGGTCTATGAGTCTGCCTAAAAGTACGTTTACACTTTTTTGCTATTGACAAAAGAGGTGTAACAATATGTCTGGAAAACCATGTCAGACACAGATTTCCAGGCGTGCTACTGCACCTGTGATGTGGCTTTTTGAAGACGCCTTTCCCCTTTCTAAGGAATTGTGCACAATATACCATTCTACTCAGTGGGAAGGGCAGTCTAATCTGCAACATCATATTATTCTATTTTTCCTTCATGGGGAAAGAACATTTCAACGAGAAGAAAGCTATTCACCTCAACCCCACCAAATCTGGGGTGATTTGTTCCCTTTCCCATTCTGGGAGGAACATTTCTGAGCATTTTCATGGAGGAAGACTTCAGATTTCAGTTAAACGTACATGTTTAATGGTATGGGAACCACGCCATGTTCCATCCACTTCCCCCCTTTTGTGTAGGATTTACTACCGCACACTTCTCTGCCCTTGTGGCACTGCTAATACCATCAAGAAGATTTACAAATGTTTCCCAAATAAAATTAAGGGTTCCACTCTTCTCCCTCTGGCACACCCCAATAATTACAGTAGATGGACGACCAATATTTTGGTATATTTGCATGTCTGTGAGTATCATTTTTGTTAAGGAACTAGGGACACCTGAAAACCCACTGTCCTTTGCTATGGCAAAACATTTCACTTTCCAACAGATCGAGGTCTACAAGTTTCTTAAACTTAATTCACCCTGTGGAAGACCATAACACCCCATTCAGCAGACTGTCTCAAAATCCTGACTGTACTAGCCAAGAAGGCCCATATAGCCTCAGAACGATACCCCCCAAAAAATAAGTACATTCAAGAAAAAATTAACCAATCATGCAGAATCGAGCCTTTCCCCCAGACAGTATGTGGGAACAAATCTGGAACTCAATTTTCTCCCACAAACGTTCTCCTTTGTCCTACAGTGTAAATATTGGCCCATATACAAGTGCTTTTGAACCCCTATGAGACTGGACAAACTAGGTTTAATTGACTCGGACCAATGTTGGCACTGCTCAGAATCTGCCGGTGATTTAGATCACCTACTCTTTCATGGCAAAAAAATACAACCATATTGGAATAGTATCCAGCAGATGTTAAATACGATCTTTTATACTAACCTCACTCTTAATAATGCCATAATTACACTGAGCCTCTATGTAACCTCTCCACTTCTGGGCCTTAGTATTTGGGATCTAATTTTCTTAGACCTTTTGTTAACTATTGCTGCCGCAACCATCCAAGTAGACTGGAAAAATTCCAATAACAACTCTCACCACACATGGAGGGTCTGGGTCTGTTGTATTAAAAGTGCAAACAATGCACATACCCATAGCCTTAGTGCAAAATCATCCAAAGCACCATGGAACAAGCTAGACTCGCCCAAAAAAAATTAAGCTTCCGTAAACTTATGACATGTGGCCTCATCCTGCCCAACCCCCATTTCTATTCCCAAGTCTGTCCCCTCTACCTTCTACTCCCTCTGCCTCTTTCCATCTTTGCTTATCCTACTGATACTCTGACAACATATCTAATAAACTACGAATTTATCTGGTATAAAACATTGCATAAACATGAAAGTTTTTCTAAGAAACAACGATGATGCCTCAAACACTGACTTTTTGACCATGTACTGTTTTCTTAATAAACTTAAAAAAACCTCTACTGAAATAAAAAGATATGGCACAGTACTGCTCTCGTCAGGTGATGCAATGCTTCCTGTGCTGCACCACTTCTCTGAACATATGCCCCATAATTACCGGTTTACCAAAAAAGTAGCAAGTAGAAATACTCATTGAATGGGTGCAAATGTACTACTTTTTGGAATTCTCAAACGTTGGCAGTGGCAGGGTTGGAAAGTTACACCAATTTCAGGGTTAAAGACATACTGCTGTGAATCAAACACCCAAGAGATAATGGGATGAATGTTTGCAAATAGTCTAACCACTGGCAATCCTTCTGGGTAGCATTCCAAACCACTGTTTTTTACCCACTGTGCCATTTTAGATCGAGGGCCTGATTTAGGATTTAGCAGATGGAGTAAAGGCAGACATGGTGGCAGAGGACTTTACTGCCTTTACTCTACCCGTCAAAGTTAGAGATGCTCATCGGACTGGTTGAGCCCTCAGTTCAGAATACACTCTTTACAAAAAGAGAAACTCTGTTCTTATTGTAGATGAATCTGTACAAGGGTACACATTCTGGACATGAACGCCTTCTACTTTCTTGCTTGACATCGCTGATGCAAGTAACAAGAGCACTATTCACTGTCAGGGTTGTTTTTATTGTAAAAATATTGGGGTAAAGCCTCAGTCTTCCTCCAGGATCATGCTTCTGAAAGCTTGCGGTAGTTGTAAAGACTTATTTTAGAAGTGACCCAGTACAATGTCCAACTACTCTGTTTGTATTCATAAGGTGAGTCCCCACAGTTCCATCCTGTCAGTATCAAGTTGGTGAGTGGTTCACATGTAAAGCTAGTAAGGAGAATAAAATATATACAAAAGGTACCAGTCACGTAGTCATTCCACACCAGCCAGAACAATGCAAATAAGCCTCACCTGCTGTATGTCAAGGCTTGTTACATCCATATGCACAATACAAGCCTCAACACTCTCCATCAGATTCTTGTCTTGGAAATGGATAAGCAGATCCTTCATCACCTGTGGGGTGAGGCCTACAAGCTGGTCCCTTAAAATATAGGTCTCCAAACATTCGAGGAAGATGCCCTTAGCCACTGAATTTTCACTGAACTTGTCATACATCTGGTTAAACAAAAGTTCTCTAAAAAGAAACGCATGAACAATACAATGTCACACAATGATTGTCACTTTAGTCACATTAAAATACCAAGAAAATCTTATGTTTCATCACCCACATTTGAGGCGTTGTGAATTAGGCAAATGTACAAACACACACGAGCAGTGAAAAACTGAAATGAAATCAAGACTGTAAAAAGGCAGAACAGAGGGTGTAATAGGAAAGCAAGAGAGAAAACATGACTGCTATGATACAATAATAAAAGCCAATCTGTTTGATACTAGCTACATCCAGAACGTAATATATTCCTATAAACATGTTTGATACTAGCTAGATCCAGAACGTAATATATTCCTATAAACATGTTTGATACTAGCTAGATCCAGAACGTAATATATTCCTATAAACAAACGCACCATCAGGTCTGTCCTTTCTAAACTGACTAGAAACACACACACACACACACACACATTGTTTTAACTCTATACAGTCTATCCCAAGCAAACACAAACATGTGCAGCTAAACCACGCACGCAACCTGGGCTTCATCCTGGACTCCTCCCTGTCGATGACCAGACAAGTCAACGCCGTCTCATCTTCATGCTTCAACACCCTGCGCATGCTCCGCAAGATCTTCAGATGGATCCCCACTGAAACCAGGAAGACCGTCACCCAGGCACTCGTCACCAGCCGACTGGACTATGGGAACACCCTCTACGCCGGAACCACAGCCAAACTTCAAAGAGACTCCAGCGCATCCAGAACGCCTCCGCACGACTCATCCTGGACATCCCCCGACACAGCCACATCACCGTGCACCTGAAAGACCTGCACTGGCTCCCCGTCAGCAAGAGAATCACGTTCAGACTCCTCACCCACGCACACAAGGCCCTCCACGACCTGGGCCCAAAGTACCTCAACGACCGCATGACCTTCTACACGCCCACACGCCAGCTACGATCAACCAGCCACGCCCTCGCCACCGTACCACGCATCCGCAGAACCACCGCCGGAGGAAGATCCTTCTCCTACCTGGCAGCCAAGACCTGGAACTCCCTCCCCACTCACCTTCGGCGAACCCAGGACCATCTCTCCTTCAGGAAGCAGCTCAAGACCTGGCTGTTCGAGCAGTAACTTACCCCCTCCCCCAGCGCCTTGAGACCCTCCCGGGTGAGTAGCGCGCTCTATAAATGCCGTGATTGATTGATTGATTGAGCATTCAAAGCAAAATGGATGTTCTAAAAGATTCTGAAAATGTGGTTTTAATCAAAAGCAGTGCTATGAATCTAGAGAAAAAGTGGCAATGTGGTTACTTTACAGACCAAAATATCACATGATCTTACTAGATACAACAGAATGGGTTTAAAGGAGTTACAGAGGGCAATATATATCAGACATTTTGAGATTACCATGCTATATTTTCACTGGAGATATGACTGTGCAATTCAACTGCCCTTAGTGGTGGCAGAAGTGCACTGTGTACTAATAATACAGTTCTACATTATTGTAATTAAATCCAGTTTTTGCACGACTTTAAATCCAAATCAACATTCACTCAATCAAAATCAGCATTCACTCAATGCACCTACCACTGGGAAGGGCACTGTAGAAGCTATCTGCTCTCTGACGAGTGGGAAGGTGTCTGGCATGATGTTCTGCCATCTGAGCGGTTTCAAAGCTTAAAACAGATATACACCAAACCACGAATCGCTTCACTCACTGTCCTCATTCCTCAGAGCCTAGGTGCGGATGACATTTTACAACTCAGCATTTAACTGTCAGCTAAAGGACATATTTAAGCACATTTGTAGTTCTTTCCCCATGACCAAGAGGGGATTATGTTGATAGCGTTTCAGTATTCTTGAGCAAAGCCACTGGCAATTTCAATACAGCCTTGGAAACTTTAATATGCAAATAGATACCCAGTGAACACTATGAGGAAGTCTGGATTTTATTTCATCAATACATTTCCTCACACACTTACAAACCACGTCATACTCTGGAATATTTGGGAATAATATTTCACCTTCTGGTACAATATTACCCATTCTAAAATCACTGGGACAGTGCAACACCTCCAGGCTTCAGCTTCAAGCTAATTATTATAAAATCAGAACAAGGGACAGAATCTCCAGGTATTTGTTAGGCTCTCTGAAAACATTCCCTCTGGCACTTGGTTAAGTAGTAACTTGCCTCGGTTCGAATCAACATGCAACTCTTTTTCAACTTGGTGTCCCCCAGAGTTAAAAAGGGCACACATATTCACTGTGCCTCACTGCTTTGAATTTACTCCTGTATCATAAAAGCAGGTGAGGACTTTCTGAGTCAGATCAAACCTACTGGCACTTTCGAGCCTGTACCATGTTGGTTACTGGTTAAACATCCAAAAGTGCCCAGATCTATTCTCTCAAAACACTATGATCACTGTCAACACCTCCAAATATGAACGCCTTATTCCAGCTTCACCAAAAAAAGAAATACGACTATCCTACTAAAAGCATGAACCCAGAACATCAGAGCTACTGCTCATTTATAGCTGGGCTACCAGTTCTGAGAAAGGACTTACAAAAATGTGTTACCAAAGACTAGCACATCCTGACTTACACCAGGGGCTGCTCCAAAATAATTGGGCTTTAGACGCATGCTGGTAGGAGACAGTCAAACAACGAAGTCTGATCCACAGACGACAGATGTCTTGTTTTGCTGGTATTACTCAAACTCTCAGCATCATTTGATAAGGCAGACTATTCTATTTTGTTGCACAGATTGCATGAAGTTGGAGGGCTGACCCTTTGGACTGGATTTGATCCTTTTTCACTGTTCACTCCATCACAATCAAACTGGATTCCTTTGGCTCACCTGCCACCAATGTGACTTGAGGGTTGCCTCAAACTTATATTGTATAGTATTTCCAGGTCTAATGTATCACATCATGGCTTCCCTGGGTGGGTCTTCTGATCCAAATGAATCATTGACCAACTGCCTAGTTGACATCAAGTCTCAGAAACACAATAGCTGGCACCAGCTCAAAAAGGGTAAAAGTGAGGCACCGTGTTTGGAATGCAGGGTCAAATGGGGCATTAGAGCTGGAGAGGGGTGAGCTCATCCTTCTTCACGCAAAAGATTACGCCATCCTCCAAGGTGAAACATCTTGGCATGTTTGATAACATATATATTCATGAAATCTCAGCCCAATCATGCCTCTAAAACATATATGTAAGCTAACTCGTTATATCTGTTGCCATTGTTGATCTCACGTACTTAAGCGCAAAACATAACCAACTATAATGTCAGCTTTCACCACGATGTGTGGATAGAAAATATTACTGGGCTCAAGTCCTGACAATGCCAGGCATCTCCGTGCAGATTTGACCAAGAAGCATATACCATAGAAATGTGCAAAGAAGTAGAAGACATCTCAGATATGTTTATGAAAATTAGTACTGAACTCATTTCTTTTCAAATTGTATTAGGAGATCACCTATTGCACAACTTGTAAACTGTAATATGTGGTGCTCCCGCCATGCACAGTCTTGTCATCAATTATGTCATTCAGATTGTATTGTATTGTATTGTATTTGCATTTATATAGCGCTTGCTACCCCTGACGAGGCGTCGAAGAGCTTTTTCGGTGAGTAGCACGATAAAGGATTAGTGTTGGATTAATATAGTGAAATATGAAAGTAATTTGAGTGGTGGATAGGTTAGTCAGTTATTTGGAGTCAGAAGGATAGCGGAGGGACAGAAGAGGGAAAAAGGTTTGCATTTATATAGTGCTTGTTACCCCTGATGGGGTGTTGAAGCACTTTTTTTGGCGAGTAGCACGCTACTCCGGAACCCATAAAACATTAGTGATAAATTAGTATAGTGAAAAATGAAAGTAATTTGAGTGGTGGATATTAGTCAGTTAATTTTGATTGAGAAGGATAGCGGAGGGATAGAAGGAAAAAAGGTTTGCATTTATATAGCGCTTGTTACCCCTGATTGTGTGTTGAATCGCTTTTGGCGAGTAGCACGCTACTCCAGAACCCATTAAGGATTAGTTTTGAATTAGTATAATTAAATATGAAAGTAATTTGAGTGGTGGATATGTTAGTCAGTTATTTGGATTGAGAAGGGTAGGGGAGGGATAGAAGAGGGAAAAAGGCTTGTATTTATATAGCGCTTGTTACCCCTGATGTGGTTGAAGCGCTTTTTTGGAGAGTAGCACGCTACTCTGGAACCCATAAAGGATTAGTCGTGAATTAGTATAGTAAAATATGAAATTTGAGGAGTCGACATGTTAGTCTGTTATTTTGATTGAAAAGGATAGTGGGGGGATAGAAGAGTGAGGAATTTAGATTTTTTTTTGTTGGCAGGTCATAGCAGTTGGAGGAGTAAAAAAGGGATGTGGAGTGGAAGAGTCAGAGGGAAGAGTTTAGAAAGGCTTGTTTTGGGGGATTGGTATAGTAAAAGAGGTGGCAGATGATGCAAGGAGGGGTAAGGGGAGAGTCTAGAAAGTGTTATTTTGGGGATCATAGTAGTGGTATGGGGTTTGGGATGAATGAGAGTGGATGTAGAGGATATACTGATAGAGGTATAGGGTGAGAAATAGGGTAGTGCATTGGAAAGAGTAGTAGAAAGAGGTTTGAGATGAGTCAGAGTTGAGGTAGAAGATATATTGAGAGAGGCATAGGGTGAGAAATAGGGTAGTGCATTGGATATGCTGAATTAGAAGAAAGTAATAACTATATAGATCCATAAGTACATGGAAAGTATATAGATGCATAAAGGAAGTTGGTACATGTAGATTAAAGATATTGACAGAGGTATAGTGTGAGAAATAAGGTAGTGCATTGAATATGCTTTTTAGGAGAAAAGAAATAAATATATAGATCTAAGTACATGGAAGGTATATAGATGCATACAGGAGATAAGTATATGTAGATTAAAGATGCATTAGATGAACTCTGGTTTTCAAGTGTTGTTGTACTTAAAAAAGTTGTGTTTTTTTTAAACATAATTATTCTACATGTTTATACAAAGCAATACACATATGTTGCAGTGATGTTATCAATGATGCCACTGAACACGTGATGAGTGGTGTACTATGAGAGGTAATTAGCAGTGGTAGCAGTATGTTTTAACTGACACTTTCACCTAACTACAATGTCCCTGTAAAGAAATGCCTCTTTTTTTATGGTCACCCCCAATATTTTGGACTGATGATGCTGGTTTTTCGACTCAGAGTGCACGGAGGTCCGGAAACCAGACTTCAGTGCCAGTGCCCTGAACTTAAAGTGTATTTGTTTGATTGGCTTATACCCGATTGGCATTAGCTCACTTACTTGTAAGTCCCTGGTATATGGTACCCAGGGCCTGTACGTTAGGGGGTAACACCAGGGACTGCAACACTGGTTGTGCCACCCTGGGTGTGACAAAGGATAAACGTGTCTACCCGTCTGCACTGAAGCCTAGAAGAGCAGTGCTCATTGCTGACTCGACTTTGCCATTTAAAACTGTGGCAAAGCCCAAACCTCCCTTTCCAATGTGTGTAAATCAACCCTACAGCAGGGCCTACTGAGCCCTAAGGCTGCAGCATATTGAAAGGCAGAACATGTGTTTTACATGAATCATGAAGTTGCAGTTATTACTGTGAAAAGGACTGGTAGTTCTATTGGTGAGTACAGGGTTGCACGCTGACCCCTCAGCTCTGCTAACTCCTGGATGGGGTGAAAATTAATGTAACTTAAGTTGCTACTTTAAACGTTTCCTGAGCCCAGCTACGGTCTCACAGAAGGACAGCTTTCTACCCTTCTGGGGAGATGTGTAAAGGACTTCCAGGAAAGGACACAATAGAAGCCTGTGTGGGGAAGAGGTGTTACCTCTCCCTGGCAAGAACCTAAACAGGTGTTAGCCCAAAAGGCAAACCTATCCTTCCTGGTAGCCCCACCTCGGAGTTGGGCTTGCCAGTTTTGCACGCCAAGTAAGGGGTTCTGCCATGTTGGAAGTGGGCAGAATGGAGCCTTCTGGAATAGCTAGACTCCACACTTTATAAGAAGTAGTCAAAAGGAGGGAGGGGACCCAATAACCCATTGGCTAGTGACCACTACTTCCCATGAGTGCATTTTCTGAGCATAAGGGAGCCCCAGACAACCAGAACTCAGATCTCATTGACCTAGAATAGAGGACCGAAGAAGGACTGCCCTGCTGCACCAAGGACCCGGCGAAGAGAGGCTGCACCAAAGTTGGACTGCACCTGCTGCACTTTGGGGATAGCAAAGGAAACAACTGCATGTTGTGTCCTGCTCGTTTAGAAGTGAACTCCTAAGCCCAGCCAGAAGCATATGATTTCAGGGGTCAGTTGGCTGGCCTCCTGTTCCCAGCACAGGGACACAAAATTCTCAGTAAGCTTTGTTTTTTTTGGTGACTTTTGTAATGTTTCTAAAGTTTTTTTTTTAAATGTAAAGTAACATAGTATTACAATTCCTAACTATAAAGTCACAAAGTCACTTTAACCACTGTTTTCTTCAGTGAATTTGTATGTTTTTTCAAATGTAAAGTAAGACGTTGATCGCAGTGTGTGGCGTGGGGTTGGGCCTTTGGTGTGTGCAGCATGGAGTTGGGGGCAGGGTCTAATCTGAGACCAGGCCCTGCATCCAACCCCCTTTAAGCTCCCTACCCCCCCACACCACACAGTCGAAGGCCTTTTAGCTCAGGGCCTGGCCAACCCTTGTAGGCTGATTATATGATGTTACAATCTAAAGGGTGTTATTTTAAGTAAGGCAGACTAACTTTATCAAAGGGTCAGAATACCAAAATATAAAAAGTTGGCCTATTGGCTTATCAAGGGCCCAGCATATCAACACAGATAAAGCAGACCTATTGCCTTTGTCAAAAATCACCAATTATTATAAATCAAATGTACATTTCATTAATTCACACACTGCAACATTTAATAAAAGTGGTTGTCATAAATAAATAATAAAGCCTTATTTAAAACAAACCACACACAATTCAGCCACAAGGAGACCCTGCACTCCAGCTGAAGAGCATAGCGCTACAGCTTGGAGTGCTTCAAAAAATGTAGGCAAGCTCTCCTGGTGTCATGGATTTAATGATCTAGGCAACTTACAGTTCTTTTTATGTTGCTGAGGGTGCTGCTGCACTCCCTGCAGCCCCAACGACATTAAAAAAATGTTTGGTAGTGCTAGAGCAGTGAATAATAAAAGCTGCTAATTTCTTCCCTTTTTATTTATTCTTTCAGTGTCTTGGTGCCCATGGACACCCACATCTTCAATTTTTGTGTTGGGGCTATGAGGGAAGCCTCAGGGCCAATGCAGCCCCACCAGCTCCCTGGGCAGAGCAGGAGCCGGCAACATGTTCTGTTTTTTTTTTTACATTTTGTTTTTTCAACTGGGGTGCCCCAGTGCCCACCCGAGGCAACCCACAACATTTTTGGCCTAGGAGGTCGTGGGGGAGCACCAGTGCAGGAGCTGATGACACTATATTAATATTTTTTTTAAACTGGGGTGCCCTAGTGCACTCCTCAGCATTTTGTATGGTGGGGGCTGCAGAAGGAGCCCCCTGATGTTCGCAGATCGCCCACCTGCCAGCACTTATACCGGGTGTAGTGGGAGACAGCAGTGATCCCACCTGGTAGGGAACAGCTTTTCTTCCTCCTCCCGCTGGCCGGGAGCAATTTTATGATTCCCTGCAGTTGAGAGCGTAGGCAGGTGGAAAGTTTTGTGCTCCCACCTGACGGGAGCTTTTCTGCTCCTGCCAGGTAGGAGCATAGCAGACTTCCTTACCCGCAGTCTTTTGGGCAGGGAAAAGACAGTGTCCCTGGAATGGGTCCCCGGAACTCCGTCACAGAGCTGTACCTAGGGTTTGGGGTGCCAGGAGCCGTAGCATGGCTAGAGGAGTGGGGGCATTTCTTGGATGGCGGGTGTGCGCAGCAGGGTGTGGAGAAAGACAGGCCTCTCCGCTAAGACCTCTCTTGGATGACAGTTGTGTGCAGTAGGGTGTAGAGAGAGACAGGCCTCTCCGCTGAGACCTCTCTCTTGGATGACAGTTGTGCATAGTAGGGTATGAGGAGGGACTAACCTCTCAACTGACAGCTATCCCCAGGGCATTGGGTGTAAGTATAGGGTGTAGGGGGGACTGACCTCTAGACTAACATCCATCCACAGGGTGACAAGAATACATATTAGTTTGTAGGGAGGGACAAGACTGAGACATCTCTCTTGGTATGACAGGTGTACGAATTAGATTGTGGAGAGGAACTGGCCTTGCCGCAGAGACCTCTCTCTTGGATGACGGGTGTGGTAGTAGATTGTGGAAAGGGACTGGCCTCTATACTGGCAGCTATCCCCAGGGTGTCAGGTGTGTGTAGTAGAGTGTGGGGAGGGACTGGCTCTCCACTGAGAACTCTCCGATGACAGGTATATGTACTAGAGTGTGCAGAAGTACTGGCCTCTCCACTGAGACCTCTCTCTTGGACGACGGATATACTGGAGTGTGGAAACGGACAGGCCTCTCTGCTGACATTTCTCTATGGAATGACAAGTGAGCATAGTAGGGTGTGGGGAGAGACTAGCCTCTCTACTGAGACCTCTCCCCTTGATAACCGGTGTGTGTAGTAGGGTGTACGAAGGGACTGACCTCTCCGCTGAGACACTTCTCTGGGATGACGGCTGTGTGTAGTAGGATGCGGGGAGAAACTGGTCTCTCTGCTGACGGCTATCCCCAGAACACAGGGTGTGTGTAACAAGATGTGGGAGAGATTGGCCCCTTTGCCAACAGCTATCCACAAGGCATCGGGTTTGAGTAGTAGGGTGTGGAGAGGGATTAGCCTCTCCGCTGAGACCTCTCTCTTGGATGACGGGTGTGCTTCGTAGGGTGCATCCGCAGGTACGAACTGGTGAGCCACCAGCGGCCTCCCCACGGAGAAGGAGACAAAGTATTCCTGATTGGCAGCGGAGCTTCCTGTTGGAGCCCGCGCGCCTGGCCTCCGCCCTAGATGGTCCACCGTGGATTTAGTTCACCTGGGAACAAGCTTTAATTGAAGAGTTTATCCGTTACCCGCAGAGGTTGTGGATTCCCTTGTTTGGTTGGCTGAACGGTGGTTCGAGACACATATTGTACTCCGTCTTTCATTTTGTCCTGAAGAGGCCTAAAAGCCAAAGGTTGAAACGCGTCGACACCTCGTTCACGAAGTCTCTTGAAGTTTT
This sequence comes from Calotriton arnoldi, assembly GCA_963921515.1. NCBI lineage: Eukaryota > Metazoa > Chordata > Amphibia > Caudata > Salamandridae > Calotriton > Calotriton arnoldi. The sequence continues at coordinate 2,055,627 of CAWUFW010001289.1, forward strand.
TGATTATAAGATGTATTAAATAGACTGTATGTTGTCTTAATACCAACGATTCTCATTTCGTATATACATACGGCCCCAAGAGACTATCAGTCAGAGTGATTGTGCAGGAATTTCATGCACAGCCCTCAATAATTATCTGTGTGGAAGATAGGAGTGTTTTTATGGTGATTTTTTACGACACTATTTGCAAAATTTTGTATTGTTTTTGTATATAGGAGAATTGAATGTTTGATGCAACACACCATACAGTAGTACACTTCCGGTAAGGAGAAAAAAAATGTGAATATAACTGGATGTACTCAATAAAAGAAGAATCTCAGAATTTTCGAGTTGTATCAATGATTAATTTATGTAATCATTAGATTTAGTACTGATTGTATCTTTTCCTGCTTCTCAGTCCCATTTTTTTTAGCATTTGGCTAGCCCTTGAGAAGTGGGGCTACTAGGGCCTCCCTTGTTCTCTTTTTTCTTAGTAGGGTGCAGGGGAGACTGGCCTCTTTGCTGAGAGTATTTTACAGGGTGGCAGATGAGTGTAGTAGGGTGTGATGAAGGACTACCTCTACACAGTGAGACTTTACCCTAGGATAAAAGATGTGCATAGTAGTGTGGGGAGGAAAGAGATTGTCTACCCCTCCCTATTTTTTTTACGAGCCCGTCAGAGTCCTGTAGCATTGCAACTTTTTTTTTTTAGCAAATTTACAGCTTGCTTCATCAAAGTACTTAGGCCTCATAGTCCTCCTGTTGGAAAATGGCCCTATCTCTGAAGGGTCACCTCCAAACTGTTTGCCTTTCTCGTCCTCTATTAGCTGAAAACTTTTTGTTGGCTTTGGGACTCTGAGCACTTTACCACTGCTGACCAGTGCTAAAGTGCATGTGCTCTCTCCTCTAAATAAGGTATAATTGGTTTACACCGCTTTGGCATATTTAATTTACTTGTAAGTCCCTTGTAAGGTGGTATACCATATACCCAGGGCATGTAAATTAAATGCTACCTGTGAGCCTTCAGCACTGAATGTGCCACCCACACAAGTAGCCCTATAAAAATGTTTCAAGCCTGCCACTGCAGAGTCTGTGTGTGCAGTTTTACTGCCATTTCGACTTGGTATTTAAAACCCATTGCTAATCCTTAAACTCCCTTTCTTTTACACATAAGTCACCCCTTAGGTAGGCCCTAGGTAGCCCATAGGGTACGGTGCTGTGTAAGTAAAGGTAGAACATGTACTTTTAGGTTTTTCATGCCCTAGTAGTGAAAAACACCTACGTTCGTTTTCTCACTACTGTGAGGCCTACTCCTCTTATAGGCTAACATTGGGAATTCCTTAATACACTTATAAGCTGTAATTCATGATCAGAAAGGAGTGGCTGTATCATGTTTTATATCTTGGGAATGGTAATGATAAATCCTCTTTACTGGTAGAGTTGAATTTAACATTACTATTTTAGAAATGACACTTTTAGAAAGTGGATATTTCTCTGCTCTTACAGCTGTGTGTGCCTGCAGCCTGTTTCCCAATACATGTCTAGAATGGGTGACAGCAACACTTTGTGCATTCTCTCTAGACAGCCACAAACAAAGGAAGGTTAGGTGTGTCTAAGTACTCATCTGCATTCTGCTGGCTCTTCCTGGGTAGGAAGGGAGGGAAGGACTGACACTTACACCTGAATAGGCAGTGCCCTGTCCCCACACCAAGGGCTGATTACTCCCTACTGATAGTCTGGTGCCAGAGCTGGGAAGAAAGGGCTTCTATGAGCTTTAAAGACCCTTCTTTGAAGTCACCCCCACTTCAAAGGTACAGCTAGGTATAGGTACTGGGGCTGTGACCCCCACCAAATCAGACACTTCTGAACCTACAACTGGACTCTGTCAGAAGAACTGCTGTGTTGCATCAAGAACTGACACTCTGCTGGACTGCTGACTTGGAAGGATTGCTTTTTCTGCTGTGCTGGTCTGCTGCCCTCTGACCCTGCTGAGGAGAGCTGGACTCTACCTTGCAACTGAAGTGATCTCCAAGGGCTTATTGGCTTGCCTCCTGTTGCTCAAGGCTCAGTGCTATCAAGGTGTCTACCCCTGCTCCTGTGCCTGGTTCACTGGAAGTGGAACCAGATACTTGCACCAGAGACATCGACGCATCTCCATTCTGCATGTAGCAGAACCGGCACATCGACCCTGTTGCGGAAGTAGAATCGCCACATCGCACTCGGAACCGCTGCATCGTGTCAAAAGCCACCGCTTCGGAAACAACGCATCACTGCCACTGCGTGGAGAAGATCAACGCATTGCCCCTCCAGCATGGATTAACCCGGCGCATCATCTTCGGAACCGCGGCACTTGGAATCGGCTCTTCGCTCAACGGACCCAACACATCGCCGCCACTGCATGAAGAAAAGCAGCGCATCACCTAGACTGTGGGCCCGACATTCGAAGCATCGCTCATCTGCACCCTGCATCTCGCTGTTGGATCAAGATACTTTGTTCATTGGGCCTGCATGGCTCTTGTCCCCAGCCTGCACTCCATCTCGGTCGGCCTGAACTGTTGATTTTGCCCCAGTACAGCATGACCAGATAACCACTATAGGCGCTTATTGCTTCTAAGCGCTAGAACTCTTTTTATTCTTTAAAAATTCATAACTCAACTTCTACTTATTGCATTTTTGTTGTATTGGACTTGATTTATAAAATAAAATTGTCTATTTTTCTAACCCTGAGTGAAATCTTTTTGTGCTGTTTTCATTGTGTTTCTGTGTGTGTGTTGCACAAATACTTTACACATTACCACTTTAGATAAGCCTGACTGCTCTGTGCCAAGCTACCAGAGGGTGAGCACATGTTATCTTTTATTGTGCATCTCACATACCCAGACTAAAGTGGTGGTCCCTACTTTGACAGGGTGCATACATCTCCCAACTAGAGACCCCATTTCTAACACCTCCTCTCAATTACTAGGGGGACAGGATGCCTTTTTCCTGTCCCCCTAATATAGCTTTTTACCATCATTTTCACAACAAATCCAAAATGTCACTATGTACAGTAATAGCAACCACTTAATTTGTGTTCCTCCAACAGCCAACATATCAGAGCACTCGCTCCAGTGGTACTCGCACGATTAAGATGGCTGACGAGAAAAAAGGGCCTCTCAACCAATCAGATGGCTCTATTTTATAATTTGCATGCAGGGGGGACTCTTGTGAGAGGCCTGCGAACTTAACCGTCCAGACATACAAATATTTATGTAGCTTAATATCTCAAAAACTACTGAATGATTTTACACCAAATCACAAAAGCATGCTTTCTGAACCAAGATCTAGCTTCCTGCAAATTTGGTGTAATTTCGTTCAGCAGTTTTTGCGATGTCGCTTTCCCAAAAAAGTTTATGGAAAACGCATGGGATTTTGCATCTTGGGACTCCCTTTTTCTCAGCCCCCACTTGACGGATCATCCCGAAACTTTCCATACACAAACTAGGCAAAAAATACATTTTTTTGTAAAGTTTCCTGAAAATTCATCAGACAGCACCAAAGTTATTAGCAAAACACAAAAGACATTTCCTATGGAAACGCTGACGGCCAGTGGGAGACATGTGTATGTGTACACACACACACACGCACACACACACAAACACACACACACCCCTTCAATGCTTCCTGGTCCAGGTAACAAACGGCACAACTCTGAGTTTATCAAAATCCTTTTTTATTTAATCTTTTTCAACTTTTTAACAAATCGTCCAGTTTTTATTTAGCCTACGCTTTTCAGCCGAAGCCTTCCACAGGGCCATAGAGTTGTGTGTTAAGAGTGTCCGTTTAAAGGGGACTAACACCTCCTACCACCACCCAATTCATACAAATACTACTTTAGAGTACAAATCAAAGACAGATACTCATTTTTTGGCTGAACCTTTGTAAGCTGTCTGCTTATATGTTGTAGACATTTTAACAGGGGTTGTATTTTAGACAGTCACAATGGCAACACAAATCATTAAATCGAGTGAAGTACTTGAAAATCACTAAATCAATAATTATTCCCTTTTTCATTGTTGTTCATCTTCTAGTCTACCCCTTTTTTATTTCTTGTCCAAATTCCTTTTACTCTTGGTAAAGTACGTATATACACAAAAGTATATATATATATATATATATATATACACACACACACACACCAACACACACACGTGTATATATATATACACACACACGTGTATATATATATATATATATTCACTGAAAAAACCATAGGTTTCAGGGACGTTATAGTTACAAATTAGCATTTAAAAAACCTTTGAAATTCACTGAAAAAACCATAGGTTTTAGGGACAGTTATAGTTAGTTGGACATTGCACTCGTACAAAACCCGTGAAATTCCCCAGTTATAGTTAGTCCAGCTAACTATAACTCGCGCCCCCGCAATGCACTGCTGATGACGTCACATATTACATCACTCATGACATGGTCAGTGACATCACTGATGACATCACTGATGACATCTCAAATGACATCACTGATGACATCATCCAGTGACTGTGTGTTTCTGTAAAGTTTAAATATTTTTAATATATATAGGAAAAGACGTATTGAAGAATGAGTGGGTGTGTAAGTGTCTGTATGGATGATTTAGTAGGTGCGTGACTGACTCTATAAGTGAGTGATTTAACGTATCTTACTGAATGCATGGGTTAGTGACTAAACTGGGTGAATATCTGTATCCGTCTGTCTGTTGCTGTGTAAGTGGCTGCATGTGTTTGTGAATAGCTACATGAGTGTCTATATGAGTTATTGAATGCTTGTCTGAGTATCTGTATGGGTGCCTGAGTGTTTGTGTGGGAGGGGTGTGTGCAACTCTGTGCATAGATGTGTGAGTGGGTGATTCACTGGGTGGATGGTTTCAAGAGTGCAACTGTGATAGACTGTATGGGTGGGTAAGTGTGTGTAAGAGTGTGTTAGTGAGTGAATGTATGTCCCAGTGGTACATGTGTGAGTAACTACATATGTGAAAGGCAGTATATATGTGTGTTGGAGTATATAAATAGCTATAAGCGAGAGTGAGTGATTGTGATAGTGGCTGTATGGATGAGTGTGTGCTTGTATCAGTGATTGTATAAGAGCGTAAGAATGTGCTACTATTTGTATGAGTAAGTGAGCTGGTGTGTGTATAACTATATAGGTGAGTAAATGGTAGTGTGTTTAATTATTTGCATGACTGACTAGGTGTGTGAGTACCTCTATGGATGAGTGGCGGTGTTTGAGTGTCTATATAGGAGTATGAGTGCATATGATAGTCCTGTACTGAGTGACCGTAAGTATGAGTGACTGTACGGGTGAGTGAGTGGATGTGTGCGTAGACCTAAGAACCAGTGAGTGGGTATGTAGTTATTGGTGTTGGAGTGTCTATGGTTTTGCGAATGGCAGTCTGTAATTTAGAGTGGGTGTATCAAAGGTTATATTAGAGTGTGAGGAGGTGCATCAGATTATCACGTGGATGATGTCATCAGTGATGTCATTTGAGATGTCATCAGTGATGTCATCAGTGATGTCACTGACCATGTCATGAGTGATGTAATATGTGACGTCATCAGCAGTGCATTGCGGGGCGCGAGTTATAGTTAGCTGGACTAACTATAACGGGGGAATTTCACGAGTTTTGTACGAGTGCAATGTCCAACTAACTATAACTGTCCCTAAAACCTATGGTTTTTTCAGTGAATTTCAAAGGTTTTTAAATGCTAATTTGTAACTATAACATGTCTGAAACCTACAGTTTTTTCAGTGAATTTCAAAGGTTTTGTAAATGACAATTTTTAAATGTATTAATTGTTATATAAATTTTTTTCATACTGATTTCCAAATTTTTTAGAAACAATTTTTTTTTACATATTTTATTTTTTAAATTACATTGTAATTACATTATACATTACATTACAAAAATACTTTCTCAGAATGAATTACTTTAGTTTAATTACTTTGCACATAGGCAATAGACTTTTAAGTACAGTAGTTACAGTTGTTGCAATGGGCAACACATTTTCAAACACAATGCAACATTCAGCTCAATGTGAATTTCTAGTTAAATGCAATTAGTTACTTTATGGATTACTTTTCTAACCACATTACTGGATCCTAGATTCAGTCCTGGGACATCTCCTGTAAACAGTTGAGTAAAAGCGTTTTGGTTACAGTCGTGATTTTTAAGGAATATTATTGTACTTTAAAAGTTCACACTTAGAAACTTTTTCTCATAGAATCACCAATGTTATCCTATGGAAGGAAATTCACTTAGAAGTTAAAAACTGTTATCGTTACTTTTTCTTTCTCAGTGTTGGATCCTGGATCCAGCACTGGTGCATCTCCTGTAAACAGTTGAAAGAATGCGTTTAAGTCATACAGGCGATTTTTAGGAATATTTGTAGTTTGTGAAAATCGACACTTTGAAACTTTTCTGCTGAAAACCAGACAATGGATTCCTATGGAAGGAAATTCAAGTTACTGGTAAGTACGGTTAAAATTACTTTTGAGGATCAGTACTGGGCTGAAAGATGCAGCACTGGGTTCTCTCCTGATAACAGGTGAGTAAATCGGAATTCGGATTTCGGCTGATTTTAGAGGAATATTTGTATGTTTCAAAAATCAACACTTAGAAACTTTTTCAGCAAAAAGCAGGCAATGATATCCTATGGAAGGAAATTCAAGTTACTGGTAAGTACGGTTAAAATTACTTTTGAGGATCAGTACTGGGCTAAAAGATGCAGCACTGGGTTCTCTCCTGATAACAGGTGAGTAAATCGGAATTCGTATTTCGGCTGATTTTAGAGGAATATTTTAAAGTTCCAAAACTCCACACTTAGAAGAATTTCCAAGTGAAACCAGTCAATGTTAGCCTATGAAGGAAATTCAAGTTACCGGTAAGTACGGTTAAAATTACTTTTCAGGACCAGTACTGGGCTGAAAGATGCAGCACTGAGGTCTCTCCTGATAACAGGTGAGTAAATCAGAATTCGGATTTCGGCTGATTTTAGAGGAATATTTGTATGTTTCAAAAATCAACACTTAGAAGAATTTCCAAGTGAAACTAGTCAATGTTAGCCTATGAAGGAAATTCAAGTTACCGGTAAGTACGGTTAAAATTACTTTTGAGGATCAGTACTGGGCTGAAAGATGCAGCACTGAGGTCTCTCCTGATAACAGGTGAGTAAATCGGAATTCGGATTTCGGCTGATTTTAGAGGAATATTTGCACAATGGTGAAGGGAGGGGGCGGGGCCTGAGGTGACATCTGTGCAAACGCGCCCGTGACGCGTTTTAAGTTGGGGGATTAAGTCCCCTTGAATCATGAGGGTCCCTACGGGCCAACTAGCCCACCAGGAACCTCCAGTATGCGCCAGGGGCTGCGTTGCAGAGACATGTACAGAGGCCACACCCCTTTTACACCTCTCTGCAACGCAGCTCTGTCACGCTTTCTGGACGTACCTGTTGGGCTAGTTGGCCCCAGGGACCCTCAGGATTGAAGAGGATTTAATTCCCCATCTTAAAACGCGCCACGGGGCCTGTTTGCACACATGTCACCTGAAGCCCCGCCCCTCCCTTCACCACTGTGCAAACGCTCCCCGTGGCGCGTTTTAAGTCGGGGGATTAACTCCCTTGAATCCTGAGGGTCCCTGGAGTCCAACTAGCCCACCATGTTCCTCCAAAAGCGCCATAGAGCTGCGTTGCAGAGAGGTGTAAAAGGGCGTGGCCTCTGTACACCTCTCTGCAAGGCAGCCCTGGCGCATACTGGAGGTTCCTGGTGGGCTAGTTGGCCCCCAGGGACCCCCAGTATTCAAGGGAATTCGTTCCCCTCTGCAAACGCGCCAGGGGCGCGTTTGCAGAGTGGTGAAGGAAGGGGCGGGGCCTGCGGGGCCGATCGTTTTTTTTTCCCCTGAAGGGGAGCCGTGTAGCCCCCTTCCTTTTCCTATTTTTAGGCCCTGGGGACCCCATCCCCCAGGGCCTTACCCCTTCTTTTTAATTACATTTTTTTTTTAAAACGGGAAGGGTGCCGCGTGGCCCCCTTCCCTGGGCCTGTATTGGCCCCGGGGACCCCATCCCCGGGGCATGGCCTCTTTTTGTTTTTATTTGGAGGGGGCTGCGTGGCCCCCTCCTCAGGCCATTTAAGGCCCCGGGACCCCATCCCCCGGGGCCGGCCTTGCACTTTTTTTAAAAAAAATTTTAAAAAATTTACTTTGGGGAGGGGGGCTGCGTGGCCCCCCTCCCGGGCCACTACTTGCCCCGGGGACCCCATCCCCCGGGGCCTGGCCTCTGGTTGGGGACTGTGGGGGGGTCCCCAATCCCCCCACAGTCCCGCCGGCTCCCCGTGTCCTACGGGAGCCGGCATTGCTTTTACACATGGGGAGCTGCTAAGATGCAGCTCCCCATGTGGAAAGCAGTCGGCTTGGATATTGGAAGAGAGAGCAGGTTTCCTGCTCTCTCTTCCAATATCCAAAGCAAGTTTACAATGACAGGACGGGAGCCGCGAGGCTCCCGTCCTGTCATTACAAACAGCAGTGTCCCGGGGGTAGGCACCCGGGACACTGCAGGAGCCGACTCCTGGGGGTGGCGGTCCCCAGGGCCACCACAGGCTCCAGGAGGGGCCGCGCGGCCCCCTCCCTACATCGAGAAAGCCCCGGGAGGTGGTGGTCCCCGGGGCTTGGGGTCCAAACGGACCCCCATTTTCATTTTCTTAGTGCCCCGGGAGGTGGTGGTCCCGGGCGTGTGGGGCTGGAGCCCCCACACAGGTTTTTCAAATATAAAAAAGAAGCCCCGGGAGGTGGTGGTCCCCGGGGCTGCGGGAGGGCTCAGAGCCCTCCCGCACCATTATCCATGAAGCCCCGGGGGTGGTGGTCCCGGGGCTTGGGGGCCCTTAGAGGCCCCCACACATAAAATTAACCCCCCAGCATGCCCTCGGGACTTGGCCCACCTGGGGGCCAATTAACATCGAGCGCGGGAGACCGCGCTCGATTCTTTTTCGGCAGGGTTCGCGCTCCCTGAGCGCATCCTGCCGATTTTTTAAAAAAATTTTTTTTTTGCCCAGGGGGTCCTTGTGGGACCCCTGAGCAGACCTAGGGGTCAGGGTGTTTCTACCCTGCCCCCTTTGTGCGCTTTGCGCACTTGTTTCTGTCCCTCGGTTCTACCGAGGGACAAAATGGCTGCCAACACTTCCTGATTTGGAGTGTTGACAGCCAATTAACATAAAGCTCGTGCTCGGGAGGATCCGCGGCCCTAGATATACTTATCTTTTTTCTTTTGATTTTCTCAGCAACTACTGAACGGATTTACACCATTTAACAAAAGGGCTCTTTCTGAACCAAAAACTACCTCTTTGCCAAATTTGGTGTAATTCCGTTCAGCAGTTCAGGCTGTAGCCGTGTCTAAAGTTTCCTATGGAAAATTGCATGGGGAAAACGCGTTTTGGGACCCCCTTTTCTCGGCCCCGCTTGACGAATCCCCGAGACTTTCAGGGTAGGAGCGGACCGGAGCGGGCCACAAAGTTTGAAAATTTTGCGAAGATACGTCAACCGGCAAGAGAGTTATTTCAAATAGAATGTCGCGGATTTCCTATGGATAATAGGTTGTAACTATAACTATCTACTGGCGACCGCCAGTAGATATATATATATATATATATATATATATACACACACACATGTATATATATGTATATACACACACACACGTATATTATCTACTGGCGGTCGCCAGTAGATAGTTATAGTTAGGACCTATTATCCATAGGAAATCCGCAACATTCTATTCCCAATAAGTTTGGCGTCGTTTGACGAATCATCGCGAAATTTTCAAAACTCGTGGGGCGCTCCGGTCCGCTCCTATCCTGAAAGATTCGGGGTGATTCATCAAGCGGGGGCCGAGAAAAAAGGGGGGTCCCAAAATGCGTTTTCTCCATGTTAATTCCCATAGGAAATTTTAGCCACGGCTACAGCCCGAACTGCTGAACGGAATTGCACCAAATTTTGCAAAAAGGTAGCGCTTGGTTCAGAAAGCGACCTTTTTTTTTAAATGGTGTAAATCTGTTCAGTAGTTGCGGAGAAATTCAAAAAATAAGAGTGAAAAAATCGATTTCCCATAGGAAATTTATGCAAGGCTACAGCAAAAACTGCTGAACGGAATTACACCATATTTGGCAAAAAGGTAGTGCTTGGTTAAGAAAGCACCCTTTTTAAAAATGGTGTAAATCCGTTCAGTAGTTGCTGAGAAATCCAAAATAAAAGTTTCGATATTTATGGCCGCAGTGGATCCGCGCACCCTCCTGACCTCGAGCTGCATGCTAATTGGCTGTCAACACTCCAAATCAGGACGTGTTGGCAGCCATCTTGTTCCTCGGTAGAACCGAGGAACAAGAAAGCAGTAAAAAAAGTGCGCAATACGCAAAAAGGGGGCAGGGTAGAAACACCATGACCCCCTAGGCCTGCTCAGGGGGTCCTACAAGGACCCCCAGGGCCCCAAATGTTTTTTTTGTTTTTTTTTTGTTTTTTTTAATCGGCAGGATGCGCTTACGGTGCGCGGATCCTGCTGATTAAAAAAGTCCCGGGGGCATGCGGGGGTTAAGTTTTTATGTGTGGGGGGCCTTAAGGCCCCCCAAGTCCCGGGGACCGCCACCCCCAGGCTTTAATAAAAAAAATGATGCGGGAGGGCTCTCGGCCCTCCCGCAGCCCCGGGGACCGCGACCCCCCGGGGCTTCTTTTTCTTAAATTACCTATGTGGGGGGGCTTGAGCCCCCGCACACGGCCCGGGGACCGCCACCTCCCCGGGGACCTAAACATTTTAATGTGGGGGTCCGTTACGGACCCCAGAGCCCCGAGGACCACCACCTCCCCGGGGCTGTGCAATCAAGGGAGGGGGCCGCGCGGCCCCTCCTGGAGCCCTTGATGGCCCTGGGGACCGCCACCCCCCAGGGCCGGCTCCTGCAGTGTCCCGGGGTGCCTACCCCCGGGACACTGTAGTTTGCTATGACAGGACGGGAGGGATTGGGGACCCCCCCACAGTCCCCAACGGAGAGGGCCAGCCCCGGGGGATGGGGTCCCCGGGGCAAGTAGTGGCCCGGGAGGGGGGCCACGCGGCCCCCTTCCCCAAAATTTAACAAAAAAAACAAAGGCCATAAGTGGCCTGAGGAGGGGGGCAACGCAGCCCCCCTCCAAAACAATAAAAAAAAAAAAAAAAAGGCCACATGGGGAGCTGCATCTTAGCAGCTCCCCATGTGGAAAAGCAATGCCGGCTCCCGAGGGACGCGGGGAGCCGGCGGGACCGTGGGGGGATTGGGAACCCCCACAGTCCCCAACGGAGAGGACCAGCCCCGGGGGATGGGGTCCCCGGGGCAAGTAGTGGCCCGGGAGGGGAGCCACGCGGCCCCCTTCCCCAAAATTTAACAAAAAAACAAAGGCCTGCCCCGGGGGATGGGGTCCCCGGGGCCATAAGTGGCCTGAGGAGGGGGCAACGCAGCCCCCTCCAAAACAATAAAAAAAATTAAAAAGGCCATGCCCCGGGGATGGGGTCCCGGGGCCGATTAAGGCCCCGGGAGGGGGGGCCACGCGGCCCCCTTCCAAATGTTTTTTTTTTTTAAATAAATAGGGGGCAGGCCCTGGGGGATGGGGTCCCCAGGACCAATAAATTAGAAAAAGAAGGGGGCCACACAGCCCCCTTCTTAAAAAAAAAAAACTGGCATCGCGCCGGAGGCCACGCCCCCTTCTTCCACCACTCTGCAAACGCGCCCCCTGGCGCGTTTGCAGATGGGGAACGAATTCCCCTTTAATACTGGGGGTCCCTGGGAGCCAACTAGCCCACCAGGAACCTCCAGTATGCACCAGGGGGCTGCGTTGCAGAGAGGTGTTCTGAGGCCACGCCCCTTTTTACACCTCTCTGCAAAGCAGCTCTGTGGCGCATAATGGAGGGAGCTGGTGGGCTAGTTGCACCCCAGGGACCCTCAGGATTGAAGGGAGTTAATCCCCGACTTAAAACGCGCCACGGGGCGCGTTTGCACAGTGGTGAAGGGAGGGGCGGGGCTTGAGATGACATGTGTGCAAACAGGCCCCGTGGCGTGTTTTAAGATGGGGAATTAAATCCCCTTCAATCCTGAGGGTCCCTGGGGGACAACTAGCCCACCAGGTACGTCCAGAAAGCACCACAGAGCTGCGTTGCAGAGAGGTGCAAAAGGGGCGTGGCCTCTGAACACCTCTCTGCAACGCAGCTCTCTGGCGCATACTGGAGGTATCTGGTGGGCTAGTTGGCCCCTAGGGACCCTCGGGATTGAGGAGGAATTAATTCTCCAACTTAAAACGCGCCACAGGGCGTGTTTGCAGACATGTCACCTCAGGCCCCACCCCTTCCTTCACCATTGTGCAAATATTCCTCTAAAATCAGCCGAACTACGAATTCCGATTTACTCACCTGTTATCAGGAGAGAACCCAGTGCTGCATCTTTTAGCCCAGCACTGACCCTGAAAAGTAATTCTAACCGTACTTACCAGTAACTTGTATTTCCTTCCATAGGAATCCATTGTCTGGTTTTCAGCAGAAAAGTTTCAAAGTGTCGATTTTCACAAACTACAAATATTCCTTAAAAATCGCCTGTATGACTTAAACGCATTCTTTCAACTGTTTACAGGAGATGCACCAGTGCTGGATCCAGGATCCACCACCGAGTAAGAAAAAGTAACGATAACACTACTTACCTGCTAAGTGAATTTCCAGCCATAGGATAACATTGGTGATTCTATGTGAAAAAAATTCTGTCAACTTTTAAAATACAATAATATTCCTTAAAAATCAGTACTGTAACCAAAACGCTTTTACTCAACTGTTTACAGGAGATGTCCCAGGACTGAATCTAGGATCCAGTCCTGTGGTTAGAAAAGTAATCCATAAAGTAACTAATTGCATTTAACTAGAAATTCACATTGAGCTCAATGTTGCATTGTGTTTGAAATTGTGTTGCCCATTGCAACAACTGTAACTACTGTACTTAAAAGTCTATTGCCTATTTGCAAAGAATTTAAACTAAAGTAATTCATTCTGAGAAAGTATATTTTGTAATGTAATGTATAATGTAATTACAATGTAATTTAAAAATAAATAGTTTAAAAAAATGTAGTAAATCAGTATCAAAAAAATAAAGATAACAATTAATACATTTAAGAATTGTCATTTACAAAACCTTGGAAATTCACTGAAAAAAACCATAGGTTTCAGACATGTTATAGTTAGGAATTAGCATTTAAAAAACCTTTGAAATTCACTGAAAAAACCATAGGTTTCTGGCACGTTATAGTTAGAAATTAGCATTTAAAAAACCTTTGAAATTCACTGAAAAAACCATAGGTTTCAGGCACGTTATAGTTAGAAATTAGCATTTAAAAAACCTTTGAAATTCACTGAAAAAACCATAGGTTTCAGACACGTTATAGTTAGAAATTAGCATTTAAAAACCTTTGAAATTCACTGAAAAAAACATAGGTTTCAGGCACGTTATAGTTAGAAATTAGCATTTAAAAAACCTTTGAAATTCACTGAAAAAACCATAGGTTTCAGTCACGTTGTAGTTAGAAATTTGCATTTAAAAAACCTTTGAAATTCACTGAAAAAACCATAGGTTTTAGGGACAGTTATAGTTAGTTGGACATTGCACTCGTACAAAACCCGTGAAATTCCCCGTTATAGTTAGTTCAGCTAACTATAACTCGCGCCCGCAATGCACTGCTGATGACGTCACATATTACATCACTCATGACATGGTCAGTGACATCACTGATGACATCACTGATGACATCTCAAATGACATCACTGATGACATCATCCATGTGATAATTTCATGCATCTTCTCACACCCTAATATAACTTTTGATACACCCACTCTAAATTACAGACTGCCATTCTCAAAACCATAGACACTCCAACACCAATAACTACATACCCACTCACGGATTCTTAGGTCTACACACACATCCACTCACTCACCTGTACAGTCACTCATACTTACGGTCACTCAGTACAGGACTATCATATGCTCTCATACACCTACATAGACACTCATACACCGCCACTCATCCATAGAGGTACTCACACACCTAGTCAGTCATGCAAATAATTAATCACACTGCCATTTACTCACCTATACAGTTATACACACACCAGCTCACTTACTCATACAAATACTAGCACATTCTTACGCTCTTATACAATCACTAATACAAGTACACACTCATCCATACAGCCACTCTCACAATCACACACTCTCACTTATACCCATTTATATACTCCAACACACATATATACTGCCTTTCACATATGTAGTTACTCACACATGTACCACTGAGATATACATTCACTCACTAACACACCCA